>VZRX01010498.1:107872-151740 GCA_013398075.1 Notiomystis cincta
ATATTATTAATAAATCATTTTCTATTGTCTGGCTCCTGAAAAGTTTGTATTGTTCAGTGTTGCTGTTGTCCAAGTTCCCATATTTTCATTATTATTTTGCCCCTCTACAATCTCTTTTTTTTTTTTTCTGGATACCCTGGGAAATGTCTGGATTCTGCATGATTAAAGTTAATGGGGGCTTTGCCATCAGCGGCACTAAATATGGGATAATGCTCTGTGCCAAATTCCATAAACCTTCTAGTAAGCCACAACACCTGTTTTCCTTCTCCTCCCATGCCCCGTTTCTCTTCATTGCCCATTTTTTCTCTGCTCTGACACTTATTAATCCATGCACTCTATCCAATCAATCACATTCATCTTTCTTCACCAGTTATGTTGTTGTAGCTCTGTAGCTGAAATTACTAGGGCAGTGTGAACTCGCTTATAAAAGTGCTACTTTTCATATTGCCAAAATAATGTCAGTATATCACAGAACACCAGTCTAAAATGGTATGCAATACCTTTTCATGCATCTTGATCTGATTTTAATTTAACTTTCAGTCCCATTTGGAAAATCACCACCCTATACATTTATTTCTAAAATGTTCTTATACCCAAGTGTTAAATCTTTGCCATTGTTCAGCTTGTTGAATTCCAGTCTCCTTGTCCTAGCAAATGTAATGAACATACTTTATTATTTCTGCCAAAATGTTTCAACATTTAAACTTTAGCACTTCTTCATTCTTTGTGCTAAAACCCTTCCTGGAAATTTTAGTTTAACTCCTCTTGAGCTTAATTAAAGACATGTCTTCTAAAAACACCTATTGAGACAAGCAGAACAAGTGGAACTGTCTTAGGAAAGCATAAAACCTCAGCTTTAGAAAAATGGTGACTAAGCAGAGCGGAAGCAAAGACGATCCTTTGGGAATGATCGCTCGGGTCAACAGTCTCAAATACGGATTAATCAGGGGGGGAAGGGACAAAAAAAAGGCACTTTGGGAACAGTTGGTTTCTTATTGAAGCAAGACCTACTGCCCTGTCTCTTTAGCATATTCTCTTATTTGTTAAGACCTTTCATTAGCTGTGTGAATGTAATCCACTACTTCATTTCCAAAATGTGCGACAGGCCAGGCAGCAGGTGAAGGACATCCTTTATTCAGTTCTGTCTGACTTTGACTTTATTAGAGTGATACATCATTCAGGATTCAAATTAATGTCTATCCCAAGAGACAGATTGCATGGCTCGATATTTACTCTGAGTGTTCTTTGAATTTGCTGTCTACAGAAACAAAGTGCAATGCCATTATCAGAAAATTTATTTTCTACTACTGGAGACTGCTCTGTGGAAGCCAAGCTTCTACTCCTGGTAGTTTATAAGATGTAGACTTTTTTGCCCTCCCATTTTTCTTGGGGAAAAAATAAAGCCTGAGCTAAGTAAAGAGCAAAATATTGTACATTTATTCAAAATCTAGCTAAACACACACAGTTCAGAGTGCAACTGCTAAATACCTACAGCTCACTCCCTGCTTTTATAAGTTATAACACTGCCTAAGGGAGGGAATGACATAAAATATTTCATAATTGGAGTGATTTTTACATCTTTATCATTAATTCCAAAATATAGAATCAATCAGCTTAATCCAATCCAACATCAGCACCAGGTTCCTGGGGTGTCTGGTAAAGTAACCTGATGTGTCAAAGAAATTGCACTTCAACCTTGTTGCTTTCAGTGTACCATACTTAATTTTTAATCATTATTGCTCCTTCTTCAAAAGATAAGGCCCAACACTAAAAGAAGCAAAGCAGTTTTAAAGCACTTAAAGCAGAGCCCAAGGTTTAAACAGCAGTATCCATTCAGACAGAAAACCAGGTAGGGAGATTGTTTTCAATTTCCAGCAGGTAGATGTAAAAGCAAAGTACAGAAGCTCCCTCAAATGCAGAAAAGAAAAATTTTCTCCTGAGCAGCACAAGCACTCCAGAGACAGACAAGAGATACTAGTGCTTCCACAGCCATCCTCATCACCACTCACTGCTTCCAGAGCTGCTATTCATTCCCCAATATCCAGATTGGGGCAAAATTCACTGCAGATGCCCTGATGTCACTACATGTGCTGTTCTGTGGGGTTTTTTTAATTTCCTTATCTTACTTCTATCAGCAGTTCATCTTTTCAGTCTTCTCGTAGGACTTGATGCTTTTCAGTAACCAATATGCTTAAAATTGCATAGTAGTTTAAACTCTTGGGAAATTTAAATGTATGTTAGTAGTATTCCAGTTATTTTACAGGTACAGAGAGTAGGAACCATGGTTTTACTGAATTGTTTCATCCAAATAATTCCTTTATAGAAAAAGAATATATTTTTAGGTATTTTTCCCCCTAGTTATAAACTGGGGGAGAAAAGTCAGTAGCCCGAATGTTAAACAGCTTTCTTAGCTTCCTTCCCCCTTTTTTTTTTTTTAATCAGCCAAAAAATATTCCAATTCAGATGTCTTTAAATCATGGAATGATCTACTTCAGGATAGGTTTTAACCTGGGTCACCATGCTGCAAAATAGTACTTGGAATATCTCTTATCTAAGTTTCTTTCTATTTTGAAGGTTTGTTCTGTACAGCAATCAACATCCGTGTAATTGATATTCTGCCAACTCCTTAATCCACATTTGTGCACACACACACTATAAACCTGCAAGTTTATGGCAGTGCAATTTACTCCAGTGTCAACTGAATTGTATAAAACCCACTTGCACATCAATGGGATCACCCATTGTGAATCGGTTTTGTGTAGACAGGGAGTAAATCACCTGATAATCTGATGAGGACGGACTGTGTAAATAGTCCCACAAAGAGCAAATGTGCATAGATAGGGCAATAAATTGGAATGATTGATGGGACAAGCACCATGGTAAGATCAAAGACAGGAGGCTGCAGCAGGCTTTTTAATCACCAGACCCTGCACTCCCATTAACCACTTCCTGTAAACGCTTTCTCAGCTCTCTGAATTGGAGATTTTCCACTTTTTTGCCTTATGCCATTCAAGTTCAGTAGGATACAGGCTCGAGCAGCATCAGAAAACAGTTTAAGTGTAAACAAGATCTGTCTGAAGATGTGCTTGCTTGAGTTAGGCAGCTCTGCACTTTGCTGCCTGGGGACTCTGCCACCCTGCTTCCTCCCGAGTCTGTCTGATGCACACAGTCTTTCACAGAATTGTTAGCTAAAATTGTGACTGCATCCTCTGGGGGATCAGGGTACCAGGAGCTGGCACCTCCTCATCCCCAAACCCTGGTTGCTGTGCCATGCATTCTTCCCCAAGGCAGCATGGCAGTTTTGCCAGAAGAGCTCAGCATGCAGAATGAGAACAGGCTGCCCCTTCCTCCCTTCACCATCCTGTCAGAGCTCTGCTTACACTGGTGCCTCTAATCTTGAATTTGTTATTGGTCGAAGTTTCCAAGTTCTCTCTCTGCCTTGAAAAGCTGCTCTCCATTCTCCATCCTCAGCTAGTACTTCCTCCACCCCTAAACTCACTGCCACTGCTGTTCCCCTGCCAAATATCTCCTAACCTTTATCCATCTCACATAATAATCCATTGCCAATTTAAACCCATATTTTCTTTTTTTTTCCTTCTCCTTGAGTTTGCAATACCACTGCCTNACAGTTTAAGTGTAAACAAGATCTGTCTGAAGATGTGCTTGCTTGAGTTAGGCAGCTCTGCACTTTGCTGCCTGGGGACTCTGCCACCCTGCTTCCTCCCGAGTCTGTCTGATGCACACAGTCTTTCACAGAATTGTTAGCTAAAATTGTGACTGCATCCTCTGGGGGATCAGGGTACCAGGAGCTGGCACCTCCTCATCCCCAAACCCTGGTTGCTGTGCCATGCATTCTTCCCCAAGGCAGCATGGCAGTTTTGCCAGAAGAGCTCAGCATGCAGAATGAGAACAGGCTGCCCCTTCCTCCCTTCACCATCCTGTCAGAGCTCTGCTTACACTGGTGCCTCTAATCTTGAATTTGTTATTGGTCGAAGTTTCCAAGTTCTCTCTCTGCCTTGAAAAGCTGCTCTCCATTCTCCATCCTCAGCTAGTACTTCCTCCACCCCTAAACTCACTGCCACTGCTGTTCCCCTGCCAAATATCTCCTAACCTTTATCCATCTCACATAATAATCCATTGCCAATTTAAACCCATATTTTCTTTTTTTTTCCTTCTCCTTGAGTTTGCAATACCACTGCCTTATCACCTACCAGAAACTTCTTCCTAAACCCGAGCTCCCTTCCCAGGTGCCCTCCACTATTTCATCTTCCCTCAATTTCTTTAATTTCTCAACAGCAGTTGGCTGCAACAGCAACTGCTTTTTTCTCATCTAATTATTGCAATGAATCTGTACAAGATACCAGAAGACAGTTCTGAAATGCAATGAGAAATGTTTGAGAACTCACTGCTCTTTCTTCGCCAGATTGAAAGTAGTTTAATTACCTAGAGCTTTGCAAATACTCAAATTATCCAATTATCTCCTCTTGTTCTCAAAATTTTCATAATCCTACAGATGTCTCAGCTACCAGCAGACACAAAATGTGGCTTCTTAGAGAGGAAAAAACCAAGCAAGCAAGAAAAAAAAAATGCTTTTTCATCTAATTCATCCATATTACATCACAACTTGAGCAATATTTAATATTTTATTGTTTATTTTTACCATCCTTAATCCTCTTTCTTTGCATTTTGATTTCCTTCCACTGAAAGAATTAGCAAGCATGCTGACTGTGTCTCTTCAGAAAAAGGCCAGTTTAGTTTTCTGTGCAGCATAAATACAGCCATTGCTTAGGATGAGGGAGAGGGAATTCAGCATGATGTACCTTCACTAAGCTTTTGTTTTTATATATCAGTAGTATGTATACAAAAACATTAAAGAAATTTTATACTTTAGAAAACAGCCATATATCTGTATACTGAAGAAAAATAAATGTATTTTCTCTGCGTTGATGGGCAGCAGGGTTTTTTTGGTTTTTTGTTTGTTTTGTTTCATCTTTTTCTCTCCAGTGTTTAAAGCATGAAGATCAAAGATCGTCAATGAGATTTTAAAGATAATCCTGAATGCCTCTTTCACTTTGAGAGCATAACCATTACCATCGGCTCAACAAGGTGGGGTTTTTCAGAACCGTTTTGGAAAAAGCTTCAAAAAACCCCCCACACTTCTTCACAGCCCACGTGGTATCCTCAGGCACGTTTAATGGAAGTCTGGCTTCCAGATACCCCAGCTTTGGATGAGCTCATTCACAAGGCAGGCTCCCTGGGTAAGCCAAGACGTCAAGGCAAATGCTTAAAGAAACAATTGCTCAACAAAGGCTTGCAAGGTTCTTTTTCCAAAACACACAGTGTCAAATAACTGGAAATGTGAACGTGAAAATTGTTAGTACTTAGAGGTTTTGGACACGTCTTGTTTTCAAGGTAATAGTCATATGGCTTTTCTCTCTGGGAATTCCAGTCAGCTGTTGCATCTGCTCAACTTCAGAGCTTTGCAGAGCACCATAAGTACTGTGGGCATTTCTTGCTAAATTGGTCAAGACTAGATTTTAACTCACTCCACAGTTAATGTATTTTAATCTAGAAAACAAAGTCAGATGGGAAAGCTGTCCAGTCTGAATATTGTAGCTAGACAAGATACAGAAGATTTGCAGAGAGAACTATCTCTACAACTATTTTCATTTTAGGGAATAGAACCTCATAATTAAATAAAAACCTTTATGGGGAATGCTTTGAACTTAAAGGAAGGAAAATACAACACCAACCAACCCTAATACTTGATGGGCCAGTGTAAATCCAGCCTAAACAGAAAACAAATACATGCTACTGCAATCATCACTACAGTCTGACTATCTAACCTACAACAAAGAAAAGAAAGAGACAATTGACACCAGATTTATTATGTTTCGCTCAAAGAACTGTAAATAGCAACAAAATGAAAACAAAATTTTAGCTGGAAATTACAAAGCACTAAGTGGGCTGAGATTGTCTAAGTGGCATAGAGATGGGCTGACATTCCACTGCAAAATAGTTATTTTAGCATTTCATTCATCCATGACGTATTAGATGCTTCTTAATTTTGATTTATCTTGGGAATTTCTGATCAAAGAGGGACACACAAGTTTTCATTTTTATCTCAATAAGTCAGTAACTCTGGAATCAAATCAGTTTACCAGTGAAGCAAATTTTTTCCCCTCTCTTGCTTAAGAAAGCCACTTTGCAGAATTTGCTGGTAAGAACTGTGAAAATTAGTTATATAGAAGACTTATGTCTTGAGGCTAAACCAATTACACTGACCTTTCACTTCTTACTTAATACACATTTTTATATGTTGAAATATAATAACATATGGAATGGCTTCTGCACTTTTCCAACACCTGGAACTGTGCAGTAGCTTATAAAGCAAGGAAATTTATCTGATACAGAATATTCTGATGACATAAGATTATATCTCCAAGATTATAGAGTGAAACAGTTTGCACAGGTTCCCTTGCTTTTCTACACTCAAGCCAAGACTGCTGCTCACTTGAAAAAATTAATTGTGTAAAATTAATCCCTTTAATATACTAATCTTTTGCTCTATATGCAGGTATGAAGACATCTTTTACTCAAGGCTGCTAATTTTATACCCCAAAGGAATCTCTCATTCAGAAACCAGAAGGACAAACAACTTTGTGTCAAAGCATCGAATCAAAACATAAATAAAATAACAAATGCTAAAATACATTCTCTAACCAGCTGTGGTCAAAGTAGAGATATTTTAATATACATAAAAGCCTACATAATAGGCTTTAAAAATGAGTATTTTTAACTTGCTGACAATATGACAATAATAAAGTGCCTCCAATGAAAGAAGCCTGATTGTATGCACAGTGTTAAGAAGGGAGGAATTTATTCTGTGGCCCCTTCAGCAATCAAAAACACCAAAAGGATTTCATGGAGAATTTTCAATTGACTTTTATCTAAGGCCATACTACCAGGCTAAGGAAAGTATTTTTCATAAATCAATGAATTAATTTAGTTTTCACTTTCACTTTCTGTTTCACCTTAAAAGAAATCCCTGAGGCAAGCAATAGTGCAGCACAGCACAAATTCATGCTGGTTTGTAATAGAGGGCTCTGTTCAAGGACTGGTCCACTATCAACCTCAACAGCAAGAGCAGGTCCTTGTGGAAAAGAGGCTAAGGAAGGAAGCAGAGCACAGGAGCTTTCATCACATCGTGCCAGAAGAAGAAAGATGCCCCATACCTGGAAGTGTTCAAGGCCAGGTTGGATGTGGCTTTAAGCAAACTGGTCCAGTGGAAGGTGTCCCTGTCCATGGCAGGGGAGTTGAACTTGATGATCTTTAAGGCCCCTCCCAACCCAAGCCATGATGATGGTAGGATGGGTACAGTCAGGATAAACACATGACAACAACTAGTCATGCATGAAATGCAGTCTTGTACACTTCTGTATTTTAATATGTGTGCTTACATTCATATGCTCTGTTGAGAAAACAAACAATCAACTGAATGTATGACGAGGTCAAAGCATAGGCATAAAGAATTAGTAAAACCAAACAAAGTCATCACAGTATTTCTTTAAATTCCTTTTAAGCCAATATATAAATTCCTGTTCCCTGTATGTTCTATATAGTGAGACAGGAGGAAGGAAAAGGTAGCTAAAAAAAGCAGATGGGTGGATAGAACGGAAATAATAAACAGAGAGAGAGGGGGACTGGTCTAGTGGGGGAAATACTAGAAGAATTAATTGGGAGATAGAAAATGAAAACCTGGAAAACAAAGTTGAACAGCTATTTGGGATATAGACTGATATTTGGCAGGATGGATTCTTTAGGGACATGTGGGATTTCTGATGGTTGCCTTCTGTTATGCAGCTCTTCATATACAGACACCACAAATACTGAAGAAAACCACCTGGAGTGTCCCACTAATCTTTCATTAACTGAAAACAACATCAAGAATTTCACTAAGAAGCATTTCATTCTGATTGCACAACAAAGCTAGGTGCGAAGGGGACGAATTGCATCTAAATTTAGATTAAAAGTTCAACATGTTATAATTGCAATATTAACTTTTTCTGTTACTATTCTAAAGCTGCAACACAATTTCCCTGTTTGATTCATATTGACAGCAGTGCTACAAAAGAATCAATTAGAATTTCTGCTTTGAGCTCAGGTGAGCAGATCTCCCTTAAATTGTGTTTAAATAGTATATGAAAAAAAAAATAGTAACAATGGGGGGGGAAAAAGCATAAACAAAAAAAATCCAACCAAACAAAAAAATTCCAAGAAACAGTTGAGAAAAAGCTTCTCACTATAATACAAACCCTTACTGAATATTCATCACTAGTTCTAGATGAATGAGGCAGTCATCTAAATATATGAAAAGCTAAAGTACAGTATATGTTAAATCAAATACTATCACAAGTTTATCCATGCCTGGGCTAAATTCACAAAGGCACAGCAAAGCCTGAGAGAGAGGTGAACCTGAGATATACATGCAACAGAGCTTCCTTATGTCCCAGAAACCAAGCTATTACACAGGCTTTTGCTTATTGGAAAAAAAAAAAAAAAAAAAAAGAAGAAGAAAAAAAATAAAGAAAAAAAGAGGAAATGAAAAGGGAACATCTGCAATGTCTAAAGTATTCTAAAGGGAATATACGGGAAGGACGTTTCAAAGCTATTTGAGCTAAGGTCAAACAGGGATAGGAGATGCAAAACCTAACAAAGGTCAAACTACATACTAACAGAGTTTATATTCTGAAATAATTATTAACCCTTGTGACAAATAAATACACTGTTCTGAAAATCATTAAGCAAATGAGAAAAAGCAAGACTCTAATTCAGTGGTCCTCGACTGATCCACATTGGTCCTGTGTTTTACCCCTTGTTAGAATATTTGCACACTGTAAAAGAGTTAAGGTAAAGCTATTACTTTGAAAGAGCTCATAGTGCCTACCTAAAATCACTTTTTACTGAATTTGGTGGTAACCTCTCTATACAGGTATTACATTGCCATCTAGTGTATGCAGTATATACTGTAATTCTGTTTCCCGAGGTTTACATCACATAAAGAAGCTAAATTTTCCCCTTAGTTGGCTTTCCTCAATGCATTTTATCTTGAAGCAGAACAGATTTCCTCCAGGCTACTCAATCCGAAGAAACATGTGACTGGTGTTACTCAGCGATTCAGCGCCATAAAAAAAGCGCTATTCTAGAAGCAGCCACTTGCTGAATCTCGGTGCCTTTGGCAGGCACATCCACTGAAAGTTTTAGGAATTTCAACTTCTGTCATGCAGCAGCAGGTGCTTTGGATTCAATGGTCCTCCCCTGGAGGGGACATGGACTCTCATCCCTGACAGCAGCCCAACTACCCCGCTCTGGAGTGATACTGGGTGGAGGAGAGGGGAACAATGCCGGCCCTTCTGATGCCACGAACAAAAATGTTATGGAGACAAGGACAGTGGCCAAACTGCTCTGACAAGTCCTTGGGTGGCAGGCAGGCAGAGTCCACTTTGTGCAGGCAAAGGCCTGTCCCTCACCATAGCTGCAGGGTGCTCCTACCACGCACCCCGAGCCAGGAGTCCCTGCTCCGGGCAGAGGCACAGCACTTTCCCAGTCCTGTTCTAAGAGGAAGTTTGGAGGCTGGTGTTTCCCACAGCACAGCATTCTGTGTGAGCTGTTAGCAGCTGCATATCCCACCTTTGAGCTCTATCCTCCCTGCATTACTTGGTAAGGGGCTCTGAATTTCCCAGCTGGGATCACTGCTGGAGGCACAGCACACCCAAATTAAGAACAGGACACATTCAGGTGCTTGTAAAAGTGGAGCTTGGCCATCTTGAAGTCTTGCAACAGCTGAGTGCAGAGCAATGCCCCACCACTTTGAACATTCCAGCCTCACACCAGTTTAAGAATCTGAGCTTTTACACCCAGACCTAGAACACTCTGAGGCACATTTCCTCAGTATTTATGGCAAGATTTATCTTTCTGGAAGAGTTCATTCAAGAATTCTCTCAAACTTCCAAACTGACCCAGGTCCAGAATACAAAGGTTAACTTCTAAGACAGTGAGAGCTACAAAGGATAACATAATTGCCCTGGCACAGTACATGAGAGGCCCTGGCCACCAGGTTCTCCAGGAGGCCACTCTGTCACTGAGCACTCTCACCTTCCCACCATTCCCTCCTTGGCTACAGTGTGCTTCAGGGAATGCTGAATGCAAAATTAAAAATAAAGATTTCACACTCACCCTGTCTGCCAGTGCACCTGGGAGAGAAACAAGCTCTTCACTGGAAAGCAAGAACAGGAAAAATTCCTTACCATTACCAGAAAAGGAAGTGGCCTCTGTTTTCAAAATCCAGCTTCCACATTATGGAACTGAGGAAAGTCCTTTAAGCCCCAAAATTTGTTACAAATATCAAGTTATACAAGAACTGGCTAGAGATGGTTTTCTTCACTGTCTTGCCATTTTAACAATATAGCAAGGACCCAATTTTATAGGAGATAAACAAACAAAGATTTTCTAAATAAATGAAGATATTTTAATGCATAATATTTTATGAATAAATAAACCGTACTTGACCTTCTTTTTTGCTGATGTTGGGGCTTAAATTACTGGTTCCCTTTGTTAATACATTTGCTCACTTTACTGGTCTTATTATATGATACTTGCACTGAGTGTAGTAACAAAAGATGTATTTAATAGATTGTAGCCTTTTTTTTGGCCACTGTGTTACTCACTTGTATTTGTTGTTACTATAATTAATATTCAAAATATATCCTTTATCAAACTCAGTTTTGTTTGTCATTGACCCACAGATACAACTTACACTGTGCTTCAGGAGGTGGACACACATGGAGCCCATAAGCAGCTGGCCTAAGGGGTGGAGGTTGGTGAATACTCTAAATAATTACAGTCTAAAACAGTCAAGTTAGCAAAACCCCACTCTTTGAGCTACCAGTGCCCTTTAAAATGAAACACTACACTGGCTCCATCAGCAGATTGGTCCCTTCCAGCAGGGAGGGAGGTGAAGGACAATTAGGGCTGATAATGTCTCTTGTTAGTGCAGCTGTTGGGCATTAGGCCATGAGAAAAGGTAGCAAGTGTAAATAGACTTCCAGGGCAAGAATAACTTCTTTTTTTCTAAACATGTGAACATTAATTCATCAAAATATTGTACAATCACCAACTGAGTAAATATTTCCATTCTCTTCAATAGGACAGCAACTCAGCTAAATCTTTAATATTAAAGTCTGTAATAACCTAGAGATACAGAAGTAGAGAAAGATTTTAGTACATCTCTTCCATCCCTTCCTGTGGACTGTTTTCCTCATTCTATCACTATTCTTAAACTTAATTCAGCCCTGCAGTCACAATTTGTCATAGGCAGGCACAGCATCATCCAAGTTAGTTCAGACATATCCATGGCCTTTTGGCTCATAGTTAGTAAAAGCTGCCATTGCTGTAACTGGAGTTTAGTTCCTCACTCATTTGTCAGAAATAAAAGCACTAACAAATTATTATTATTACCTGATCACCATCTTACTACATAATGAGTTAATAAAATAAAAGCAGATTTTCTTCAGAGAGCAAGGTGTAAAATAAAGGTAATTCTTTTTATAACAAGTTGTAGCATCTGCCTTACTTTTCAAAAAGAGAAGAAAAAGAAGAAAAAATATTATAAGCGAAGAGATTATATATAAGTGGATCCTTGATAATTTTCTAATAACTTTTAATGGATTGCTTGGGGTTTTTTATCCAAAGTGGAAATAGCATGATGTTTAAAATTCAGAGGAGAAAGAACTCCTCTTGATAGAAGCCTAATAACACAGAGAATACAATGGCATACAACTGATGTGCCTTGATTTGTTTGCTAGCTCGAGCAAGGCAACTCAGCATTTAAGTTAGCAGGCAGCCTCTCATTTGCACTCTGCTAGCATGGGAAAAATGTCATTCTAAGCAAGTAGAGGAGAGTCAAGACATTTCTAAATACACTGTTCTACTGATTCCTAAGAACAGAGGATGAAGCTTATTCTCAGAGCCCTTCTGTGTGCCAGTTTGATGTCAAACATCAATAGGCTGAAGTCAAACAACAGGTTTCTCAAGTTGTTCACACTATAACTTTACAAGAAAGTGTTTGCTGATCATATGGCCACACAAAAATTTTCACAGTAAAAGTATACAGAAAAACATTTTTTCTGTCCATCTGCAGAACTTTTTCCCAAAGGCCATAACCTGTCATTGAGCATTCACCACAGTGGATGGCAAACTCTACCACTGAATTTAGCTCTGAGGGATGTGTTTTCTCACCTGGAAGAAGAAGATTTTACATCCTTATCCTAAAAATAACATTTTTCATTTAAGCTTCTCCAGTGTTTTTCATGGTAGCTATAAAATTTATTTATTAATAAATGAAGCAGTAAAATATTGGAGGCAAAATTTTAATGTAGAGGGGGAAAACTAAATGGAATTTCCTATGGCAGTTGTGAGGGTTTTATTCACACAAGGGGCAGCCACCTCAAATCTAATAACCAGATGTGTCCAGAACTCAGTGTTTCCAAATGTTTCAGGTATGTGAGGTTTCAGAACATGACACATTGTGCCAAAAATGCACAGAGGAGAGGAAATGGGTAATTGGGAGGGAAATGTGCAGTAGTAGCACATGCCAATCTGCCCTTGCTCATCATGGGAAAGCTGGAAAGAGGATCTTTGTGGTGGAAAGAAAAGGGACACAAGGTCATTTTCTGCTCCCAAGGATGATATTTATAATCCAGAGTGATTCCATTGCATTCAATTGTTTTAAAAGCAGAGTGGAAAATGGACTCTGGCAGTTATCTCTTTCTAATCACAATGGGAGATAGACAGTCAGTTCAGCACATATTTACTCTCTCCTCCTCTCGAGGGACACCTAGGATAAGGGCCAAACAGGTGCTTAAATACCTGAATTTAATGACTTGCAAAACATTAGATTAGGGTGATGCAGAGGATAATCATCTCACCAGTCCAATTGCATTTGTCCCATGTCTCTAGCACAGGATGCTGCCCAGCAGGAGGAGTGGTTTGAGACATATTTCTTGCTTCACAGAATTTCAAGGTGGAAACATAATAGTAGAGATATCCAGATTCTCTTTTAGTTTTGGTCATCAAGTAATACTTAAAAGGTATTTAGGGATTTACACAGTTCTTAATTTTATGATTAGATATTCCACATACTTATAATTCAAGTTCCAAGGGGTTTTGTAACTTTCTGTTTGTTTGTTTGTTTTTTAATTTTTCAAAGCAAAGTTTTCAAATATTAAAGACTTTGGGGGATAAAAGAAGTTGTAACAGCTTGTATTTGCACAACTTGATTTTTATCTTTCGGTTATTTTGACCAGCAGCTTTCTAAAGGGAAAACATTCTTTGGAGAAGTATGGCATGAAAATAATTGAGGTACATTCCTTGAACTTGAACACAGATGAGAACTGTGAGATTGTATGGGTAGGGCCTGTCATCTCCACACAGCTATTTCCCATTGTGTCTCTTCTCGTTGCCTCTTTGTAACCTCATTGTAAACAAATTATTGTGGGCATACACATTACTCAAAGTAGAAATTACACTGTTGGTGTAATAAGCAGAATGAATGTGACCTATTGCCTCAAAATATTCCAGCAAGTTCCTGCTTGGCTGCACAGAACACAGATTCACAGCTGGTACCTATTGGAACATCTCTGCTGCCACCCCCACAGCAGTGCCACTGGTGGCCATTGTGGACCTTCAGCCTCCTCTCAGTATCCCAAAGTTTCAATGCATAATCAAGTTTCAAGGTTTCAACATCGTTTCTAGAAGAAATATCTGGAAAACATCAAGTGAAAATATATACTTGAGACTGGCAGAATCTAAGCAACGCAAGCTGTGACTCTGATATTAGAGGAAATATGGCTAAGGAATATTAGTTACTCAGCTGATGACAGAGAAGTGTAAAGAAGAGTAAATCAAATAGAATCCCCTCTTTAAGCTTCCCCTCTTCCCCACTGATTATCTGGTAAGGTGTGAAAATCTACAATACAATTGTGCCCAGAGAAAAAATTATGTGGCTTAAAATATAAAGTGTTGTCTGACTTTGTTATTTTCCTTCACTATACATTCAGTATCTCCAAAAACACACAGCCTTCCAGTTCTCAGCTCCAGCTGTAGGCAAGAAAGAGTTTCACTGGATGTGCCCCTGGATGTTTGTGTTCTTAGCTGCTCGCCTACAGTTAATGAAGCTTATCCTGATATTTCCTCTCATTACCAAGCGTGGTTTTGATTCTGAGATTAAGACTATCCAGGTTGTAATCCAAGACTATAAAACAATAAAGCAGCAGTTCCAACTATTTGAAAGAGTAAGTTTATTAACTATTGGAATTGTTGTGGTGGGGATTAGGGTAGTTCAAGCAAAGCCATTTCATGGGTCATCCTCTATTGGAGGAAAAATATGCCTTGCAAGGCAAAATGAGAAATTGAATAAAAACATGAGAATCAACTACAATTGACTGTAATATGCCAAGAAGAGTGCTGAGCCTTGCACCCCTTTAAAAGCCTTTGCTTCCCTTTTGTGAGTGCTTTTTCATTGTTTGCACAGTATCTAGCTAAACAGGCAATTATCTAAAAGAAATTTCAAGTTATCATGGAGTAATTTAGTCTAACATGAGAGAGTTAACACTAAGAGAAACTGAACTGCATTCTATGATCACATCTTTCTAGCCCCATCTGGAAGAAGAAGAAGAATTCCTGAGTGAAAATCTGGTAGAGCATGAAGTGTAATGCCTACTCATTGCCTTGAAAAATTTCTGTCTAAATGCTCAGAATAATGATGTTTTTTAACAGAAATTATAAAGCTGTGCATGCTCTGTGACTGTGACTTTCTATTACCAGCAGCAGATAGTTTCACCTTTAAGGTAATCGATTTCATCATATCATAATCTCTTTCACATTTACTGAGTTGGAAACCAGCAGCTTTTCCAGTGCACAGCTCTTATCAGTATTTTAGCATCCATCTCGAGGGGTCTCAGTGTGAAAAAATGAGAGTATGGAGAAAGAAAAATTACAAACTACCAAAGTGGGGAAGAAAAAATGTATGGCTTTGACATCTCATCCCTCCCCATGGAGATGTATTTCAGAGGAATGCAGACTTGCAATACAAAATATTTTCTTGGATATTATGTGAGTGAAGCTGCTGACATTAAAAATATCATGCAAGCAAGCCAGGTTTTAATTATTAAATTCTAGGAATTGTGTATTTCCAAGAAAACTGAGAAATATGTAAGACTTGAGGAGAGAAAGCCCTTTAAAGCATTTTGGTTGATCTGAAAATCAAACACATTTCTATAACACTTCAGCAGGTTCTGTTGTGTTGGAAAATTCAGTTCAGAATTAAAGCTAAAAAAATCTCACTCAGCTTCATTCAGATCACAGATAGTAAGGGAAGTAACTCAAAAGCAAGAATGGAAAATCAATACCCAGATATTTTTAACAGCATACAGATACTGCCCACGGAATCCAAGCCTGAATTTTCAGAACCTTGAGTTAGTGAATCCAAAAATGCTCTTGGATTAATGAAGCAGAAGCTCAAAGGGATGTGTGATTATCTAAAGTCTCAGGAAACAATTAAACCAGGTGGGACAATCAACTGAAAGGGCGTATCCCATGAAGAATAAAGTAGTTCAGCCAAGGAACACAAAAGCGCTTAAACAGCTTTTAAAAAGGACAACAGCCTTACTTTAAAAAAATTAATGTGATGAAAAATCTACTGCACAGCTACATGAACTATCTCAAAGGTAAATTAACCTCACTAAGAAAATACTCAACATTAGTTCTGCTTCTAAGTTTGCCTAGTTCCAGCTGCCAACTATTTGATCTTGTTCAGTCTTTCTTTGCTAGACTGTGGTTTCAATTATGTGGCTACATTAATAAAAACTATAAAATGCTTTTAAGTGTAAATATTAGCTATAAAATATAAAAAATCTCGGGTTTCATTTTTATAAATGAAAGAATCAAGTTGAAACAAAATAGTATGTTTTTCAAAATTTTACTCTTTACCTTTCAATAGCCCTTTTTAAAAATTATTTTTAACCTACAGGTTTCAAAGACACCTAAAGCATCTGGGAAGCTTTATCATAAAAGATTTGTTTTGATACAGAAATATCCATTGCAATATTTTTCTATTTTTAAAAATTTGCATTTGTTGTATTTTTATTTTGAAATTCGTAGTGTTTTCTATTTTTATCTTGGCTCCGATTTTCTTACACTTTAAATAAGGGGTCTGAGATTAATCACTTTGGAAACAGTCTGTGAATACCTCTCCATATTTAATTGCTTTGTTGAAGAAAAATTTCACTGAATTAAAATTTCATTCTTCCGTGCCACTTGTTCAAGTCTATTATATATAATTATTATTTTTTTCATTTGAACTTTGTTTTCCTGGCAACTATTTATCTGTGAATTCTTAACATAATGTGCCAGCAACTTATGTAAACCCACAACCAATATGACTGCATATTTTTCATGTTAATTTGAATTTATCTTGGCATCTTATAATACCATCCAGTGCACTGGCAAACAAATATTAAATGACTTAACTTGGGATATCCTCCAAATTTTGTTTCTTTTCAGTGGAAATTCCCTGCAAGCTATGTCTAACTTTTCAGACATTACAAAAATGATCAGAAGGTTTTGCAGATGTTTAATATCTTGCATGTTACCACATATGTTAACAAGCATCTGATGTCAAGTCCAGTCAGACATAGGTGGAAGTAGAAAGCTGAAGACAGAATCTGTATTTATTTGGAAGGGCATCTCTCACGTCCTGGTATAACAAGAAGTTTCTTTCCATTTAGCCTTTCAGACTCCAGAAGAAGGCATAAGAAGGCCCTTTAGAAGCTTCTTTTGCAAAAACCCTGCTAAAACAGCTAGTAGGATTTTTAGGTCAAAATGCAGTAAGAGATTCAGGTCTCCAGGCTTTGGCACAGTGCTTGATGGGCTGCTGGTGCCTCAGAGGCAATGCAGGGCAGCCACACAGTGTGACACAGACAGAGCCCCAGCAGAGCTGTTCAAAATGTCATTTGAAACATTCCTGTGAGCACTAGCTGGATCCCAGGCTTCCACAGCCCCCTAACACAAGGGTCAGCCTGGGGTTCACTTGCCTGCCATAGGAGTCTAATTCAGACATGATTCATAAAACCTTGAGTCTGCACTGCCCTCATGGCAGACAGAGTAGGTGCCTTTAAGGATTTCTGGGCAGTCAAATGACTAAAATAGCCTCGGGAAGATGACGTACGTTCTTGCCCTGCTCCCTTGCTCCCACACACGCTTATGAATGTATGCACACAGGGAATCCAAAAGAGAAACTTTGCAGTACTGCTTTTCTTTGCAGTAAGATCTTTCTGGGCCCTAAGTTTTTAATGCATTAAATGTGTGCAAAAACAGACCTCCAAAATTTTTATTTATGTTGAAACCTAGTAGCACTGGGACTGGAGTGAATGTCCTCCTTTGCCACACATTAATAATAAATGCTGCGCAGCACAAGTCAGTCAGTTGTTTTTCAGTGTACTCCTGCTCCCAAATGAATTTTATCCCAAACTTCTTTAAACTGAAATGCATTCCATCTCCTACAGGAAACACAAAGCAGATATGCTAATATGTGCATATACAGGGATAAATATGAGAAACTCGATAAACCTTCAAATATAATTACCTGTATCTGAAGGGGAAAGTGGGTGGTGTGACATTTGATGACACTCTTTTTCAGATTTGAGTTTCTTCCATCACTTCTCAGAAACCAGGAACAATTCACAGCTTCCAAGTCTTAATATGTGCCTAATATGTGGAGTCAGAGGCACAGGCCAGCTCATCCCTCCTGTAGCACCAGGAAAGTGTAGCAGCTGTGTTCTGCTGAAAGAAACCCAAGCACGCAGGCCAAAAGCTAGCTACTGGTGGGATCCCTGTTCTGGAGACCTGAAGCTTTACAATGCCAGGGCATGCCAGGGCACCTGACTGAACAGGAAGCTGCAATACCCCAATAAATTCACAGTTGTGCCAATTATGGCATGGACAGTGGACAGGAAGTTGTGAATGCCCCACCCCTGGAAGTGTTCAAAGCCAGGCTGGATGTGGCTTGGAGCAAACTGGTCTGGTGGAAGGTTCCCTGCCCATTGCAAAGGGTTGGAACTAGATGATTTTGAGGTCCTTCCAACCCAAGCCATTCTGTGATTTTGTGATTCTAAGAGCAAACTTCAGATCTTTGTAGACACCAGAAAGGCCTGTAATCCACTCCTGATGGGTCTTGGCACAAGTGATCCTTGAGCTGCTCGGGCTGGGCTAGTTTTTGACACACCCTGCGAGAGGACTGGAAGCAGCCAAGAAAAGCCACATGAGCGGATATTGAGCGAGCTGAAGGGAGGGAAGTCAGACTGTAATTTTGTACTGTTCTTGGCAGCTAAGTCCTCTCTTGAATGCTGTCCTCAGTTTCTGAAGTGTGCCTAATTTATCTTTTGTGCAAGGGGTGCTAGAATATGGGGGAAGGATGTTGATTTTACACCCCTGGATACCAGCACGTGTACCTCAGCACACTGCAGAGCTGATGCTCTGCTAAGCTCATGAACTGGAATCTCCCATTCCTGGATGGTCTTGCAACACTGTGGACCCCTCTATTGCTGCCATGCTACTGGCAGGTGAGATGTTCATCTAGCTCTGTATTTTATCTCTAAATTAGATCACATTCTCAGTGGGTAAATGTAACAAAAATTTACTTTCCTATCTTCCACTGAGCAGCAGTTCAAAGGCTTAAGTGAGCTGCAGGTTGCAAGTGGTCCAGCTCATCTCCATTATTTCTACTTTGTGTCTTTCAATGAAGCCTAAATTCCATAACCAATTCTCCACGTTGTGAAAACGGACTTCATTTCTTGTTTATTATTTCGCATCTTGCTCCTAGAAAAGATTATAAACAACTACTGCTAATGCAGAATGAGCAGCCCTGACAGCAGATAATTCTAACTACTCAGATTCTAGGCTTGAGGGTCTGTTAATAACAGAAACACTTCCAGAGAAGCTTTACCTTAACACTAAAGAAATGGACATACTGCAGTCCTAGAATCTCACAGCCACATAACCCTACTCAGCCTTCACTAAAGAATGATTAGAAAAAGGGTCTATAAAATCTACTTATTTCACAACACCAGACTGCTTCCAATGCATTTCCAGATGTCAAATTCCCTCTACATTCCCAATGCAGGAGCCAAATTCTTCAGCTTCTCTCTTTGACAATTTCCACTGTGCAAAGGGATGTGTGATTACAAAAATCTGTAGTGGCTTAACTGAATATGAAAGGAGAACCAAGATAAAATAACATAGATTATTAGCCATTATTTCAGAGAAAATGTAGCACGATGATAAATGATGCCTAATCATGGATGTGTTTGAGTCATTGCTGAAATAGAGTGCCTGGGGCACAGAGAGGTAAAAAAAGAAGGGATGAAGAAAAATCAGTATTGCAAGGCCATTTTAACTCAATCAATATACTCCCATTATCAAAGTTAATAAAAGCAAACGGCAGTTGTTCCTAAGTACCTAATTTTTATACTGCTGATTCCAGTACTTGTTACACTGCTGAAAGCCTTGTTCTGGATGCATAGGATTACATCAACTTCTCAGTTGTCATCCACTTCTCCCCCTAAAGCAGGCTTTAAAAACAAAAACTTGAACCAAGCTCCCTCGAAACCCTCAAAGCCAGGAGGCAAACAAACCCACTGCTTTGGGGTTTTTAATGCCATGAGTTTCAGAAAATCTCCTGAGTGTTTTTGTTTTCTGGGTTTATTTACCTAAGTCAGGAATAATGGAAGAGAGGCTGTGTCAATGACCAAACCTATGAGGCAAATTAACAAACAGTGAAGTATTTGTAACAGACGTAGCTCTACACAAACAGAAAGTACACAGGGAATAAAATACCTTCAAGGAGACGATCAGAACGAGTATTTTGCAAGATTCAGGAAGGCAGAAAGCAAGCAGTGCAGTGGCTTCTCTCAGTCCTGCATTTCCAGAGCTAACCACAAGCAGGAAACGAGGCACTCCTCCAGTGGAGCAGGTTTACTGAGAAGCTCTGGAGCCTGCTCCAGCTCAGAGAGGCCGTCATTAAACTGCTGCTATTCTACAGCCTCTGCAGACATGAGCCAAACTCAACACAGATAAGGGAGAAAATCAGGCTCATTGGAACTGCACCTTTTAACTTTAAATTCAAATTCCTCTAAACCTGTCATCCTTCTCTGAAACCTCTTCCTTTCGTGGCCTAGTTATTAATTGTTCCTAAGACACCTGTTATAGAGGTTAAAAAAATTAGAAAAACTTGGTAGCACTTCTTTTTAACCTGCCATCTCAGTTTTAATTCACACTTTAACTATGTCATTAGCAACTCAGGAATAGCCAAGGCTACATGTGAATTCACATATATGGATGTGAACACCATAACTTAGCTGGGAAACATAATTCAGGGGCAGTGATTTTATTTGACTGACTTCCTTTTTTCTATAATCCTGACCACTGCAGTTATAAGGAATGTGTAGTACCACAGATTTGCAAACAGTGCACACTGTGCTTCCTAATCCTACAGATCAATATGGACAAAAGATTTGTAAATACTGTAAGAGAGACACCAGAAGTGTATGCCCTGTCCCCACCAACCCTGCATGGAGGCAGAGCATCTCACTATGATCCCTCACTTGACTTGAAAGCCTCCATGGGAGAAGTGCTCAGGAAGATGTATAGTCCAAAAGGAGGATGTTCTGGCACAAAGTTAAGGGGCTGTGGGTGGCTCTCAATGGGATATCAGCACCAATCCCAGTCTCCTTTCTCTGTTCAAACAGCAAATTAATTGTCATACGCACCCACTGAGGATGTTGATGGCATTCTTTGCAGACATGCACAGCCAAAGAGGTCACATTTTGAACCTGCAAATTACTCACACATTTTACATTTTAAATAAAACTGTAGATTTATTGTACAATAGTACAGCATGTGCCTTTTTAACCAAAAGCTCAGCATCACATAACACTTTAATCTTCCATTAAACATACACAGTCCTACAACACAGCTCAGCTCAGCTAGGAAAGCTACATAATGAATTAATTTATTGAAAGTCCTGGCTATGCTGCTTTTAAGGATGTTTACCTAGAGCAAGAACAGTGGCAGTGGTTCTGGTGTTGTAACATTTAATCACTTTTACCTGTTCTCAACACAGTAAGAGCAAGCAGTCATCTAGAGCACAACAAACAGATCACTTAAGGGACACCACATTTAATTGTAAATGTATGAAACAGTAGACCAGAGGATCTCACACACATCACACAGGTGTGGATTAGAAACCTGTTATGAGATCACTTTGATGTAATGTCTGCACTAACTACGCCACAGGAAGACGGGATGCATGACAGGCATCGTACCATGAAGAAGTGTCATTTGGATTGAAATCCTTAGGTTTGGAAGTGGCAGACCAGAAGAGGATGCTCTGTACAAATATACACTTGCCTTATTACATTAGTTTACACTCCTGTAGCCATTTGCCCACATGCCAGCAATCTCTTGTTGTAATTCATTTTTATACCATTTGCTTCAAGTTTATCTGGTTCAGTTAGAAACAAGATCATTACTTACAGCCACAGAATGTGTTCTGTGCTACATCTTGGCCTTTCAAGCTGTCATAGACACCCTAGCTGGTGTAACCAGGCATCCTTTCTGCACACTCTTGTGCACAGCTAGCCACAAGGTGTTAGTAAGACACATTCAGATAAGATTCTTTATTTGCCACTGGGGTTTCTCATTGCAATGGAGATTCAAAGCTCATCACTCTATAATGACTTACAGCAAGTAAATTTCTTCTGAAATTTGGAGTTAAACATCTACAACCCAAATGAACTACAGGTTACATCACAAACTCTTGATCAGAGAGAGAAAGTTTATGCTTTTTTATTGCTGTTCAGTTTACCAATGTGTGTCAGACCTTAAGCCTGTTCCTTAAAAGGATCAAGTACTATTTTTATTAAGGAATTCAAAATTCTCAGGAAACAGTATTTGCAGTAAATTTTTTAATACCCAAAGGAGGTAAATTTGGATCCTACACCTGAATATGTGATTTTTCACTTGCAGCAGGAGTGTGATAGTACCCTCTTGATTGGTTCTGAACCAGCATCAGCTAAAATAATATGCTAATCAAAACACAGAGAGTGCTATTAAAGAAACAGAGGAAGGAAATCTATATCAAATATCTAATCTTGAATTAAAATAGACTAGCAATATATGTAAGCTTTCAAACAGACGAGTTGCTTAGCTTATCTCAAGTAGCATACCAGGAGTCATTTCCGAAGAATTATACCAAAGTTGCACCTACTATGGCCCATGTGTTTTCTCTGCAAATTTCACTCATCTTAGCCAAAATATTATAGTATAGCAATTAAGGTTTAAAAAAAAAAAAGGGACCAAGAAGGATTGTTTTAAATCAAAGTTGCTTTTGTATCATCTTCAACAATTTTGTGAAAATTTCATCTCACTGAAAAAAGCTTCACTTATCTGTCTTGCTGTCTTAGATAAGACTAGGTAGCAGAAGAAAGAGAGCTTGAAACAAATCCATTCTTGACTTGTGAAACTAAAAATGCAGTCTCAGTAGACTTGCAGTTCATTGTCTAAACTGTAATATTTTGATAACCTTCAGTGAACAGATGAATTTTTGGCTGATTATCTAGACATCACTGATACAAGTAAAGATTGTTGAAAAGGTAATTATTTAATTAAAACAGGCATCACCTGAAATTAATTTTTTTCCTTGCTGTAAAACAAACACAAGCACCATATTAATGAGATGCACTAGCTCTTCTTCTTCCATTCAGAATTTCTAATTTGCTTAACAAATAATGAGAAATAATTAAAACTTGATCTTCAAACATTATCCACTGTTTAAGGAGTAAAGCTCTGCTATTTCCTGAATTCATTCTATGCCATCTTTAATAAAAGAATTTACACAGATTCTTTCTGCCTACTAAAATGAAGTCAGCTTATGTTTCTTACATGTTTAAATAGCCCCAACACCAGAGACATACAAAGTGTTATACTGAATTTTAATCCTTGTAAAACATTATTACACCACACACTGTTATTATAAATCTTTTCAATAACATCCATTATAGAACTCAGTAAAGAGCACTGTCTACAACTATGCACTGTCAAGTATTTCTGGCAGCATCAGTAATTGACTACAGCATATTTCTTTTTTAAAATCAAGTGTTAACCTACATATTCTGAATTGCAAATAATACACAACAGATTTTACTGTCATATAGGCTGCATATTCATTCATTTTTTCTGATTTTTATAGAAGAGTAAATTTTCTATAACAATAGGAAAGAAAATTAATAACTTATTTATCTACCTAGGAGGCTAGTAGTTATTTGTAATCATATTAATCAAAAGATGACTGAAAAATTCAAAGTTAATTATTGTGAAGTGCACAAAATCTAGAATATAGGGAGTTTCCACAGTACATTATACTAAGTCAACATATAATAGATTAAAAGCTGTAAAGCCAAAATTCTCATTTAAAAATTTAGTGTTTCTGACATCATCTTCCACCATTCCATCAACTCTTCTTTTTCCTCTTCTTTTCTTTCAGACAATGACTCCAGTTCAAAATCAACCTGATTAAGAGAAACAATCAAAAACATTATTAAGAGTTATAGATAGAGAATACTGTAGGTTTTTAAGAGCAATTTATTGAAAGAAGATGCTTAACACAAACATAGGGCTTAGAGAGGTACCTTCTGGTTTAGGCTGGGTTTATTTCAAAGTGTCTCAAAGATGCTTTAAATATGTGCAATAATGTATATCAGTACAACAACTTACCTAAAAATATGCACAGGTGAGCAAAATTTCCTAAAGAACCAGACATCTGTCCAGTCTTTGACTTGACTAAAAATTTTTAAAAATATGGGCCAATGAAATTAAAATTGAAAAACAGCCAGCCACATAAATCACACAACATACTACAAAATGTATCATCAGCACTGTGCTAACACAGAATCACAGAATGTCCTGAGTTGGAAGGGACCCACAAGGGTCATCAAGTCCAACTCTCATGAGCACTGCTCTCTAACCAGCTGAGCTAATCTCAGCTGAGACCCAGCACTGCAGACCCCCAGCACACCAAAACATGTATTTCATCAATTTTATGCCACCAAAAAGATCCAGGAGCTTTTCCTAACACATGACTCATTAACATTCAATGTGCTAGTTTACTGTATCTTAACATGTGATCCACACTAGTGAAATAGCATTATTTTAATTCAGAGACCTCTACATCTGTATAGAGAGTGAATTAAAAATGCTTCTGAAACCTTAGATGCAGTCTTGGTCTTATTAACCACACATACTGGATATCTACACAAAGCAGTGGCCCATTTCTACCTTTCTGTGTGGAGGTGAGCACTGGCTTTAATGTAAGCAGGTATACATTTGACAAATGAAATTAAAAATACATCTCAAACAAAATATCAATGTCTCTTACTTTTTATGTTGTGCTATTTAAAGATATTCTGTAATCTTCTGATTGGCAATTCAGATGTGAACCAATAACATGTTTAAGTATCTCAATATTACCCTTCTTTGTGTCTTTTTGTTATAAATAAGACTGGAAAGAGATTAAATGAGTAAAAATGAGATTACTCTCAGTAGCTGGTGCATCAAATGCTAGAAGACTTATTTCCAAACTTTCTAAATTATTCTGAAATATTCTGAAAAATTATGTCCTGCTTACATGTATACAATGAGGGAAAAAGGGACTTTTTAAATGTACAGTAGATGAAAATCCAACACACGTGAGCACTTACCACAACGGCAGGGCTGAAGGGCACAGCCACTTTTTTAGTTATTGCTAGATAGCCTGGTGCTGAGGCTGTAACTTTGTAATTTCCAGGCACAAGCAATCTCCAGTAATCACCATCCTTGGCTGTAGAGAAGGAGGAAAGGATCCAAATAAATATGTATGACTAATTAGGCAGCTAAGAAGAAAGGCTCATATGTCAGTCTTTTATATTCCTGTCAGCACTTTCCTTTTGACTGCCTGAAAGGATTCTTCCTTCTTTCTTCCTTCAGCAACAGCTGTGTGTATATATATACACATATCATATTTACTTTCTTTCAGGTAATCAAAAAAGAGACTTAAACTTTGAAGTTTTGCTGTAGCCTCCATGAAAGACTTTGCCTGCTGAGGCTGAAGTCTCTCCATCACACTGAAGAAAAGGACAAAAAGGAACATTTTTCCACTTTAGAAGCACCCCCAGCCAATGTAAAGTCCCTGCTCAGTGTCTGAGATTCAGTTTGCAATGTGATAAGGATTTTTAATGTTCTTCAGTATTCTGATAATCCAAATGTAAACAAATTTTATTCTCATCAAATTTAAATAAATGGGACTACCTTTCTCATCTTTCAGAGAAAGCCATAAATCATCATTTCCTAGAATGTTCCACAGGTATCATCCTTGAAGCATCATTATCTATATGTTTCATTTTCTGTATGTTCCAGGCATTGTCTAGGGCTTTTTTCTTTGGTTCAGATAAACAAAGAAATGGAATCTTGATCCTCTCAGGTCAAAGAAAGGCTCCTACTGCACTGCTACTGCAGATCATATTTTCAGTCACAGAATCAAAATGCATCATTATCTTCTCCATAAATGATCCTATCCCATTTTCACAAAGGCTCAGATCTTCCCTGCACCAGCAGTAGACAATTATATAACTTGTCATGGGCTAATAATTTGAATTTCTGTAGCTCCAGAAAACATTGCAAGGCTATTCTAAAGTTCAGCTAGCAATGCCATTTAAAACACTTGGCCATGCTCTTTCAACTAGTCCCTTAAAGGCCTTCTCACCACATCTGCAGCCACACAATGTACAAAGGGAAATATTACTTAAATGTCTGCTATTTGCATGGTCAAAAAACCATCAGTAGTCAGTCCAGCTGTTCCCAGATTTTTCTCTTTGTTAAACAGAACGGAAAAGATACTGCTGTAGAATTACAGTAATGATCTATTCTAATTCCTGTCACTGGAACAAAGCAGAATTTCAACTCATGAATGAAGAAGCAGGAGAAAAGCCAAAGAATATTTCTTCTTCATTTTGACTGTGCTAATATTCAAGTAGTTGTTTTCATCCCTGTTTTGACAGCACATTACTTTCAGGCTTATACACACACAGTGATCTGAAAAGATTTGTGATTAGATGCAATTTTTTTATCATAGAAGCATGAGCTCTTCTCTCACATACCTCACTCTCTCATAACTCAAAATACTTCTTTGCACAGTTTATTCCCTTTTTATTATATGCCTGAAAGTTTATTTCCAGTCTCTATCCATTTTGCCTTCTTGTTTACAGTGACAGAAAGTAACTAATGTTTTCAGAGTCTGTTCTCCTGCTTGGCAGAAGGACTGGCAGTCTCTTTGCAGGTGATGTGCAAACACAAATCAGAGGTGCCTGAAGATTTTACCAGCCCTTTTCCACATATTCTGCATTTCTGTGACAGTGCAGTGAGACAAATCCTCGAGAAAATGACCATAAAGCAAGCTCATGCACAAAGCAGTGACATTTACTTATTGTTTTTCTGATCAGTATCTTGTGCAAATAAACAGCCTGTCGCTCAGGGTAGCAGAGCATAGGTGTGCAGGGAAGGCTGAGAGTTGGCACACTGTGCCAGCTACCTTTTGAACTCATTCCTAGAATAAAGCACAACATCACTCAAGAGGTGACATGCCATTTTCTGTGAACACCAACCAACACAATGCTTTCATCTTTTAGAAGCACCCTTCTGAAAAAAACATCACTTAATTGTAAAGAGCAGAGAGAATTTATCTTTGCTGAAGGAAGTTATGTAAATTGAAAGTCTGTCAAGAATTTACATACCAAAAGGTACAATCACATTGCAAAAAATATAACACTTTTGGATTAAAATTTAGCTTTCAAACTAAAAACAGCACAATTGACAGGGCTTTAAATCCTGGCAGAGCTGTGAAACACTATTTGCTTCACAAATCAGAAGACAGACTAGAGCATTAATAACCAAGAGCCACCTGAACCAATTTATACCAGAGATCCATGAAGTAAAAAATAAAACAGTCTCAGCTACTCTGGGAGCAAAATGCAAGTGAAAGATTCATGAAATCTTGCAGGCAATGAGGTTTTTGAGGCACAGCATACCATCCTGGCTTCAAAATTTTGCTTCCTTAAAGCTTCAGGTAAAAGGCTGTGGAATGGCTCCAGGGTGCTAAGCCAAGGAGAAGCAGTACACCCCAGCACTGCTGAGGTACCACACTCACCTGATGTAACATCGTGGCTTATGCCCTCCACAGAAATCGTGGCATTTGCTATTGGATTGCCCTGAAGGTCTTTAACAAACCCCTTCACTCCTCGATGAATCTAAAATAAATAAGGTCACCAACACATGGTAAATAAAATATTCTTAAGAAAAGATGGCATTTTGGGCAATGGAATATCTACTGATGTGTCTAACAAAGCATGCTATGAATCCCACAGTCTACAGGCTGACCACTATCAATGATAAACACTAAATATCATAATGGAACAGAGAGTGAAGAGGAAAATTAATTCAGCAGGTAGTTATAATAATTTATCTGTGCAATGCAAGCAATTCTCAGAAATACACAGCAAATCATAATACATGTAAACATTGACTTGAAAATCTTTGTCATATTGGGGATTAATGAATGCACTGAAAAGCCTTGAAAGAACAGCCTACAGAAAATTTGGTTTTTAAGTTTCATTGACTGTAAGACTACAGAACTAATAATGGACATAATTGCTTAAAAGCAAAGCCTTAGCAAAGTAAATGCAGTCACTTGGAGTCCAACAGAAAGCTTGAGCTTTAGCACACCTAAAACACCCAGGTCTGTGAAGTGGGACCACAGAGTGTCAGAACACTCCCCTCATGTGGGAGAAGGGCAGTGGTGGGTCATGTTCTTGTTCCTTCTTGTCTCTTAGGCATCACGCTCCAGGTAGCAGCCCCAGCCAGTACCTGATCTGTCTGCTCCCCCTATATGTGAAATTAAAGCACTGATTTGACCCCAGCGTGTGGAGAGACCAGTCCTGCCAGCACAGTCTGAAAGCAAACTCCTCAGGATCAACTGCTTTTTCATGTCCAGAAGTAGGGAACTCGGTGCTGGGGACAAGGGGATGTTGGGAACCTCCCACCTCAGTGGGAGCCTGGAAATAAAGCAGCAAAGTACTGTGAAGTTCAGGCTTCTCTTGGATCCCATGTCCTTTGAAAAGACTTATGGATCCCAAGTTTTATTTTGAGGTATTGATGTTCCCCTTCACGAACCTATATGGTGCACTCAGCTGCTATAATTTAGTTCAGTGCAAATGTGTAATTTCTGCTTTTCTAAGGCTTCTCCCACAGTGTCCTCAGCTCTCACAGGGGAGCTGGAACATAGACCTGATCATCTTATCCTGCAAGAAGATAAAAACCATGCCAAACAGACCATCTGAACTTCAAGGACAAAGCCAGTAGCTCTGCAGGAGCAAAGGAAGTTGGCAAAATAGTATCTTATACATGAGTGATTTTGAAAATGCAATGACAACATAGTTTTCCATGAGTCAGAGAAAATTAACCCCTGTACAAAGGAGCTGAACAATTTGAGATGGATTCCATAAAAAATGGGTAAAAACCTGCAGGACAAGTATGGCTTTTTCCTCAGCCCACAGATAACTTTTTAACAGAACAGTACAACATTTAAAATATTCAAATATTTCAGATTTCTGGCTAATTAAGGCATTTCTGCATAAATAAGTCCTTAAAAAAAAGAATGTATTAATTGATTAGCTCTGCTAACAAAGGGTGTTTCTCATTTCAAAATCCCAGGTGTGTAACTGCTAATGATATCAGATATAGTTGTAATTTTTAACTACAATATTCAGGTTTCAGAAATTCTATGCAGTCTAATCCTGCTGCCTGGGTTCCTGTACATCCACAGAATGACCCATCCCACGTCTGCACACATACTGGAATATCTGCAGAGGGCAATCCTTCTCTCTGAGCACACACACACCATCACTGGGGGAGTCAATCATAGACTCTGGAGATTTGGGGTTTTATATTTTCATTGAGGAACCCAACACAAATAATTTAAATTAAATGTCTGCAACAGCTTAGGTAGGGTGAGAAGGATTCTACACCGTAAATTCATCCTTGTTTTCCACTCTTCTTCCACTTATTTAGAAATGTCACACAGGATTTATCACCAGAGAGATAAATAAGAATCAAAGCAACATCTGGATTAATATGATATTTTGAATTATATGTTCACAAAGCACAAAGTGTAGGAGTTTTATGCACAATAACTAGTTTTGCTACCCTCTTCTGTGTTACCTGCTCAATGTAATTTATAAGAGAGTTCTTGTTGTCCTCCCAGTAGCCCTTCAGAGTTTCTTCAGGTGGGAATTTTTCACAGCTAAGCTCCACTGTGATTTCAAAGCAGTTGCTGCTGAGGTAATTGAAATCCTGCATTCCTGCAATGCCAGAAAAGAGAGTTAGTGATGCATTTTGCATTACTCTGAAGTAAATAAGGGGGGATGTATCAAGTGCTGGGACTATTAAGAAAAGAACAGCTATAAATACAATTGATGCAGCTCCATTTCATCTGTTTAATTTTGAATTCAGAAGCTTTAAGTCAGAAAACCAGTAGGATAATTAATTCCAAAATACATTTTCTTCCCAGGAAAGTTTAGAAAAGCCTTGATAAATAGCCTCTATACTTCTACTTGAAACTGCACATAGCCTGTATACTTTTAGCTCACACAATTTTGGATAGCTGACATATAAATTACATTTTTTCTCTTTGAGAAAGAAAATTATTTCAGATTATGGATAAAATATTTCCATATTAAAAAAAAAAAGAAAAAAGATGCTCACCTTGTAAGTCAAGGAGAATGACAATTGATTATAAAGCAAATTAAACACAATAAAGTGACATTGAAAAACAGATTTATAAAGATGGGTTAAAAATGTGTCAGGTTTTTTTTCTGAAAATATAATGTTTCATGTTAGCAATATTGTATATGGAAAACATTTTCTTGTTGAGATTTTTTGCACAGATTCAAGTATTTTCTACCAAAAAAATACAAATAAAACTTCCTATAAAATTTATTTACATGGAAATTTTTCTATGGATAGGGTTTCTCCAACAACTCTGAAAAATCAATATTAGATAGCCTTCAAAACAGAGGAGAAACATCACTATAAATGCAACTGTAATAACAACTGAAAATTTGAAACATAAGTAGCACGGTAGCATCATCACTAGGAAAAAAAACTTGATGGAGAATATGCACTCTTTTACATTTCTGAGCCCCTCCTCTCACTACATGGATATATTGGCTATTTTCTTAAACTGGTCAACCAAAAGCCAAGGAGTTTTCCAGTTTTGTACCTGGATCCACCAACTGGAGAGGGCCAGTGGCCATCCCCAGAAGGGTTCTATATATATATTATTTTTCTTTCAGCTTTTGTTGATTTTTGTACGTCTTCTAAAAGAAAGAAAGAATGCATGAAGGGGAGAAAAGGGAGCTGAAGGGCACAATGCAATTTTACTGTGGTGACAGCAATTCTTGACCATTACTGTTCCATTTCTCAGGAAGTTTGTCCTTCCTCCCAAAGTGTGACTCAGGGATGCCCTAGTTTCTCAAGAACAGAATAAAGAAGCAATATATTTTCCAGTTTTGTGCACAACATCCATATCCTATAGTTTGTTTCCCAGGTCCCAGCCTTGGCCAAGGACAAGGTTTATGTGTTGCTCCTGAAAAACTTCAGGTTTTGTATCACTGCACTGCAGGAGATGATCCAAATCTCTGGGACAGAGAAAGGGGTGAAGATCTAAACTGTGCCCTACCACATGTGTAATCTGGAGTGCACTGGGCTGTGCACTCTTTACCCACCTGTTCACTGTGGTGATTAGGTGCAATACCCAAGGAAACAAAACATTGCTAAAGATTGACTCAATACTGCAGCAACTACACTGCCACTGCTCAAGCCCTCTCAGTCAAGTCCTAAGTGGCCCACCCCTTCTCCTTGTGCACATGGCACGTATCACATGCATGCACATGGATCTCCACACCCCCAAAAGCCTCTGGCTGTGACAAAGTGCAGCACTGACTTTCCCACACTTTAACAGGAGCCGCTCTCCGCGGGTCCGAAAGGCTCGGGTACCTCAGCTATAACTGAGATCCAGCAATGAAAGCCCTTTAGTGCTGACCATGAGTAGAACTTTTCTTTGAAAATGAGAACACAAAAACTTCTCTGTTGCACTGCTCCAGTGACCTGAGGGACTATAGTATCTCTATGTTAGTGCTTACAAAAGTAAGCTCAGAATATGGGAAAAAAATAATTTCTTCCAGTTTTAATAACGGAACACGAAGCTTCATAAATAAAGTGGAATGCAGGCTGTGTCCCTGGCATCCAGGCATCAGAATTACTTAAAACTTTGAATTACAAGCTAAAGCAGTAAGGTAGTTCAGCTTCTACATGTAGAAAAGACAGTAATCTTTAGCAGGACAGGATGTACTTGAACGAGGAGAACATGAATGTCTCCTGCATTAGTGTTGAGTAAAATCCTAAAAAAAATCTAAGACTGCTTCCAAAACTGGTAATCCAGGTGAGGAATTAGTTGAGTGCCAAGGGTGATTTGAGAGTATCTGAAAATTTAAAAAAAGACACTTAAACAATAGCCTAACAGTACAGCAATGTAAGCTGCTTTGAAAAGCTATTTTTGTAATGACATGAATCTGATTAGACTCAGGTGACTCTGTAAAGACAGAAAAAGCAGAACAGGCATGTGGCTAGATACTAATTGATTACTATCTGTTCTTCTCATTTATAGTTCAAAATAGGTACTCAACACAAAAGGCACATTAAAAAATCATTAAGGATGTTGAAATGTTATACAGACAACAGCTAAGGAAAAGCCAAAACTAAAGCTGTTTGTGCTAATTTAATTTGGCCTTCTTGTGTGTGAATGAAATCATTAATTACATGCTGTTAGAGAGAAAGTTTCCATTAAAAAAAACATGGCTTTTATGTACAAACTTGTTTCTCCCCAAAGTCTGCTGGCTAAAAGAGCCAGCCCTGAACACAGAAAAACGACCTCTTTGCCTTTGCTTGCTGTCTCTGAAAAACCTACAAGGATCAACTAATTACAGGTGACAACTACTACAAGTGTAGCAGGGATCATGTCCTCAGACAGCACAAAGATGCTCTTGGGGAAAACTTTCATCTGTATCCCTGCTCTACAGAAGGAAGCAACTACTAAGTGGTGATGTTGAGAGAAACCTCACAGAAAAGTGTATCAAGAGTCAAATATTCCTATACATCACCCACTCTCTCCACTCCAAAAGCCCCAAAGGGGAATTTCCACCTTGCATGGGGCTGGTGAGGAAATCCCAAGGTCACACAAAAGGGAAGGACAGAACATGAGTGCAATGGAGGGCTCCTCCTTTGTTCCAGTTAGAGCCAAGGACTGTTATCAGATGTCTCTGCCACAGACACTCAGCCTTCCTTCTGAAACAATCCAGGTATTCAGGAAGTCATGGAAAGCAACCCAAAGTCACATGGGAACCACCCACATACTACCCCTGCAGACTGAAGAACCAGTGAAGGTGGTTGCTGGCCCACCCTGCAGGGCTGTCTTTTACAGAAATTCAGGTCCCTGAGGATCAATTATATGGGCAAAAAAATCGGTGTTACACAACTGGGGGCACCATAATAAACTCTGCAGGGCAACAGCACCTATAGGAATTCATTAGAATGAAAAATCATCCTTCCTAGGTCAGAGCTCTTGGCCAGACAAGGTACTGTTCAAGGCAGAACCTAGGAGATGACAGAATAGAGACAGAAAATGGCAGGAGTGCTACTGGAGCTGTGTAGGCTGGAGAGAAGAATGTGTGGCTTTAGTAGAAGAGTGAGAAAGGAAAGGAAAAGGGTAAAGTGGGGGACAAAAGCCCAGAGGAACCCGAGGATGCAAAGGCAGAGAAGCACCACCTTAGCTCCAACAGGAGCAGATACAATGTAGAAAAGGTCTTCTGAGTTTCTTTGGATAAATTCCTAACCCTGGTAAGGATGTAGAGTGGAATGCTTTTCCTAAAGCAACATAAATGGCTTTTCAACAGCTTATGCTGCTGCTAACTTTGAGTTCATTACCATATGGACAGCAAAAGATCACTGATACCATCAACAAATTAACTGCCTCCATTTTGGTTTTCAGATGGAGCTTTTCAGATTAAAACTTCCCCAAAAATTTTCATTTGAACTGAGCAGTGTTTAGCTATTTTCCTTAGCACTAGACATAGAAAGAGCAGAACCTTTTTCACTGAATTATATTTGTTTTTTTAAGTCAGCAAACACTAACATGGAGGTTTTGTTCAAAAGTCACAGCTTGCCAGCTGATGTCTACACTTGAAAAAAATCCCAAAATCAATAACAGATTCATTCTGTATGGTCCAAAGTATCTCTATTTTCTATTAGCTGCACCATATTAGGATGATAGATCCTGCTTAGCACTAGGATTCCTGCCTACTAACATCTGTACAAATATGAGAAAAAGAAAGGCCTCACTAGGGGAATTAGCAGTCTAACTTAAAATAAGATCCAAAAAGAGGAAATCAAACTTTCCAAAAAGTTTTTCCAATGGAAAAAGTGTGTCTCTGCCACAGTTTAATCAGAATCAAAGCATTTCATCAAAACAATGGAAAAACTGCTTTTCATAGTATTTCCTTAAGGAAAAATAAGCTGAATTTAAATATATCCACACTTTTATAGCTAATATTTAATATGTCATTAAGATAAATTTTAACTGAATTGAAACAAATTTTAACTATTAAACTCCTCAGTATTTTGTTTATATTTTTTATTTTAACTTTTGCAAACTTAAGTTTTCAAGGGTGTTTTAATGGTTCCAATTCAAAGTCTGGAAAGCCTCACTCAAAGGGGTATTTTAAGGTTTTAGTTGCATTCAGAAATTTCAATAGTTTCCTTCACACCCAGCCCCTGGTGATCACTGGCTGTGTGAGCACTACCAGTCATTGCTCTGTTTCTAATTTCTTCACAGAAGCTTAAATATTTTCTTCTTTTAGTACCACCTTTACTGTAAGAGAAGCAGAGTTAGGCCACCTCTTCAGCTGCCTAATGCTTTGAGAGATTTCTACTCACTGCAGGTAAAAATTTAAAATGCATTCAGAGACTGTCACTGAATAACAAGAGAAGAGCAAACAATAAAAGATTTATGTGTGTTCAAAGTTATCCAGCATAAATCAACAAAGCCAAAGCACAGGCAAATCCCTCCAGCACAAGCTGGGTCTCTAGCTCAGAAATCTTCAGTTCAGTTTTCACTCCAAGTTTAGCAGAGGCAGAACACTCTAAGGTTTAGATATCCCAAGACCTGTTTGCCTCAGTTTACAAAGATATCTAAATTCTTAGTAGAAAGGAATGACATATCTCATTTGAATTTAATGTCTCATTTCAGGCTACTCTTCTAGAATTCTGGAAAATCAGTCTGGACATGCCCATAGTAGCTCTGCTGTTCCTCTTAGCACAGAAGGCTCTACCAAAGTCTAGGGAAACAGCATCTGAGCAGGAATCAGGCACTAGCAAAGCCACAAAGTATGGAAATGCAAGTATCTTCATGGCTGGTTTTGTTCCCATTAAAATCCAACGCCAAACTCCCATTTTCTGTAACACTGCAAAATCAGGCAACCAGGCTTCCCCATTTCCTTCAGCTTGGATGTCTTCGTTATTGAGGCATCCAGAATGAGCCACCAGCAGCCTGCTCTAATGAGGGTTTGTCAGGGGATTTTTCACTCTTTTCTTAACTCCCTAAATATTTCATGATAGCAGAGCAATCACTCGCCCACTGTAGAACTATTAAATTTGCAATGACCTGAATCCTGAAGAAACACTGTAGAAAAGCAATAAAAAAGAATATTTTAATAGTTATCACACTGAGCTTTATGGGACTTTATAGATGTACTGTGGTGAATGATCAGCCTTTGATTTAGCCTTAACCAGGCCAAAAGTTGTGAATAACATAACTCAAGCTCAGAATAGGCAGTGACAGGGACCCCCATGGGGTGGGCTCACCTCCTGGGACACTGTACCATGCTCCACCATTAGTTGTTCCATCCACAAAGCTGCTGTCATCATCATTTTTACGACATGGTGGTCTGTTTGGATCAGACATGGCAGGGTTAAAAGAAGAGTAACTGCGAGCCAGGCTCTGAAAAATAGCATCATCGGGGCAGGAGCTGTACTCGTGAGCACTGCCTAGGAAGGAAAAAAATCCAGGAACAAGGATTATTTAAAGGGCAGTCATAGTAATTGGGCTCATAACTTAGATTACCAGCACTGCACAGCAGAACTCTGCCTGAAAATTCTATGTACACAGGTAAGTGTCCTATAGCATCACAAGTTAATATAGCATTATCTTCATAACATTTCCCCATTACTTGTTGCCCTGTCAATGAAATGGCTAGTCACAACAGTCTCAATATTTATGAAAATACTACTTTAAAAGTGCACCACAAAACCTAAGCTATTCTATCTAGGCTTTAGATATTTTTTTGGAAGAACACAAAGTGTTCTTTGGAAGAACAAAAAGTACAAAACCACAGATGTCTCCTAAAGAGTTTTATAGTCAGATATTAGAAGGATTTGCAATTAAACCGTGATAAAGTCAACTGAAAGAGAATCACAAACAATATAATTCCATGAACCTTCAGTCATGTGTTCATCCCATAGTAGCAGAAAAGAATGAACTAATATTGCTGTATACTTTATGATACATCTCTGCCATATTGTGATCCTTTTTGTAAGAGACCAATAGTGAAAATGGCAACAGTGATAGCTGTTTCTAATAGCACACTACTGCTTTCAGAAATTAATTTTTTACAGGTACAAGAAACCTTAACACATCTTTCTCACTTCATTTAACTGGGTACAAATAGCCCCAGCTAATTTGCCATGATTAATATATCTGAGGGACTATGATTCCCTCAGGTATTACATCATTTTTGTCATGTAAGTCTACTGAAACAAACTATCATCTTCAAAACTAGAAAATATGGTCATACAGTGAGTGACTAGCTTTAAATGTGATTAATATGATAAAATAGGTCATTACAATGCAGTGACTATAAAAAATGTTTATAAATTTTTTGCAATGTTTTATGATTTTGTTGCAAGGTTTATAAAGTGGATCTTAGCTAGCAGTGAAATAAGTGCAAAATGAAATTTCTATCTCCTACTATTTCATGTCAGCTTCTATTTACATACCACTCCGAGTCTCATCGTAAGGATAATTTGCAACAAGGTCTCCTCCATGAAGATTGGCAGAGAGCACAAAGGGAATATCCATAATCCAGTGAATGACACCTTTTGTTTCAGGAGCAAGCTACAACAAAATAGCATTACCAGCAGTTACAAATAAGTAATCCAATGTAGAATTAAATACAGTGGGCTTAATTATTATCACATACACTGTGTAAGACAATTAAATGAACAGCAATTTTATTCTGGCTTCAGAGAAAATCAAATCTGTCCTTTATATTAGATTTATAACTATATTAAGTGGATTAATATAAGTCCAAAACTGGTGTCAGCTATCTCAGACTAAGACTACAAAAAGAGCAATCTCAATCTTTTACTTCTTCCCATTATGGATAAAAAAGCCTACCCAATTTTAAACAAAGGAAAAGAAAATAATTAAAAATAAATGTTGATAGGATGTAGTCCTTTCTCTGCATGGAAAGTAAAATTACTTTATTAATATTTTGAGTTTGAAGACAGAAAACAGCATTAAGGCCACAGTCCTATGGGACTGCAGTAACAAAATTTGATTTTCTAGAACTTCCTCTGGGGGTAAACACAAGAAGATAAAAATCCCCCCAGATATACAGCTGCATATTAAAGGCTTAAACTTAAAAAAAATGCATGTTTTCTATGTGGCAATAGCTATCTAGTTAGCAATATAATTAAGCACAACACACAAGTGAATTTCTGACATTGGTAAAAATGCAGAATATTTGGAAAAACAGCTTAAAATCAAGAGAGAAGGCTATACAAAAAAATAATAAAATATCTTTTGACTGAGGAATTGTCTAAGGATTAAGCAAGATGGATCAAAAGAGTTTACTATAGCAATCCATTTTGAGGGAAAAATTCAGGAAGCATCAGATGGATACATTTAACAAAACATTCAGAACAACGTGAATCATAAAAACCATACTGAGCTCGTAGAGGTCACTACTCTTTGCTTACAAAGAAGGGAAGAGATGAGCAAGTCAGTGACCTGACATTCAGCCCCTACCCACCTTGGGATTCTGGTCCACAGCTTTTTTCATGTTCTTCAGAAGATGGTTGTTTGGGCCACCTTCTTTCTCATTAATGTAAACTATTCTATCAAGATCGGGGAAATTTCGGTTCAGATCTATCCCTTGGGCATTGCTTCGACCAACAAACCAGTCTTTAAGTTCACCAGGCTAAATGAGGAAAGAGAACAGAAAATGAAGGGAGATGAGTAGATTCAGGAGATTACATATCAAGCTTTATATGGGTATGTTCACTTCCCCTGTCCTTGAGAATAAGAAGGGATCATGTGGGAGAAAAAACTCCTGAGGCACCAAGAACTGAGTCAATCACCCTCATGCATTCCTAGAGCTCTGAGGGGACAAAATCAACCTCTTTCTCTGAGGGTCTTGCAGGACAGGCTTATTCTCACCTGGAACACTTGGGCTAAGGATGAGTAAAATTATCAGCAGTGTCAGATTTTTCCGTGCCAGGTGTCTCTCCCCAAGACTTGGCTTTTCCCCATTGCCTCATGCCCTGACTGTGAATTACAAACCTCATTTTAGTGACACTCAGAGCAGCTGTAGATTTATCTGCCAGCCACAAGGAAAGCCTGCACTTGTTTCAAAGTTCCCCTAAATAACTTCAAGGTAAAGAAGGACCTTAATCTTTACGTGAATCTTTTATTTTTATTGTGTCTGTCAGCCTTGTTCACTGAAATAGTAGCAATGAGAATTTTTGTGAAATTATTTCTTTAAACTGATTCTCTAAAATAAGTTTTGGATTTCATTAAGGAAATGCCTTCAGAATTCATAGTTTTCCCTAGCTTCTCTCTGTAAGCTTCCAGTAATCTTTAAAGTAGGTTTAGTTTGGTTACTGATTTTAATCTTGGGGTACGTTGAATTTACTGGCACACTGTGTGTGCAGGATCAAGATACTTCTAAATTATAACAGAGTACTAAACTGAATCTTATTATAAATCATATTTAGATTGTAAGGCATCCATATAAAAGCAGGTGTGGTTTGGCTAAGGAGCAAAAGTTTCAAATAATATTACAGAATCTCTGCATGGAGAGATTTCAAAGTAGTAAAATGCTACACCAATCTGAGGACAGCTTCTGCCTCACTGCCACGAGAGGGAGATGTAATACTGATTATAAAGAGTCTGTGCATATTCTTAAAGACTGTATGAGAATCAGTTTAATGAAGGTCTTAATAAGGTTTGACTTATCTAATCATAAATAGTCACAAATAGTCACATGAGAACTTTCAACATTTCAATATTAATTTAAAAAATAAATATACCTTGCAAGCAAGGAAATTCTTATTTTTGTTTATAACAAAATACACACTAGAATCTGTATAATAGGATTACTATTTGACTTCCATTTGCTAATTATGCATTAATATATTGTGTTTCTTGACTGAGTCATCACCTAAAACGCATACTAAATTTTCTTGACTAATACCTTAATTAAAGTACCTCATGCATGAAATTAAAAATCAAATTACTCATATTAAAAAGATAGCTCATAAAGTTTGTTGTTTTGGGACCAAGCTCTGATGAACGTGAATAATTTTTTAAGTGTATTCGTATGGGAATATCCTTAAAGAAAACAAAGTTCCCCTTTTCTAGCACTTTTGAAACATCATTTATTACTAGTTCAGGAAGTTACTTGTTTAAGAAGTTCAGTCAGTGAACTTTGATGAAAGAATATGCATGAAACATAAACATCATTATATTTTAAAATCACAATAGAGAAAGCTACTTGTTGAAAAGTCAAGCATAAAATCATCCTTGTTAAACATAACAAGCCTACTGTACTCTTAGGAAATACTTTGGTTTTGTTGTTCCATTCGACAGTGGCCACCAAGAGCCCAGGCATCTGTAAAACTGTTACTCCAAGTGCCATTATGATAAGGCTGACAGACACTGATAACACACAGCCTTACAAACCTGGGATGCTGCCTTCTCAAAGCCATCTGGGTTCAGAGATGGCATGATATGGATACGCGTGCTATGGATCAAGTTGATAATAGTATCGTTTCCTTTCTGGTACTCGTTACACAAGTACTGTGCCAAGAAGATGAGCAACTCCCTTCCAACTGCTTCATTCCCGTGCATATTCCCAACATATTTAAATTCTGGCTCTCCTGCAAGAAAAAAGGAAGAATATGTCTTAGAACAACAAATAAAAATCACCCGTGGACTGGATCACGCAGCACAGTATTCCCAGGAACTTTCAAACCTCCTTCAGAAAAGTGGATTTAGAGCTTTTCTAAACTCTGGCTTAACAAGTGGTAATTAATATTCAGCTGTTTGCCAAAGGCAGAGCGAGAACAGAGGCCAGCACAGTGTGCCAAAATAAAGGCTAAGTACCGACATTAACATTACTGCTGTTGAGATCTAATGCAGCTGATGCATCAGTACTACAAACATGAGTCTTGATTATGTAGTTTTAAAATATATAAACTGACACTAACAGAGCTTCTTATCTTTACTGTTCTCTCCAAGATTAGGTTAAGCTTATTGTACTACACATGCATTAAACTGCAATTCTTTCATGAAAGCAATTCCAGTGAACAGCTGTTGATCACAGTGACCTGAAAAATCCTACTCAGCAGGTGTTTGGACATTCAGCTCAGACTTTATGAACCAAATGCAACAACCTAACTCATAAAATCAATCATCTCCATTTAACATTCTAATAAACAGAATTGAATATATGCTTAAATATTCCATATATATAATCTACATTAAATGTTTACATGTATATTTAATGCAAATTTTATACATATTGCCATATGTACCATGGCCATACAATACACATAGTAAATGTGTAACATATATTCAATATATATTCTCTGTATAAAAAAAAATCCAATATTCCCAACTGCTAAATAGTCTCATTCTCATGATCATGGACATTAAAACCACACAAGATGTCTTATGGAGGAGTGAGAGATTTACCTTTTAAAAGACTACACTTTGGGCCCTCATTCTAGAGAGGTTTTAGTGTACATGTAAATAATTCAATGAGATTAAGAAGGGTGTCCTGGAACTAAAATGAGAAATATGCTATTTTCTAGGCTGAAGTTCCTTTTCCCTTATGCTTTGCATTTTAAAACGCAGTTCTGTTGTAACTGCTTTAATCAAACATTCAGTTAATTATAGGCTCTGGATAGTCTTCAACCACACTTTGTGATAGCCTTTAGCACTATTAGAGGGGCAAATTCAAGCCAGAAAAAGTGTTACACAAACGAGACCTAAGTAATTGCTAATCAAGCAGGCAGCCGTATCTACTTACGACCCTTCAGTCTGTGCTTGTTAACCTTAATCCAGTGATAAGATGCTAGCACACACAGTGCTATTAATATCATGATTTCCTTTCCTTCCAGCTAAGTTTGTTTTATAAACATGGATTCATCCCTTAAATGTTTTGCTAGACAGGTTTAAGAGTCTTCTAATTTGAGTGAAACAGTTTCATTTTATCTGACAGACACAATGCCATTACTGTGACTAGACCCCTCCATTTCCTCTTCTGGCATTGATATCCTATTTACTGTTTATTTCCATGTGCTAATACCAGGGAATGCAAGAGGTTTAATCATCAAGAGTAATCAGACCACGCAATCAACCTGACCCCATGAAAACAGACGGATACTATAGAATGAAATACGCAGCACTGCACATCACATGCACTCAGAATACTCACACACACTTACATTGGTGTGTTACTTATGGGCAAAATGCTTCACAAACTAACAGGCAAAATTGTTACTCCCATGAATATGAACACTGCTGCGTTTTGCACCTGTGCTTTTCCCTGGGACATACCCAAGGAAGCCTGAAGGAGAAACATTTTCTTCTGATTCCCAGAGCTTTGCATCAATCCACCATCTTTCTCACCCACTTGAATTCTACAGTTCTCCTTCAACTAAAGAGAAACATATGTTTCCCATAGGGTATTACTTGGCCTTCCACCAAAGAATCATTTACAGTGTTTAAAAAGGCTCATGGAATAGTCACACAGGGTCCACAGCGAGCCAAGAGCACAGCCTTGTATCTTCAGTTCTAATGACCCATCTCAAATGAGCCAGGAAGAGGTCATGAGTCACTGGAAATATAGAAAGTGTTTCCCATGAAAAGTGATTGAAGAGGTCAGCCCCATTTTGCTTAGGTCAAATATACCGATCATCAGGTCATGGAGGGCTTTGTCAGGAGAACAGGACTTACCAACACCACAAAAAGTGAGTGATTTTCAGTGAAAGGAAACAATGACAGTTTCTGGAGTCATAAAGAAAAATTACATAACTCATAAAGTGTGAAACCAGTATTCAAAGAATCCTCTTAACACTGAGGTGTCAGCACAACTCCCATGTTTTGCTAGCAAATCAAGAGTTAAAGAAACTTCCTAAAAGCAAATGCAAAAAGAATAAAAAGGGAAGGATAACAGAGAGCTGAATAACAGCCCTGATTTAAAATGTAAATTTTGTAATGTTTGTATTTTAGCTCCCTTGGGCATTTTCTTATCCCTGTCTCTGAAGAAAAACCCATCTCCTATCCATCCTCTGGTTGCAGAGAACAAGGCTGCCTGGTCCACACCTCTGTCAGCTCCCAGCCCTACCCATTTTCTTAATTCCAGGCACAGCAACCAACAAAAACACTGGGTTTCTGCTCAATATAAGTATTGAATTTCATCTTGTATTCAAAAATCTTAGGAAAACTCATTCATTTCATCAGTGCAATGCAGCCAGCATTCCACACCCACTACTGCCCCAGAAAGAACCAGCTGCTGCTGCTCCTCCTCCACTGCATGGGCTAACAGATACCTCAAAAGCCAAGGAGCCAGCTGTCAGGCCATTCAGCCTTAGCACTTCATGGTTTCCCTGGTCTAGTCACAGAATATGTGCTGCCACACCATTCCTACAAGTTTCAGCCTTCTCTGGAAAAGAGCCCAGCCCATGGAGAAAACAGCCTCTGGGTCACCTGTTGCCAGCACACTACTTAGCTAGAGGAAGAGCTGCTCTTCCCATTAATCCTTCATGAGCCATTTAATGCAGACCTTAATCACCCTTTGTAAGGCTCTGTAACTGCAATTGCCTCATAGAATTTTTAATATTTTTAATTAAAAGACTCTGTAAAAGTCAACTTGGTGAAGAACTTCTAAATAGTGTCTTCAAAACAATAGAAAAACTTCTCTTTCATTGCAGAACTGGAAGTGGCTTTAAAGAAAAAGCAGCTTGAAGAAATAATAACTGCCTTTTCTCATTTATTTGACCCTCACAGAAAAAAGTAAAATTGTTTTCATGGATTCCCAGGGTCTAAGCTAAAATAAACACAAAGGAATATTTACATTGTCTGAATATCTAAAATTATTCTTTAACTTATTTTATTGATTTTCTGATACTGTATCTTGACAAACAATAGTCTCTCATTCACAACAGAATGAGAAATATGTCTTGCAAAAAATGTATGGCATTTATAAATGCTTACACCTAATTTCAGCTCAGATACAGGTTTGTGATGAGGAATGAATGAGCGAATTCTAAAATAGGAAATGAAATGCAGCAATCAAGTTTATAAATATCTTAGTATCTCTGGTGAAACCTAAGCCACCACGTCATTATGGCTTTTAGAAGGCTTTTAAATCCCTCTTAGATTGCTTATGTGTGGTACATTCATAGAACCTGATAAACGATTGAGGAACAAAGTATTTTAAAATGTCGTGCTGTTCTGGTGCCTGGCAAACACTGTGAATGTCACCATTCACTTCTGCAGCTTCTGTCAGCAAAGGTCGTCCACAGTTTCCTAGGAACAGCTTGTACATCACTAATGCTAGACAGGTCATCCAATTAACAGTGACTAACCCTGCCATTTTCAGGTCAGGCTGTATTTGTACAGTAAAGACAGTAAATTTTTCTAAAACACAGAGACAAAAAGTTTAGCACCTGCTAATTATAGATCCTACGAGTCAAGGCAATGTCATGCCACTAGCCATGCCCTAATGTCAAGCAGTGAGCCTTAAAAAGTACAGTATTTCACTCACAGAACTGCAAGCCATGTGGGAGGAAAACAATTAAGTCCCAGGAAGTTTAAGTGCTTTTGGAACTCTTTTGCAAACCAGTCTCAAACATCCGTAAAAGTTGGGTCCTTCTGCTTTCCTGTATTTCTTATGGAAAAGCCAACAACATTCCTGAAATACCAAATTTAGTGTTTCTGATTCCTTACAGTTGTTTGTCATTTTTAATATGGCAACCAGCAAACTTGTCTTGTAGATAAATGGCAGAAAAAAATCTCAGAACCTCGCTGGCAAGAAATTAATTCATTAAAAGTTATGGAAAATTTTCCTACATTCCAAATTTTTATTAGTATTTCAAAGAGAAAAGAATTATCTGGAGATCAACTACATGGAAAACCAAAGCTTATAAAATGGATTTCTCCTTCAAATATGAAAAAAAAAAAAAAAAAAAAAGAGAGAAAAAAAAAA
>VZRX01010498.1:151752-183275 GCA_013398075.1 Notiomystis cincta
TTAAAAAATTGATTTCTCTTTAAAAATAGAAAAAAAAAAAAAAAAAAAAGAGAGGAAAATAATAAATGAAGACGCAAGATAGAAAAGCGAACAAATTAGAAAATTTAGATTTTTAATACCCTGTAAACTAAATGTCTTGAACCTGCTTCATAATAGTATTTCAATAGAAGTGTTGATCTCCACAATTTGTGGAAAAAATGGCATTGAAAGACAGAGCCATAATGCAGTATTAGTTTCTAAATCACTGGACAGGCCTTATGTAATTTTAGGACAACATTTACTAAGATGGTAGCATTGGTCTAAACTTGCTGAAAAAGAAACTACCGGAAGTTCCACAGGTGGCTTAGATGAAAGCAGGAAACAGGTCAACAGTCAACACCAAAGATTTTTGAAAAAAACTAGTATTTCCTTTTCTTGCCATTAACTGCTGGAAAATACACTGGAAGAAAACAAAATTAAAAGAAAATTAAGAATCTCTCACTTTAAAAAAGAAGCCACATGCACTTTTAACAGCTATGATTTAAAATCAGTTTCAAGCTCTTTCTGGAAATTTTCATAATTACTTCAACACTACTGCTTAAAATCAAAGTTAAAAATAAATTCTGTACAACACATTAAACTTGGAGTGAAAGCTCACAAGCAGCAGCTGTTTCTGCTGGCCTTGACAGGTACAAAGTAAGATGCGATCTCCATTCTACTGAGTACAAAGTGTCTCAGTTGGGCTTCAAACTAGGATCTTACGTGTCTTTGCACTGGAAATTAAATTCTCCAGACAGATTACCTCATGCCCAAGACAGCTACTTCCACCAGAAGAGTTCTGGATGACTCAGTGCTTTCTCCAGGTTTCCAACAGCCCACTCTCACCCCGGCAGCTACAGGACTTGGCACAGCCTCCCACAAAAAGCGGGCAAAGCATCTGCTCAGCTCCTGCAGTCCCCACCTACAGCTCTTTGCTGGCACATCCCTGTGATCATTCCACAATATGCTGCACTCACACTGAAGTGTTGCACAATGTAGCACTGCATCCAGCATTTTTGGGAAAGCCCACCTGCTTTACCGCAGAATACAACAATTTTTGTCTACTAGATTGGGGTTACTGTGAACAAACTGATGGTTCTATCCAATACAGGTGGTGATGATTCTTTAAATCATAACAAACCACTTGTAAAGCAAAACAAGTTCACTCATTTAATCAGCCCTTTTAACTTAATAAGAAACACTGAAATGTGATATGCACAAACCCCTCATTTTCTGTAAATGTGTTTAAAAAGACTCTCTTAAATTCAAAGCAGATTATCAGAATTCTAGAAGAAACAAATAACCTTCTATATATACACCTGGATTAACCAAATTAATTTTATAACAAATTGAATTTCTCTTGCCCTAATAAAACGAAATAGGGCTTTGCATTTACAGAACCCCTTAGTGTTATAGCAGCAAGCAACATTAGCTTGGCACTAGAGATGAGGTTCCCAAGAAGCCAAATACAAAATTGGTTTTCACCCTTACCAATTTGTGAACCACCCCTACCAGTCTGTGGCAGAACACAAAACATGTTTTTTTTACCTACCAGTTTCTGCTCTCACTGCTAGGAAAGCAAAGAGAGCAAAATGTACCCTGCCGTTCTTTGTAAATGACACTGGCACTACAGAGATGTCACGAGTAACTCTGTCTGCTGTGATGTTGGCTCTGGCATGTAATAGATTCATCTCTTCCATTGTGCTCAGTAGGAGAGGAGGATTTTCTGTTTATAACAAGTGAATTTTCATTTCAAAAGCACTCCCTGTATCCCTCAAGTTTTGGTTGGCAGATAGAGCAAAGACATATTTTCAATCCATCAATTTATCATCGAAATAAACCCAGTTATGAGAAAGTTGATACATAATTTAGACCTGTATTCCTGATGGTTCCTCATCAAGTTCACTTTAACAAGCTTTCTTTCTTCAGCAAACTCTAGAATCAGCTTTCTCACTTCAGCTACAAAGGTACTTGCCAGTTACCAGAGCACTTCAAAAGGACCGAGCTCAACTATCTCATTCCTTTTGCATGTAACTAATATATGGGAAATTTCAAAGCTAAACCAGTTCAAACACCTGCTGCCAGCAGGAGACACATTTGGGTTCTGCTTTTCCTCATCCTCATTTCACAAAGAGAAGAAATAAAAATCAGGGGGAAAAAAAAGCATTTAGATCTAGATTCCAGGCTCTAAAGTCAAAGAACTGGGCAGGAAAGCTGGACAAAAGTAATGTCTCCCTTATCACTGGAAAGAAAACAAAAAAAAGTCAATGAAAACATATAAATAATTATTTTTCAGTAACTTATACAGGCCAAATTAAACATTGCTGTGTAGGTTCAGATAAGAAGAAACTCTTTCCTGTAAGGGTGGTGAGGCACTGGAACAGGTTGCCCAGAGAAGTTGAGGATGGCCCATCCCTGAAAGTGTTCAAGGCCAGGTTGGATGGGGCTCTGAGCAACCTGTCTAGTGTAAGGATCCATGCCCACATTAGGGGAGCTGGAACTAGATGATCCTTGAGGTTCCTTCAAATCCAAACCATTCTATGATTCCCCTGCCATGTGGGTGGACAAAAGCACAGAAGTGCAGTCATGAGTTTCTGCGGCAGCAACTTCCAAGTTGGAAATGATGGACACTGTGATTTTCCCAGCAGTGCCCAGAGCATAAGCAAATCTGAAAAGGGCTGTGGAGTGAAGTCAGGCCAGGGCTCCTCCTCTGCAGCATCATTCCCCAGAACTCACTGCAAGGCCATTTTCCAGGAGGAAAACAAGCTTGGGCAGCACCACCTTGGGCCCTGGGCTGCACTGGCACATGCACAGAGTTCGTCTTCACCCAGCAAAACTCCTTGCATTGCTCTCTCCATAGAGGAGAGCTATTTCTGACTGAAAAGTATTACAATTTCTGTCACAAGGACGTTCTGGATCCTTGGGAAATATACTTTCTCTGCTTAAAAGAAATAACTAGTGGTAAGCCTCCAGACTTGCTTCCTGGATTTCCAGAAGCCTTTCTGAGGCATCACAGTGGCACTTGTTACTCCAGCAAGGCTCCTGATACTGGACGTTCCTTCTTGATTGGTAACTGGGACACTCTTTTATTTCACAGCTATTTTGTCACAATCTGACACTGTGTGATAAAACCTGTGGGCTGCAGATCTGTGATTCAGGCAGATGATGCTGGAGTGCAGTGGTCATTGCTAACAGAGGGAAAGGGATAAAAATTCCTCAAAAATGTACCCGTATAGCAAGTCCCTTATGTAGACAGCATGTTACTGAATAACAGCTCCTTTTGCACTGGCGTATTTATTCAGCTTCCCTTGCTTAGATGAGCCTGAATATTTACTGATCTTAGCTTCTCTGATTATTGCTCATGGATGTTACAGAAAGTGTTACAAAGTGACCTTTTATAAAAGCAACAGTGAGAAAGGCAAAGTGCAAAAGTTAATTATGCTGTTAATTTGATCATATGTGGAAAAAAATATGAAAAAATTTGACTTGTGATGACTAACAGGGGAAACCATTTTCATCAGAACACAACCAACCTGATTTATGTCAATATTCTCAGAACAAATAAATACTCAGGTAGCTTCTTTTAGTCTTAAAAATTATTTTATATCACATTTTGATATAAATAATTTTTACAGAGTTCTGCCATTTTAAAAGCTAGGGAGGTTGTTGGTTGTTTTTTATGTTTGGGGGGTTTTTCCCAGAAAAAAATACATCTGCACTGTAGCCTTAAAAACTTGGCAAACACTCTGAAACCCTGATGGGAAAGTGCCTGATTTTAACAGCTAATGTTCTCTCAAGTTTCTGCATTTAAGGTATAAAGCCGATGTGATAACCAGCAGTAAATTGCACTTGTGCTTCAGACAGCAGCAGTTAAATCATATCAGTGTAAAGCAGAAGAAAACAAAGGTTAAATGGGTAGAGAGTGAACAACATTGGTGGAGCAACATTTCTTATCCAAACATTGCAGCACTGGCTTCAGAAATTTTCAGTGTCACGTAATAATTCTAAATAAAAATTGGTTTTGTACCTTAATAATTTATTTATAGTCAGTCAGGTAGAAATGCAGACCTGTCTGCTTGGAGAAGAACTACCTCTTCACAGTCACATATGTTTGAAATAGAGATGTAGAAAATGCCCCTCATATCATCTTACACATGAAAAAGAAAAGAAGTGATTATTATTCCTAGCAAGATGTATAATAGTTTAAGGAGAGGAAGCTGAACTGGTGCAGAGGGTAATAAAGTCAAACTTCATGCGTAAGAGGAAGAAGTGAATCACACAACAGCTTTATGACTCAATAATAATGATGGAGATAACTGAACCAGACAAATCCTTTGTCTCCACAGCAGATGTGAGTGGATCCAGAAGATGAGATCAGGAGATGTTTTGCCTTTAAATAAGGGAGTTCCAGACAAAAAAATTGCATATGGACATTGACCCTGACACTGCAAAGCACGGTACAGCTGTTTAGCTGAGGCACAGAACAGCCTTTTTAAGATAGAGATGGTTAACAAAAAAATCTGTAATTACTTTTAGGTCTGCTCAGAGCACACACTGCAGTGTCCTAAAACCTGGTATTTTTCCTCATACAGGGAACAAACAGAATGCTTTTTATCTTCTGTTTTCCTCAGAGCTTCCACTGGATTTTCCCTCCAAAGAGTTGTAAGACATTGCTGCATTTACAGACAGGACTTGTGCACATGGTCTCAGTCAAGAACAACAGAAATTGCAACCCTGACCTTGAACAGCGCTCTGTAAGTGCAGAAAGCCAACCAGCAGCTGAGCAACCACCTATTTTATAATGATCCCTATGTGTGGCAATGGAGCTCTGTGAAATCTGGTATAAAATGAACCTCCCTACCTCGGGTTTATTCTAAGTGCATGCAGAAAGGCTACTTCAAAGTGACAAGGCATGTTCCTCACAAAAGGGCAAATAATAGCCATCTTCTACCATTATACCCACTATGCCTCCAGTACAGCAAGGACATTAAAGGGCAGTGACCAGCAGGGTCAGTAACCAAGGAGTAATTCCTAGCACTGTCTAATTACAGTTTCCTCTGAGCAATACAAAGCAGCTACAGAAAATCCATCTTTTGTGGTCCCTTTCATCTCACTTGAAACTTCCTTTCTCTTTTATGTTACTAGCAGTAACATCAGACAAGCTCTCTTTTGACAATGCAGAGGAAACATCATGTCAGTGAAAAGGTACATCTTATCCAAGGACAAATTTGTTCACTAATAAAAGTCCAAAGGGCTTTTGTTACTTCTATCAGGGCTATCTGGCATCAGTCTGAGCATTTTTACCACAGTTTTTTCGTAGTCACTTGTATTTTTTAGTAAGTGTATCAAAATATGGGGAGCTGAGATTTTGCCCCACTTCTGTAATTCAGACCAATATTAAAGAACTGAAACCAGGAGGAAAACAATGCCCTACCTTCCAGATTTATTGCATTTTATTTCAATTTTATGCAGGTATAGAATGGCTGGCAAAGTATGATGAAGAGGTATAATAAAATCTGGCGTATTTTGAAATCTGGATTCATATATTTTATACCTTTATTCCAGATATTCCAAGGTTTGTGAAATTACTTTTCTCATACATACTGCCATTATTCATGTCTAGAGAGTCCACAAAGTAGCTAACTTGTCAGCCCATGGAAGAGCATAATATAGCCAAAAGACATCTCCTGAGAAGCCCTACAGCACTATTCTCATTTGGAGTTTTGAGGCATTTGGGGCATGTTTAAAAGAAAAACTTCTCTAAATGAAGTAAAAAGGGAAACCTAGGAAATAATAATGCAAATCAAATAGGAAGATGATGTGGTGCCTGATCCAAAGTGCATCTATCAAGCTCTTAATTCAAGAACAGTAATACAACAAACAGAGGAACAGAGTACTGAGTAGTGTGGATGCCACATCTTTTCTGACTGTATACAAGCAGTTCTGTACCTTTGTGTTTGTATGTGGATACATACATCTTAACAAAAGGCAGGAACATCCCTCACTGAGAGACTCAAGCACCAAGGAGGTCATCCTCAGGTCATGGAAATTATTTCTGTGTTTCTTTTCGCTAACATCTTCTTTGATCTAAAGCACACTTCTAATTTTAACTAAAGAAATTGCATTTGCAGATACTCAAAATCATATGAAAAGACAGATTTGGCACAGTTCACAAACAAAATCAAAACCACATGATTACAAGAGAGAGAGAGAAAAAATCTTTTGGGAAGTGACCCAGTATTCCTTGTTTTTATTAACCCTGTTACACCTTATGATTCAGGAGTTCATTTTCATTTAATTGAACAATTTGAAAGAAAATCCTTCTTATAAAATGATTGTATTTTTGCATCAAAATACAAAGCTGTTTGGATTGTTTCATAAAATATTAGCTATCCAGTCTTTGACATATTTTCTACTTCTTTTTTTTATATGTACTTCATTTTTTCTTTCAACCTGGTTTTAACTTTTATGATCACAGGGTGATGACTGCCAAAAGCATGCTTCAGGATATTTTTTCCAGCAGTCTGCTAAACCATAAAGAAAAAAGAAATCATTACAAAATTTAACCAATCTAAAAAAAAATGTGTTCAGATTTTAGGAACACAAATGGGAAGGCAAAGGGACTGAAGATTACCACACTGACCATTAAAAACTGCACCTAATAAAAGGCAACAAATTTGGGAAAGAGCAGCCAACACATAAAACTCACCAAGACACACTACTAACCCATCCTTAAGGAACTATACAGCTCTCTCCAAACAACCAGTGATATTTGACCTGATTCTAGCCACAGAATAATTCTTCTTCTATATGTGTACAACAAGGGCATATTCTCTTTTTGCTGTAGCAAAAATTACTATGAAATTGCACTGAGAGCTCAGTTTTATCTTGTTTTCCTTTATGCAGGACTCGAACCATTAAACAGAAACATACCTTCAGCATATCAGCACCAGAGGAGTTAGTTGGAATGTCAACTCAAGCACATACTCAGGAGTTGGACAGAACAAGGCATTACAGACTCAAGCAAAAGCAACTTGGTGAAAAGATTTTCCACTAACTCCTGTAAATTCTCAATCAAGATTTTATTTCTGGAAAGTTTCTTTCTGGATGCAGTTTTTCTATCCCCATTTGGTTTCTATCCACATTTAACAATTTTTTTAAGCAAAAGCTTTTCACCTATTTATAAGTTACCTGAGGATAAAAAGCACAGGCTCTATTAAAAGCTCTTATTTTCAAAGACGTTTTCTTTGCATTTGCATACCTAGAGAAATTAATTTTTCCTGCTAGAATTCTCCAGGTGGCTCGTTTTCACTGGGAACTTCCTTTCACACCAGGTATGAACCAAAAGATTTTACAAAGCTTGACAACACCACCTTTCAATATGAGATTTAGAATCCTGGCACTACTTGAAAAGCTGCTGGAAAACGTGTGCATAAGGGTGTAGTGGGGTGTTGATGCTTAACTGCCTGATTTTGCTTAAAAAGGAACACAGGAAGTAAAATCACATCTGTGTTACACTATTGCTCTGCTGAGACAACTATTTCAACTATTCTCCCCTGTTAGAGAATTACCCTTCTCTTACAGAGGGAAACCAAAGCAGCACTTAGCAACAAGGCTGTGCTGGGGCCAAATGCATTCCAGGATGCCAGGGTAATTTTATGCCCCCCTGGACCTGGCAGTCCAGAACTGCAGCCCCATGAAAGTGACAAACTCAAACCCAAGGTTTGCTCATAAGACTTCACACTGGGAACAATGCTGTTATCACATCTTACACTATTCAGGAGGCCCCATTAGATCTAAATAATCAACTCAACATGTCAAAGGAAGCAGGATGTGAGGGCAAACCTAAGTAAAAAAAATATATTAAAAAAAAGAGCAAGAGATAATTTCAGGAACTGTGAGTTTCCTGACTAGGAACAGCTTCCAGACTTCCACCAAGATGTTGTTCTGTCAGGGGTGCATAATGTACAAACTACCAAGCTGAAAGATAACACTGTAATGTAGGAAAACAGACTCTATCAGCCTTCTGACCTTGTATTATACATGTCTGCTAGGAGCATTTCAGCCTTTGGCTTACAGCTTTTCCAAACAGGCAAAAATAGTCCAACCATTATGATGTTCCCTAGAAAAAGAAAGGTTCCTATTTAAGATTGTTTAAATGTCAATGGAAAGTGGCTTGAGTCCTATAAAGAAATACGAAAAAGCACTTTACTGATCACTAAACAACGGACATTAAAAAAAAAGCAAGCAAACCTCACCATTCTGGGACTTATTTTACCCATGGTTAGTGGAAGCTGCCACTCCAGCAGGGCAATCCTTTCCACCCAAGCACTGATGCCACTGTCACAGAGCCTGCAGCAGCCTCCAGGCCAGCCAAGACACCACTGTGCCAACACTGGACAAACTCTCCATCTGCTCCCAGAGCCTCTGCTATGGCAGCAAAAGAAGAAAAAAGAGAATAGAACCATACAGCAAGCACAGGGCAGGCCATGATCTTACCACAGACTTCATTAATCCCTTTTCCTCCCTTACCTTTAAGGAGTGCTGTGAATGGCAGAGAAAAAATGCCTAGCACTCACTTCTCATTACACTGAATTTTTTCCTGAGTATATTGCTAACATGGCTCCACTAAAAAAAAAAAAAAAATTAAGAGCCTTATGATATTTTTGAAAGTCTGGACAGCTCTACTGCAGAGCCTTTTCTTCATGGATTTTCGCTACAGAAATATCCTAACAGATGTAATTTTGGTATCACATCAATGCACACAAGGGAAAGTAGGATGACATGTGATGTTCAGCTGCTATTTTCTTATCATTTGGCTTTATAGCTACATGTTTCTATTTACATGAGAGAAGGAAACATCCTGTCTTATGGTTTTATTTTAGGCTTGCTGAATTGGGATTACAGCCACACAAATACACCTACAAAGGGTAACACGAGTTTTGTGAAAACAATGTCACACCTGGTGAACATAAAATTTTTCAGGTAAATTACACAAAATTAGAGAAGAAACTGCATTTTTATTGTGCCCTTCCTGTGTAGTGTAGGTTCATTTAAATCCCATGGATGTTCTAAATCAGCATACAAGCGTGAAAGACAGCTGTATTTTTTAACCAGTTAAGTGAGGAAGCCAGAGAAGTTGACAATGTCTGCATGGAAATTTTGTCTCTTTCTCTTGCCAGAAGATTTTGCTCTAAAGTAGAAGTAGACAAAGTTTTTTTTTCCCACAAGTAAATGTAAGGGACTGCAAGCATCCTGGAGAGCCAGTATCCAAGCACCTGTCACAGGCAGTGGTCCATGACACAATAATTTTATTTTTAAAGGTAATATGGCATTAAATTCATCAGTAAGAGAGTAAATGCTGATATTCAAATGTATTATGACAGTTCAGATTCACATCTTTATTGATATAGAGATTAGAGTGTTATGGTTCTTCTTTGAGCACGCAAACTCAAAAAGCACTTCTGGCTTTTGTGAGGGGCTGGAGATGCCAATTCATAAAAACCAAAATTCTACAGAATACAGAAATGTTTCAGCACTTCTGAGGTTTGACAAAGCAGTGTCAAACCACATTACTCCAAATCCTGTGCCAAACTGCCTACAAATTGAAGAAGGATTATTGTCTGAAGTGATCAGACAGCAGTACAATACTTCACTTAAAGGTGTTACTGATACTGAGCAGAAAAAGTAGCCTGAGGAAAGTTTGAAGAGCTGGCATAAAGATCACCATACTGATTCACAATGTGATTTATTTATTTGTCTATTTATTCCAACTTCAGTACCCACATTTTAGTAAAAGGCCCAGATGTTTCAAAGTGCAAAATCTCCACACTTCAAATGCACATGAAAGAAACAAGTGTTAAGACCTGGGAAAGTAACATTTTCCATTTTTCATTGTTTCTTTTTTTCCATTATGCGTGGTCCTAGCTACATTATTTCATACAGAAAGGGATTTTTGCTCTTTAAAATTATTCTGTGCTGGACTTCTTGTTATTGTGTAATTTGGTGGGTTTACTCATTCAGTGCTGTGATATGGGAGTACTCTATCACTCCTGGATTTGACTGTGATTAGTTATAAAGGAAAAACAGATGTAAAGAGATGGACACAGCCAAGCATGGGTGGCAGCAAACACAGGAGCAGCCCACTAACTGTTCCACTGAGCACCATGGAACACAGGTGTGCATTCCATAAATAATGCATTCTGAAGACACACTGCTTTCAGTGGCACTCTGCATTTCAGAGGTCTAAAGAGACATGACAGATTCCCCTCAGAGCATCTTTTCTGTTGGATGTATTTTTTTCTGTCAAATACAGGAAATAGAGATTTTACATCAGTATTCTCTGCCTGGAGATACTGGATACTGAACCTGACACATTTTGCTGGCACAAATTCCTAATGCCACTTTTTCCTTACAGAAACTTTCATTTAGGTAATTTCAAAGAATTATTCATTGGAATATTTAGGAAGAATTCTTTGGAATTCTTAGGAAGCAGAATGCTGGGTAGCAGACCAAATTAAACCCCACTGCTTTTTAAGTTCAAATCTCTCTACTGGATCTGTACATTGCAAAAATTATCCAAAATGCAATGAAGTAAGCCAATCAAGGTTTACATAGCAGAGCTATAAATCCTACTTTACATCACAGTGCACAAAAACTTCATTTCTCATTATACAGGCTTGAAGAGGGGATAGAAAAACACGCTTTTTCTCCTTTAAAATTTTTAAGGCTGTGACATTGTAATTATTTTCATAAACCTATATCCTATAGCTATGGTATAGCATTAAGGCAAACTGTCTTTTTTCCAAGAACTTCCAAGCACTTATCTTCATTCAGATACACTTGTGCCTTTTTAATTAATCTTACCATTTACCAAAATGTTGCAAATGGAAGACAGAGAGGCTGATTGAAACTACTTACTCAGCAGAGAATTTTATTTAAGAAAATGAAGAAAATCCTCCAGTACATGCTAAGATTTCCTCTGGAAATCACTGTGGAAATACAAATGATGCTGTGTTCCTGTAGCACTTACATGTCCTTCATTCTGGGGAACAGGAGGTCAGGATTTCCTGAGGTTAATATACAATACAGAAGAAAATCACTCTTGAGTTTTTTCACCAAATCAAAATATTTCAGCAGTTATTGCAGATTTTAGGGTGAGTTAAGAGCTAAGCTGCCATAAGAACTCAAATAATAAAGGCAATTACAGAGAAGAATACAAGAGCAGTGTAAGCTACCCTAAGCAGACAATAAGATGAAATATGAAATAATATCCCACATCAGCCTCTGAAAGGAATGAGCTCAGTTCTGCTGCAAGGCTTGTAAGTGAACAAAGGCAGCAGTCTCACAGCATTGCAGTGACTGAAAACAGCACTTTGAAATCCAGTCACTTGCCCAGAAGGCTATTCCATGATTCAAGGAGATGTTTTTGACAACAGCAGAGAAATACTTTGAAGAAATTGGAGGTCCTCTAAAGTAAAGGGAGAGGGAGAAGAAATTTTCATTACATGGGACCCAGAAAGAGAGAGAGCAAGGAAAAGGTGTAAACCTGGCAGCCTGAGCTCAAGCAGTGCTGTCCTCTGAAGCCTGAGAAACAGAGGTGCCAGATGCTGGGCCACCCACACCACAGCCCCCAGGAGATGGAACACGGATCAGTCCCCCCAGGTGCTGTGCTCAGACCCCCAGACACAGCACTGGGACTCCAAGTTATGTTTCCATGGCCTTGCTACAAGGTACCAATCAGCTTTTCATCATCATTCACCTCCAGAGACCAAGAGCCCAGACCAGCCACCCACGGCATCCTGCTGCTTTCACATCCTCTAAAATTGCAAAAAGTTACCATGCTGGCAATAAGAAGGACAGAAAGGAGAAGAGGTGAACATAATCATTGACTTTCCATGCCCACAGAAAACACCAACTAGCACCAGACTAAGAACAGGCAGAGAATGAACTCTTCTGGGGATTTGTTCATATTTGTTTTCATAATTTAACTTTCTAGCTTCAATCCTACTAGATTCTTTCCTGTGATTGTTTTGTTGGGTTTTTTTAATATGACTGTTTTCTTTCTTCCCGTCTGTCTTCACCTTTTTCTTACAAGCCATCTCCTCACTACTAAGTTAACACAGGTAATTACTTTCTCTCTGGTGAGGTATTCCACACTGAATAGTAGTTTCCACACATAACCTCACCACTGCTTAATCCTTACCCTTTGCTTCCTGTCCATCCATCCTGAAAAATATTCAATTTGGCACAGTAATAGCACCAATTCACTGGAGACCTGTTGGACACCCTAGGCAGCAGCAGCAGCAGCAGCTCTCTGTCCTGGGATGCTGCCAAATTAATACATTTGCATTTATACTCTTTATGGCCTTGACAAGCACTAAAGTAAAACCAGTGCTTGGCCTCCCAGAGGACTGTAACACTGGGGTTGTTTATTGGAGCACTTGAACTGATGGAACATCACATGCATTGGAACAGTGCTGGGACATGCACTGTCCCAGTTTATGTGTCAAAAGGTGACATTATTTTAGCTGCTGCCTCTACAGGCTCAGTGCTTTAAAGCTCAGTGCTCCCTCTGAGCCATTGTTTAACCTTCCTCTCTTACATTTTTCCATCATATCCATCATCACAGTATTCCTACTTCCGGAAAATACCTTGTAACCAATTGCTACTTTCACTTAAAGCAGTGAAAAGCAGTGCACTGCATAACTGCTCATACAAAAGCCAGCTCATTTCTTCCACTGCTGTGTTGACTTTACCGTCCAGGAGCAAAGCATTCATCTCTGCTGTGAAATAAACTTGAATTAAGTAAAAAGTATCTTTAACAGTGATGTTCTGATCCGTGATATGGATCAAAATTACATTTAAAGTACAGATTATTCTCAAAAGGCAAATGAATAAAAAAATTATATATACTGTGATTTGACTTTTACTAGAATTATGAAGAGTTTTGCCCAGTTCTTTCTCTTCTGATCATTCTTAAAATGGTAACACTTGTTAATTAACTAAGAACACTTCTTAGTTCATTGTTTGCATTCCACTTACCAGTGAAATGTAATTCCAGAGTCTATCTACAAACATTGCTTATGATTCATGGTTCCTGAGGAAATTTCACAGACACAGGTCTGAAATCATAATTATGACATTATGACAACTTTATGACTTGACATGTCAAATGCAGTTCAGCATTTCCATGGGAAAAATGAAAAGGTCAGGAATTTCTTTACAGAGTTGTGATTAAAAAAAACAAAACATAAAAACAATGTAAAGAAGAAAAGAACGCAGAAAGGACTTTAAAATTATAATTAAATTTTATACTAATTTCCAAAATGCTCCTTGAAGAAAAAAAAACATGTTTTATGAAGAAATCATAATAGTTATATTCAATTTGACCACTTTAATAAATTCTATTTATTTTGTTAGGGGAATGTGTAAAAAAAATCCATTTTAAGAAGTTTAATAACACGATGGCGTCAAAAAGAATGAGAACAGTCAACTTCATCTTAGTGATATCAGCTAGAGACAATATTTCACATAAAAATATCAAGGAAAACCTAATAATAACATCATCATCATTTCAACACCGATTTCTTTCCTCACCTCTTTTCACAGAATACCTGATATATCTGATAGGACACTACCTCCAATCCCATTGGGAATGAACGTCTCACGCTGCTGAAGTCATCTCTTTCTGAGGGTGTCAGCCTCCAGATTATTAGGAAACATAATAAACTCACATCTGTCCTCATTAAAAATTCTGTGATGTTTCCTTTATTGAGTGGGTTGTTTATCCTGGTCCTTTCTTCAGCTTTCAATTTGAACAGCCCCACTGCACAAGAAAATCCTGTCAATGGAGGTGTGAAAGCAGCAAGGACAAGTTTAACTGCTTAAGTGGGTGACAACAGCGATGAAGATGCAGGTTTAAGCACAGACTAGCACTACAGATAAGCACCAAAAAATTCCAATTAGAACACCCTCAGGCTCTTTTGGCAGAGAGGAAAACCTCTGGTAACACCTTGCCATCTCTACTGCTGGATTCAGCCACTTGACTAAACAGAGTATCCTTTCTGGTACAGCTGCAGTTTTAGGTGTTTTCGTGCATACCCTACAAAGGGGTGGGTTTGTGCCTCCCTCTTCTGAATAAATTTGCCCTGCACACATATAATTACCCATATACCAGTAATTTAAAAGAATGAAACTGTCCTTGAATATCTTCCTAACTCTCGTGCGATTTCAGAGCCCGTTTGAGTCTCGGTAAATAGGCTTGCCATGATTCTTCAGAGTAAATACAACTGAACAGATCTCAAAACAGACAGATCTTTTTAACTGGCATCAAAACACTCCTTTCTCTTTTGATATAGCCTACAGAAAATCCTTCCTAGAATAGTGGGCACTCACTAAACATTTTCTGCTACCACACGATAATTGTTCACATAGCAACACATTAGCACTCTTGGGAGAATTCTGTTTCTTTTTATCTAAAGAACTTTCACAGACTTTAACATTAGCTAGATTCTTTCATGTCTTTTCTCTATTTGCAGAGAACTAAATGAAACAGTTATTCAAGATGCACCATATCCCTCTAACCTATCTGCTCTCACCCCTTCAATACATGAGAAAGTTTTAGAAAGTTACCTTTGGTATTTTTGTTCCCATTCTCTAAGACCACTTCCTTTTTCAAGTTATTTATGTTTTCCCCCTTTGAAATTACTGAATTGCAGACAAAGCAAGCTCTTGACTTGAGCGTAGTTTAAGCATAGCAGACCTTTGAAGCTTTTGAGCCTGATGTGAACATTTGAAACACTGTTTTCTGGGGTATCTTTCATTTGGCCACCTACCAATGGTATTCTGGTTTGCCTTGATCCTCTGGTGAGACAGGATCACTGTGTCCACAGTGCTACAGACACTGACCCCACTCTTGCAAGTCAAGCAAACAGGCTGGCCTGAGAAACCTTCCCTGAATGTGCTGCAACGTTTTACAGAGTTGATAAAAAGTTCAAGAGATCTTTTTCTATAACACGTAATAATGCTTCAAGTTTTGAAAAATGGGTCAACATGTGCCAGGAAATCACCTGAACAAAGACTTGGTAAACAACTGGTGAATTTCAATGCACCATGTAAGACTGGCAAACTGAGACTTGAATTTCAAATACACCTTCCCATTTCAAACTGATTCATAATTGGGTAATTTTTTGAGTTTACTCATTTTTATTAAAACTTATTTAATCAAATTATATTAGGGGAAAAAAAAAATCTTTGTTCAACTGAAACATTGCAGAAGATTTATGACTGTTCCAGGAAAGACCACTCCACAGAATCTTGACTACCAGACAAACACAAGGCAGCAGACTTTTGATTTTTGACATTTTGTAAGTCCAAAACCAACATTTTTTAAAACCACCAAGACTGTCATGTTTTTTCAAATGGATATTTTTCCTCTTTCCTTTTTGGTAATTTTTCACTGAACAATATCCAAAGAAATTTTTAAAAATACATTTTTGCTTTTCAAAGCTTTAAAAACAACAAGCAATTTGGAGGAGTTTCTTGTTGTCTGATTCTGGTGTTTGGTTTTCAGTTGCTGGTTTTTTTTTTAATTCGCCAAGAGTTTAGCAAAAAAGACTGGTCTTTGAAGTGGGCTGAAATTTTAATTGCTACTAGAGATAGCCAAGCAAATAGGAAAGAAAATCAATCAGAATATCAATTTTGCATATGCTGAAGATCATGAAAGCTTTGCTAATAACACCAGTAAAGGCAAAATGTCACAATTTATTGTGTCTGTCACAATGATCACAATTGTCTGTGCATGACTAGAAACAGGAAAAGCATTGGCTTCACGTGTTGTATCTGCCATTAAACCTTCCATTGTGCACACTGTTAACAGTCCAAAACAACTCACAGCACGAGATCAGGTATAATGATGCGTTAATTCGTATCTGCACTCAGATGAGCTGGGATTCATTTGTTTATCAAACAAAATCTCACAGCCATTGGTGCTGTGCTCCTTTTCAGATTTTCATACCACTGCTTTCTGAAAAGGTAATTGCAGGATGAACATAAAGGGCTGGAAAGTTTACCAGGTATCTGTTTTAATGCAGATGCCTATCTAAGATAAGGACTAGACTAAGTCTTTCAGACTTTTAATTTTACTTTCTCTTACTGAGTATTCCAGGAGTTTAAAGATCAGCTCAGCAATTACCCCACAGATTGGTGCACCTTCACTTCCACATTGATAAGCTTCTGCTTCAGATCCCAAGAAACAGATTCTCTACAGCCAGTAGGTGAGAGATTTGATTTTCCCTTTCTATGAGGACCTTTTGGAAGATTTCTGATATAAAATGTGCACATACACGTGTATATATACTCACAATCACATGATTTTAATTTACAGTATGTTATTTTGTATTATTATTAATGGTTTATGAAGACACATTTAGACCACCCTTGAGTCTTATTTTCATAGTATTTAATAGTTTAAGGGATATATCGAACTCTGGATCCCTTGATGTCACTGGCAAAGCTTCAATGGACTTCACTGCATGCAGAACTGAATCCCATATAAATTTTCATGCTAATTAATTTTGACTGCTTTCCTGGAAGATGCATTTATCATTGTAAACCAGTTAATGGGAAAGCTGGAAGAAGCAACTCTTGACATACGTTTCTTGAAATGCACTTATGCATGTCTGATAAACTGCTCCAAAAATTAAACCAGGGCTACCCAATTTGCCAAGTAAACACAAAGAGAACTTATTCTGCATTAATTTCAATGTATTTTTAAACAATAAAGAGTAACAAGGGTAACCAAAGAGAAAGCAACAGAAAAGCAGGATGATTGAACTGAACTGGATCTATGCCTAACCTGAAGCACATGAAAACTCCAACAAATAAATCAGTGTTTTTCTGCAAAAGTATTAATGGTGAAATTATCCCAATATTTTGTTTGCTTGCCTCCATTCCTAGACACTAGGTTAGACCCTGTACACTTACTATCTCTTGTAATCCCATGCTTTTTTGCTCAGAGGTTTCCACTTGTTCAATAACTGCAATGGCAGATCCCAGTTCATAAGGGACTGCAGCAATCACCTCACCATCTGCTGAACCACTGATGTCATCATCTGTGTGTTCCTTTTATGTATCTAAATGTAAATGTGATTTCTATCTCTGTTCAAAGCCTTGAAAGGGACATTTAATGATAGAGCTATAAATAACAGAGGAGGATCTCTATCTGTGGTTTCTCCCTGGCCTTTTTAATGTACATTTCCTTTTACAGCTGCAGCTGCTTCAATTTTCCTGAGATTCTGCTGGAGAATCTCCTACAGAAAGGGTTTCTGCTCTAAACCACAATGTTATAAACAGACTGCTGACTAATGTGCCATGTTCTTGTTGTACATGACAACTACAGCTTCCTTCTAGACAGTACAATCTTGATACACCCTATAATGAAGCTTTTAAGGCTGAAGAAAACAGAAAGTCTGCAGAATCTGTAGCAAAGCCACATTTTTTTAGTCTCCTCTGTTTCCTCTCCTCTATTTCACCCTTGCTGTATTTTGAGAGCCCGCTTTTAAAAGACTACTTGCAATGACTTTGAAAAAGGGTAAAAAGGATAGAAATAACAGCAAAAAGAAATGAGGGGAAGAAAGAAAGAGAAAAATGTTTTAGAGTAATCTTTGCATAGAAAAATATACATGCCATTCACAGCTTTCTAGGGTACAATGAGTCTAAATTAAAACTGGAAACTTGCAGAGGTTTCAACCTACATTTTTTATACTAGCAATAGGGTACAGTATGTTCATATATGTAATACAAATAATCTGAGAAGTGCTCCCAGATGTCAGCAAGTAAATTTTAATTTGTTCAACTGTGGATGATCTCTTGTCCTTTGCAAGATGTAGCTCTCTTCCTAACTCTGGTTAGTAGCATGATGCTCAATGTCCTTCCTCATGTCAATCTATTTTGTGCTGGAGAAAAAACATTAAAACCAACATGAGATATGTAATTTATATTTAAAGCTACTTAAAGTAAATTTTGATACCAAGTGAGTAAGGAACTCATAGAGACACCATATTCTGTGCTATAAAGTCCATACAGGGCAGATGAGTACCAGAAGAAGACAATTCCACTAAGTCATTAGAGAGGACACTAAAGAACCTTTTTCTTTTGGTTTAGATCACCCTAATCCTTTCAGTTCCTAGGAAAGAGAAAATGAAGAATGGGCTGGGCTGCACTAGACAGTATCTCCAGTTTCTGTGGTGTCTGGCCAACTCAGGCACCAAAGGATTCCCTAGCACAGGTTGCCACAAGCTGTGCAAGCCCTGCTGCCCCAGGGTCCCAGAGGGTGGACTGTGACTCAGGCACAAAAAATACTCTCTGCAGCTTTGAGGAGGAAGTCAGAGGTATACATGGGCACCAAATCTCTGTCTAGTCTTCAGATCAATAACTGAGCACTCCAGACTGACCTCATATTGTGATTTCACCAGGATTACAGGAGCAGTGATGGAATGCTATCCAAAGGCACAATCTTCCTGGGACAAACCTTAGGAAGCATAACTCTGACAACAGCTCTGTTTATATTTAAACAAAACATTTTTTGGAGCCTATCTTGGGGTGATTGATTCCTCATACAGAACACATTTCACCCTCTGATGATTCAGCTGTTTTTAACTACAAGTTTCTGAAATTGCCCCCATCATATTGGAATCATATTTTAGTAATCCACTGAATATAGAAAATGTATTGTTAAAATAAATCTATTGTATCTACAGTGCTATTGCAGTGGTATTTTGAGAACAACATGCCATTAGCCACCTACATTAGCCACCATTAGCTGCTTGTTTCAAAAGCACATTTCCATATCATTAGCTTTCAGGGATAGTGGTAAAATATATCACTAAAGTTATGATACATTCATCTGTGTTCATTCCACTTCACATTAATAGTAAATTTAAAGGATTGTGTTGGACACTCCAGACAAGAAAGCCTCATTGCAACTATTTCCATTTCAGACAGTCAAGTCAGCAGACTTTGCAACTCAGCAGAATGTTATGTAGCACAACCCGTGCTATTTCAGATGCTATTGTTTCTCAATTCTATCACCTTTTCTCACACTGAAATATTCAGTGAATACCTTAATCAGCTGCAGTCAGCTCCATTTAAATGCAGGAGGAATGGAAGCAGCATTCTATCCCTGGAAATGAATGGAATGGAGAAAAAACAAAAGTTCATTCCTAGACTATAAATACTGGTATGTCAAATGTCAGTATCTGGAGAGCTGAAACAAACGAAATAGTGTGAAGGAATGAAGTAGCATCTGGCCAAAATCAGCAGCTTCAGAAATGAAGTTTTCAAGCACAAATAATAAAACTGAAACCCAACAATTATAGCTATGCCTATGCTGCCTTAGGGCACCCAGAAGATCCCTGCACCGAGCAGTGTAGGTGGCTTAATCCTGGCTCCTCAGGGCCAGTCCCTCCTCATCCTCCTCCACGGATGGAGAAGGCTACTCCTGGCCTCATAGGGTCTTGAAGAAGTACTTACTTGTGAGTTTATCTAAGTCAGTGGGCCCACAATCATGCAGGGGTAGCATCACAGCCTCTCAGGCTGCTTTTAATACTTTAGCACACCGTGGGAGCGTGTGGCATACGCTGGATGGTTGGGAGAGTAGGAAGATGTATGGGATGCTGCAGGACGTGGCAAGGTAATGCTGGAAGACTGCCCAGGGGTAACAGCAGCAAACAGCTCTGTGGCAGCAACATCTGTACCACCAAGAGGTGGGTCTTGGGCTGAACTGACACCCAAAACTGCACCCAAGCTTTGTTTCAGAGAGAACTGAACAACAGTGCTAAAACAAGCACACAAAACGGAGCAAACTGCCTTGCAAACTAGGAATTGGGGGCTGGGAGCAAGCTGGGAAGACAAGTTATTTGGCTTTCTTCCTGTGCCCTATATTCATTTTGACAGAGTTAAAACAGAACAAAGCTGTAAAAACATTAAGCATCAAACATAATCATTCTAAAGCTATTTGAAGGAGTGAGGACATCCACAGCTATGTATTTCTTGGGTCTTGCATTTGAAGCAAAATTGTATGAAGAATTTGTTTTGGCAGCAAAGTCAGAGCTCCAGAATAAAAGTTTAAAACCTAAAGATTTGTGGAACAGACCCCATGCCCTTGTTTCATTTTATTACTGTACTATACACTACACACCAGTATCCAAGAAATGTCAATCACATCAATATCTGAGGACAAGTGTTACACTGCTGCAGAACACCAGTAGAAATGCTTTCCCACCAGTAGTTTCAGAACATTGGTAAGCTGAGAATGTAAAAATGCCTGTCAAGCTTATGGATAATTATTGAGATTTGAATTCAAATTCCAGCCAGTTTAAAATGTATCCAGGAGAACAAAGTCTCCAGCTAGTTTTCCTTCTAGCCACTTTCCTTACCATGCTCAGCCTGCAGAAAGACCTCCACCCTGGAACTCATAAACTTGAGAATATTTTTCTGGCTCTTATTAGATCACTCTTTAACCTTTCATCTCTGTCTGGAGAAAAAGTCCTGAAAATAATTAAGTATCATGATAACAATTATCAAAGAACAAAACAGTGAACATTTATAAGCATCTGTCCTATAAGCTCCTTTGGAAAATAACTCCCACTCCAGGGTGGTATTAAGGAAAGCAGATGAAGACTCATTGATATAAATAGGTCAAAGATAAGGTTTATCTTAGTCTCTACAAACCGTGTTTCTTATCAAATCCTTTGCTAAAAAATACATTTTCAAAGGTACATAGTCAAACTAAAAAAATACTTTTTTCTTGAAATAATGGGTTCTGAAGTAAGTTAAAAGGACTCTGTTTGGTTAGACCTTAATTTCTTCATTTAACACTGTAACATTACAACATACTTTTCCTTAATACACAATATGATCTTGTGTTTGTTCAAGGTGGTGGAGCTGTAGCTCCCAAGCAGCTCTGCAGTGAAAAGGCTTATTTTTGAAAAAATGTGGCTGCCTTCACATACACACCTGAAGAAACATGCAAAACTGTGTATTTGTGGCAGAGGATATTTTAAATATGTGCTGACTGAGTATAAAGCAAACTTCTGAAATTCCTCATGCTGCTTCCCAAAGCCCCACTTCATCTCTGCACAAGCTGTGATTTTTCAGAATATTTTTGTGCACAAGACAGCTTTTCAGAGACCCTGTAACTCTTGTAGCTTGTCTTACAAACATAAATCAAACCATGTTGGCCAACTCTTTCCATAGCAGAACTGCACCTTTAAATACCACTAATGCCAGATGGTCTCAGCATATAAAGCAGCATGAGACAACATATTAATGCTACTCAAACAAGCAACTGGTGCTAGCAGCAGACCAATGAAATCAGTCTCAGGCTGCTAATCCTATCTGTCTCCATGGCAACATCTATTTCAGACAATTCTTCAATTTTCAAGTCAGATGAGCTTCTTGGCTCCCAAACTTCTCTATTCAGGAGGTGTTCCATTGTCAGGTACTTTTTTATCTTGTATTGGCTACTGTTATAATAGATTTTATTTTTATCAGCTGCTTTATGGAGTATCAAGGAACAGATGCTCCTCTGTTTCTGTTTATTTATAGACTTTTCCACTGAAGATTTGTACTAAAAGATTTTCTCTGAAGGTTTGTACTATTTATTTCAACTATGGATTTGTTCCCCTAACTGCAACACATGGAAACCTTGCAAAATTGATGTCTCTGTTGTGACTCTCCCTATCAGCACACGAAGAAAAGGAATTGGTTCCTCCTTTCTGCTTATTTGCTCTCAAGGCAGATTTTTAAACAAAACAAAAAACTGTGTATCTGCAGCAGGCAAATAGGGAGAGAGACTCTTGACAACTCCTCACCATATGTCCATTAGCACAGCTAAGTCAACACAGATATTGAGGCTACTCGCTATTAGGAAGAATCTGACAGGAAGCAGGTAGGAGCTGCCTCTTAAAGGCAGATCAAATGCTGAACCAAATTCCCTCTCTCAAGGTACATGGCACAGCCACACATAAACATAGCGTGGAAGCTGAGAACCGAGGCATGGCAAGGAGAATCTGAGTCATAGGGAGAGGGTGTTCTTACCCAAAAATCAAAAAAATTCCCAGCAGAGTCAGCAAAGTAGTCAGACATCCTTTACCACAAAATAGCTTTTCCTCTCTATGAAACAACTTCTTAGAATGGCAATGTTTAAAATTTAAACATGTGCTGAACTCCCAACTCCACGGCTTCTTTTCCTCTCCATCCCTGTGTGTACTGATGTCACCAGAGAGAAGGAAGACACTTCATCCACAACAGCATAAACTCAGGCCACTCACTCCTTAAGTGCAGGCTTATTACAGAATCAAAGTCACATTTAGCTTTCTTTTTTTAGAGTACACATGCAAGTTGGCTTAAACATTTTGGATTTATTATTATCAGGATTTATAAGCCTCCTCAAATTCAGATCAATAGCTCCCACTGACTTCAGTTTGATTTGTGGATGCTCAGCAGCTGGGTGGAAGGAAAAATTTAAGCGTGGTCTAGTCTTACCAGAAGATTGACATGGAGAGTCAGCTTACCACAGTCACAAGGCTTCCTTTGAAATACAATTTGCAGGTGTGTAAAAAGTCGCTATTTATGTCTTAGACTCACCCCAATTTTGCTTACAGTTCCAGAACTCTGCTTTTGTGCAATAAGCCAAAATGCTGCCAAAACTGCAAAATATTCAGTTTAGCACAGGAAAAAGGGTTCATTTTTAATGATCAGTGTGCAAGAAATGCATAACACTGAAGGACAGTGATGCTGAGGGCTCCCTGTACTTTTGAGAGACATAAAAATAAAAGGACATTCAAATGAATGTTTTGCAGCCAGAAATGTCAGGAGATGAGCATGTGGCAATTCACATGCATGTTATCCACTTATCTCTAATGTGATGGTGCAGGAAACACAACTATGCAGAAAGTTTCAGCCTTTGAAATGTCTCACTGTCCTTCCACTTTCTTTGTATATTTCAACCCTTAGTTGAATTTCTCATGGCACAGTAACATTTGATTTCTCTTTTATTTGGAGAACTAATACGACAAAAGTCAGGGCCATACTTTCTAGACACCTATCAGATCATTAGACTAGCAAGGATGTCTTTGCCAAGAGAACAGTTCAGTAAACCATCAATCTGATGTCTCCCCTGATCAAACACATCTTTTCATTTGGCTTCAAGGCAAATCCATACCTAAGCATAAGTACTCAAAACAGCACTCAGATTGTTCTTGCTCGGGGCAGGCTCTGCAGCCAGAGCAATATCTCTCTTTGATCATAAATCAGGCAGCTCACACCCCAGAGCCATGTGCAGCTCCATGCAAAGAAGGCTGTCTCCATGGGACTTCATTTGCAAGCAAACAAGGATCTGAGGTTTTGCTCATAATTCAGTACAAACAGCTACCAGGAAGCAGCTACTAGCTTATGCAGTTATGAATGTCTCATTTTGGAAATTAATTAAAAACAAATATTTACTACCTTTGAACTGCCAGCCACAGGTTTATGATTCAAGATTCTCTCTTACCTGGCCTTTGTAGAACACAGACATATCTCTAACATATGGCTTCATATTGGCCCAAACCTCATGGCCCTTTGACAATATTTGCTGCTGTGCCAGGAAGATGTAACCAATGCCAATTCAGCTAGCACAGCACTGGCACCCTGCAGGAAACCTCCATTTCAAAGGGAAGGGCACTGCAGACCAAGACCTCAGTTTTAGTCTAGTGTCCTTGTCCCCAGCAATGTCCCTGCAAGCAGCAAGAGAGACCATAACTCCATTGCCAGGGGCAGCTACTGCACCTCGGCACATACAGCCAATTCTTTGTGCTGTGGCAGAACTTGTCTTCCAAAATCCAAAACCAAAGCCTGTCGAGCTGGGACTAGCTCAGTTTCAGCACTGTTGTTCTGCAGAGCTCCTAACCCACTCCCAACACACCACCAGCTTTCACCCTTTTCCTGAGATGATACAAGTTGAGAATGGCAGACAAAAGAGCCCCATTTCCTGTCACACAGCAAATCAAACCCACCTACTCTGCCATCATTTTACTGAACAGGATTTTTTTCCACAAACTTTTTACTTCGCAGACCTTTGATGTCTTCAGTTAGCCTCAGCATACCAGAAAATAACATTCATATATAACATCCCATTGCCACTTGATTCATTGAACCCTGGCTTTTGATCTGCACCTTACTCCAAAATGAAGTTTACACCCTTTACTCTGCTCCTTGTAACTCTAGCAATCATTCAATTACCTTATGCAGAAGTGTTAACTTTACATACTGTGGTTTTCACTTTTTTTTTGATTCCACAAAATTTTAAGAGAATTGAGTTAGAAGTCTTCTTCACAGTTTAATTCCCATTCTATTGGAGGGGAAAAAAAGCAAAACCCAAGAAAATAAAACAGCAAGGTAATACATGCATGAGACTTTTGTTTAAAAAGAAAATGTACACCAAAAAAAAGATGTGGCGTGATCTTTTGGTTTTGGTTTTTTTTCCCCTTGGGAAGAACATGAATTAAAATAGGTATGAAGACTTAACAAAATAAATTAATCTGCTGAAAAAAGCTCAGAGAGGGTTCATAAACTGCATGTTTTGCAAAGATAGCATATAAAGCACAATAAAGTGAATTAAGTGATGACAATGAAGGCTGGGTTTCACCAGGTCTTAACCACAAGCTCTTGCACACATTCCTAAATCAGAAGCCTACCCAGTGCTAGCTCCTCTTACAGTCAGCAGAGAAAAGGGATGCTTTCAGAGGGCACTGCAGCCTAGCCACGAGGTGTTCCTGCTGACCAGGAAAAGGCAGATTACAGCATGAATATGCATGCCCAGTACACAGGCTTTAAATCACATGCCACCTTTGAAAGAAAAACTAGGTGTAATGAACACAGAACTAATCCTAAACAAGTTTTAATGCTAAGTTATCAACTGCGTCTAGCAGCAAATTCATTGTTACAACCAAAAATTTGTGTTCATTCTGAAATCGGAAGATCTCTCATGTTTTTCACCATCCATGTAATTTAAAGGCTTGAGATATTCACTACTAAATTACAGAATAATAAACCATTTATCCTGAAAAAAATTTAAATATTTTAATAATGAGGTCACTTTTCATAAATCACACAACTACAACTTACTGGCTTTAACAATACATGTCACAAAATCTTGGGAAATACCCGTGCTTTATAGACTTCTCACGAATTCTCTGGAGTTCGCATCAATGTCACCCTAATAAAACATCACTTTAAGCCAAGATAACAACAAAACAGGCCCCCTTCTGTTTTCTTTGGGAGCTGTGAAAGCATTCTGAAGGTGTGGGAGGTGATGACAACTCTCCTCTTTGAAAGAAATTAAAGTAATCAACTCTTTCAAAAGGAGTGGGATTGTCAAAAGCAGTCTGGGTCGGATCAACAAACTCTGAATATTCTGCATACTCAGACTCATTTTAAGCCTGAGAAGTAAAACAACTGCCTTCTGTAGAGCCATGTTTATTCTTAATGACTCCAGACCTTTTTACCCCAGCTTGTTTACCATTTGTGTTATTCCAGTAAATAAAAGATAAACTGTTAGTAGTAGCTGGGATCCCCTGTGTTTTCACAGGTAGCACTCTGCCTCTATTAACCCTTTTTAAAATGTTCTAGCAAAAAGGGAAGTCTTTAAATACCTCGGTCAGTGAAGCGATTTGGAGTGAGAGCATTGTATCTGTCAGAACACTGCAGACTGCCTAGCACAGCTGCCTAACCACACTTCCTGGGAATTTCCATTGACTTCGATGGGAGCGTGAATGGCATTAACAACTAGGTGCAAATGCGATCTGCTAACGTGTCTGCCTCGCCTTGATTTTCACCGGTTCCGTGAGCCATTTTTCTCTTTGTATTCCACACCTCTATTTTTAGCTGAACAAGAAAACTGAGATAGGATGAAATCAGAAATATTAAGGAAATATTCTTTTAGAAAGATGAAATTAAGGAAGAAAAATCTAAAAATCTAAAAATTTTGCTCAGCACGTACATGCAGCCATCTTCCTGTTGCTCTACAGCCCTCCCAAGACCTGCACAACCTACACAGCCTGAGAAGGACACTGAACATCCCACTCTGAACGCAGGCAGCATTAAAATCATCCTGCCAGAGAGTACCCCAGGCCAAATCCTGAGGTATCCAGAGGGATACCCTAACCGGCACAAAAACCCATAAGGGATTTTGCTGGAAAGGTAATTACAGCTTCTCAGCCTTCTGAAGAACGCAGGAGGTACAGCCCGCCCCAGATCCACACTCCCAGCAGGAGAGTCAGTAGCATATCCCTGACAGCGTTTGATGAGAAAGCCAGAACACCCTCACAAGCTCTGAAAGAAAATCTGTTTCCCTGATGCATAAAGGAAAGAAAAATTCCCAATGCAGAAGGCTAGAGGAGTAGTAAGTTCAACATGTTTTCCTCTGCATTTTCTATCCATCCCTACAGAGACAGCAGCAGCTGCCCTGCTCCTGCAGGTGCTCTCCTCACCCTGTTGCCCAGACAGCAGCTCACCTTTAAAGAGGATTGCAAACCTAAGCCAGGAGAGCAGCTACAGCAGAGCTGACAGAAGGGGTGAAAGCACAACAGGGTCAGCACAGCATCTCCTGTATTCCCCATACAAAGTGTTCTGCTGACACCACCTCTTCCCAGCCCCTTCAACATCTGCCTTCAGAAAAGGGAGCACTGCATGAGTGGCCCTTGATAAAAACTGGTGTTTGCTCAAACCTCGAGCACACAAATTAGGCTTGCTGTCTAATATCTAGATTTAATAGCAAGCTCTTGCCACATGCAATTTGTATTAATGTTTTGCAAATAAGGGAAAGATCAACAGGTCCAATCAAAGAGCTCATAAGATTTTTATGTGCGGATTTGGAGAGCAAGGAAAAGAAGCTTTAGAAAATAGAGAGCAATTAACTGTAGATAATGAAGTTAGAACAGCTGTTTCTGATGACATCACCATAACCCAGGGATGAGCTGTGTGCTTTCTGACATCACCAGTGATACCTGCCCTGCCACCAGCCCCAGCACTGCACTTCCCCATCTGAAGCGGGGCAGCTGCAGCAGCACAGCTGATTCCTGCCCATGCTGGGCTGAAACCTCAGCAGCCTCCTACATGTTTGCTCATTCTTCCTCCTGCTCTGTCTTTGAAAAAGAGCAGCACTTGCTCATGGTTCTCTTAAATGGCTGCAGAGTCATTTAGATTACAACAAATCAAGAAATATTTTTAAACGGGTTTTGTGCAACAGTGACGAAGACATAATGAGAAACAATTTTTCTCCCTGTAAATTCACCAGCTTTACTTATTGCAACTTCTTACCACTGAAAGTACCAGCTGTCATGGCTGGTGCCACAGCTGAATATTCTGAGCTGAGCACTTCACTGACAGAATAAAAACCTGTCTGTATTAGCAGACAAATCTTGGATTTCTCCATTCATCCATCTAGAGCCATGATTTTCACTTCTCTCTTAGTCACACTCTAATTATTTTTCTGCAGGAGGAAATGTTCCTAGCACTGCATGGCTGGGGTGTGAGAAATGGAGTGCCTCACATCTGGGGGCTCTGGAGGGGCTAGTACAGGAGCTACAATTTGGGAAGCCTAGAAGCTTATTTAGGCTCAGTGCCAGCAGTGACCAACCCAACTCATTTCCTCACCCTGCCAAGTGGAGTCTTTGAAAAAGTGATGGGTCCAAGGATTATTGTAGCAGAGTTGCACCTCATAAAATTGACTGAAGTCACACCCATAGGGCCCTGCAAACGTTCCAAGCCACAACTGCACCTCTCAGTTCACACAATGTGCTCCTGCCTCACCACTTCTTGATGCTTTGCTGTTTGAAACTGCAAAGCCCAAGGTATGTCATCTTCTAGAAAATCAGCTGTCTCACTCAACTACAAATTGAGCATTTCTTTCTGTTTTAAAGATACTTGCGGGGAAAAGGATGAACAATAAAATCATTAACATTCTGCTCAAGAGAACATCAGACATCCACAGCAAGAGTCTCTTTCCTCTCTCATGAGTAGCAGGTATTCTCCTGCACCTGAACTAAGGCAAAGTATTGCTTAGTTTGTCCCAGAAAAAAAAATAAACCTGTGCTTTTCCATCAAATGTCCTGTTTTCCTTTGGTCTGCCATCAACTTAGCACAACCTCTTTCTCCTCATTTTATCTGACCCTGCCATCCACTGTCTTCTGTCAATTTTGCCATTTTTTGGTGAGCACAGGGACAAAGCTGTATTTTCTCATGTAGTCAAAGCTATTCCAAAACATTTTGATTGTTTCCAGTCTACATTTATGCAACACTTTCCACACATAACCACTGACACAGTCTCATTCCAGTCTTCCTCCACCTTCACTGCCTTGTCCTCAGTGACTCAAAGTGAGGTTTTCTGCCTTGATACAAAATTTGATCAAGTTCAAATGCCTTCATCTCCAGGTTGTGCTTTTCCTTATTCAAGGGCTTCTTTTCCATCAGTGATTGCAGTCTCTAATCTCCTATACAAGTGTAGTATCAGCCTAAAGAAATTGTTGCCACAAAAAAACCCCAAACAAACATTTAAAAAAATAACAAAAATAACAAAAAATCCCACGACAAAATGCACAAAATTACAAATATTAGCCCAAGCCGTGTTTGGCATGAAGCACAGGTAGTATGAAGTTCAAGTCTGCAGAGAAGGCAGCACATTCTCTCAGTGTTTAATGTAGCATCAGCAACTTCAGGCAGTCTCACGCTTCTGGCATTTACTGTGTCCCTGGGAAGAGCTCAGTGAAAGCTCAGCTCACGGTGTCCAAGTGACTAATTTGGGTTTCCAAGATGTGCAAAGACACTTGGTATGATTATGCAAGAAACCAGACTGGCTCATATGAAGTCATTCCAACTTCCAATGCAGTATCAGGACTTTAAGAAAATCCTACTAATGGATATTTACCCCAGGAAAAAACGAGGCCTTCACAATTTGATCCAGTTTCTTCATTTACTGAGGATTTTTTCCAGTTGCCTTGGAGGTCTAAAGTTTTCCTATTTCTCTCAAGCAATTTTTTTCAAACATTGCACATATGTTACAAAGTGATTTCCAAAAATAGCTGATACTCTAAAATTGAAGTTGATTTATATGCTTGCACACAATCAAATGCATTCACACAAGGCTTCACAGCCATGCTGTACATGTGATTATGCAATGGTTGCATGTATGTGCAGTATTTGATTTACTCAGTACAAAGCCTCTTTACTCAGTACAAAGAGTCTTTACTGATGCTCTGCTGACACTTTCCTGATCCATTTTGTCATCAACTTGCTCACTAAATGAACACAAACACTTTTTGTTTCCCAGCTGTTCACTAGATGATTCAGGTATCATCCCTGTGTGCTCACCAGCCTTCCAGAAACAAGAGCTCTCCACAGATTGTAAATCTATGAACCACAGCATATATTTTGCTCATATATCCCTATATTTTAAAAATAAATCCTGTGACACTCAGGATATCCTGCAGGAATAGATTATGTTCAGAATTTACAACTTTTTGGCTTTCTGGGAAAAATGAAAAGTAACTATATGTATGTAGATATGTGTGTCTGTGATTCCATCATTTTTAATAACAGTAGATGATGATAAATCAGATTCTGATCCTGCAAGCTTTACCACACAAAATATCCTTATTCTGGTTGTTGTCCTGGGAATCAAGCACGGATGCTCAGATTGAGCAGGGTTTCCCCCTCAGGTATGAGCAGAATCAGTCTCACATTTCCTGCCAAGGCTGGTACAAGGCTCCACTTCTTTTACTGCACAGCTTAAAAAATCTCCCATAGAAAAATAAACAGTGCTACCTTTTACTACACAGTAGAAGAAAGGGCACATTTTTAAGAAGAAAACACCTCTAATGCAACCATTGGCACAATACATAGGTGCTCTAGGCTCTGTAATAAAGAAGCAGGCGTGGTATCAATGCTTTCACAGTTCTTTCTACAGAGTGCAAGGGTAACCATGCATGAGGTCTGTCTTACTGCCCTTCCCAAAAAGATCCAGAGTTTCTCCCATGTGCCACTGCAGAGAGCAATAGCTCTCCACTTTCTGAGAAATGTTCAGAACCTCACAGAATGAAAGTGAGGATTGAAATAAAACAATGAATTTGCTCTGGTTCAAGCCCTGGTTAATCCCCTTCAAAACCCAGCATTTTCAGCATCCATCACTAAAGATTGCCAGGACTCATCACATTTCCTGACACGTGATTTGGACATTGCAACACGTGGCATTTTTGTCTATAGGGCTCCCTTAGCAAGGGGCCGAGCACGTTCCAGGAAATGTTTGACACTGCCTATAGCTTGTATGTGGATGCAATCCACAGGAATTTTTCTTTTTTGCAGTTTGTTATTCATATACTGCTGGATTCCCTTTATCTTGGGCTCAATGACAAACCCTTTCTCCCATCAGGGACACCAAGAGAACAGTGTCTCCAGGAAGAGGCACAGCCCCATCCCAGACTGTGCTCTTTTTGTCCTTCCAGCTGGCTTGACACGACGGTCACATATGTGAGCTGGAGTGACTATTCCCTGGCAGCAAGGCAAAACCCCGTAATAACTGGTACCGTTCTGGTGTGCAAATCACACAGTGGCAATAGAATCATCCTTAGCTTCGGGATCCTCACGCCCTCTCATCAAGATGGCAACACACCACAAAGAAATTTTTCAAATTTCACTGCATTCCCTAGTTTTCATGTTTTCCTGCCTTCCTCTTACATCCTCCTTACATCCAATATCCTATAACCTCCAAGTTCCATCTGTAGCCCTAACATTAAGTCTCCTGAGGATATAAAGCAAGGTTGTATTCAGGTCATAAAGCAGAATATTAAGCACTAATTGTATTGGCCAAATCCCTGGAGAGCCACAGAAGCCACACCTCCGCCTAAAAGTCACGTTCTTCCAGACCTGTGCTGTAACCCAGCGAGGGAAATGTGAGGACACGACTGCAGGAGGCTGATGGCTGGGCCAAGGTACCGAGCAGCTTTCACAGATAAGCCCTTTCACATACAGACATTAGCGACGCTACCGATTCTAAAAGCGGAAACAATGAGACAGACACAGCCGTAGGTGTAATACAAGCGCAGGGCATCAATCACATTCCCTTTGACACAAACGTCCCAAACTCTAAGTACGCGCAAGCCCGCACCCGAGGCGCCCGCAGCGTGCCGCGCTGGCTGTCAGCTCCCCGGGGACAGCCGGGCCGCCACACGCCGCTCCCACGGGCACGCTCCTGCCCACGCCGCTCCCACGGGCACGCTCCTGCCCACGCCGCTCCCCGGGCGCTGCGCTTCGTGCGGGGAAGCGCCTGCCCTGCCCTGCCAGCGCACCCGCGCCGAGCGCCCGCTCCGGACATCTGTGGGGAATTCAGGCGTTCCTTGCTGCAGCGGGCGCTAAATCCACGGGCAGCGGCACAAAGCCGCCGACCGCCGGTGCCGGTGCCGGTGCCG
>VZRX01010498.1:183282-199290 GCA_013398075.1 Notiomystis cincta
GCCGGTGCCGGTGCCGGTGCCGCAGCGAGTGCTCCGGGGACAGCGCCCGCAGAGCCGCGCCCCGCCGCCGTTACCTGCGCACAGGTGCGGGCAGCGGCCCCTTACCGGGCTCGTGCTCGCCGGGGCGGTCGGAGATCTCGATGACCAGGAGCTCCCGGCCCTCGGCGCTGCGCCCCACCGTGTAGATCCTGCTGATGGCGGGGCACTGCAGCCACACGGCCACCAGCGCCTCCCGCAGCTCGGCGTAGCGGTGGTACTCGAAGGAGATGCCCTCCTCGGCGCTCAGCCGCCGCCGCCGGCTGGCGGCCCCCGCCGCCGGCTCTGCCGCGGCCCGNGGCCGCCGCCGCGCGGTGCGGGCGAGAGCCGCTAAAGCCGTTCTCAGCAAGCAGAGGCGAAAAAACACGCTGCGAGAATCCGGGGGCGCGTTTTCAGCGCCGCCTCGTCATTTTATGCGGTCCCAGCGGGTTAACCCAGCGCCACAAACGTAAAATAACAGAGTGCCCATGAATGATGCAGTGCTGTTGCAGGGCAACACAAATGCATTTGATTGACAGGGAAAACTGCAAACAGTCATCTGTAAGGTCGCTTCGCTCCTCGTTTGTAAGGCATCTTTGCTGCATCACAGCTCCTGATACCGACAGTGCTTGAGAGCACGCCCCAGGCTAATGCTCGTGTGAAGAACCATTGACCACATGTTAATAAATAGTTTCTACCAGACCATAGGTACTACCGGACTTCGGAAGCCGTATTCAACTTGTCTTCATAGGCACAGCTGTTTAGATTATGTTGAAACAGCTTGTAAAGGACGAGTGCTAAAAGCAAAAGGCTAAATGCTAAAGAACAACTTCCATTCAGGTTGTTGATTTGGACTTTAGAGGGTTTTTTTGCTTGCTTGATTTTTTTTTTAAAGATACAAAGACTTGCTGGAAAATTTTGAGAGGTTCAAAATTTTGAAAGGTACACATCCAATTCATCCTCCTACAAACATAATTTTGTCCTCAATAATTTAATTCTTGTTTATTCTGACTTTCTAATTTGAAAGGGTGAGCCTGTATAACAGGCTCCTTCTATTGCCAATTGATACCGAATCAATTTTCAGGAAGATTTTTCAATAATTCTTGGTGATACTATTGATACTTTCCTAAATTGTGTGTGTCTACTTCAAATAAGATGATAATGGACACAGTTTCTTCTAGAACGTTTTCATTGACTTTTGGTGATGGACCAGCTCAGAAAGTGATCCAGCATCTGAAACACAGACCTGAACGTACAACTACTATATATACTTATATATCTGTCTCTGTTCAGCTCTACTCGTTACCTTCCAGGTAACCTGAATGTCAGTCCTGAATTATTTGATGTGTTTCTTCATAGCAAGAGCCAAAGTTCAGTCTTTCCAGTTCTCACCATCTTTCAAAGCCAACTGGGTTCAGAAGCTGCCCTGCTCAGTTTAATTTTTTTACAAGTAGACGACCACATGCAAAGGCACCTTCAGAGCACTTTTTGGAGCCTTCAACTCTTCATTCTTACTACTAGAAAACTTTTGGAGATGCCTGTCATAGCATGTCCCTTTAGCTCTGAGGTTGTCACAATGCAAATTTGCTCTGTTTTGCAAGACTTGGACCTAGAGAGACTCCTTGATATGGTGCTTTCTCTGACCAAGACCACTGTTTGAATTTGAGATCACAAAAGGACTCTCTCTCTGACTTCTCCCCTTCCTAACAGCATTAACTGAATTACATAAAAAATTTCTTTATGATATCACACTGCTTTAGAATTATGTGCAACATGTGCAGCCCTCTCAGTGCTCCAAATGGAACTGCAAACAACAGTAGCCGACCTAGCATTCAAAAGATTCACATTCTTTAGCAGTATTGGATGCATTCATCACAGGATAAATATTCCTTGTTTTCTTCATCACTTTTCCTTGCACTCAATATACAAAATAAAGAAATCTCCTCTTGCAGATTGCATTATCATTTTCATGAGAACTTTCTGATCCAAAGTGTCCCTTTTGTTCTTTGAAGCAACTATCATTGGCTTCCCTTCTAATATATTGGACCAAAATACAGCACTAAAAGATACAAGTAGGCTGGGAAATCATCTATTTATTTTCATGTCCTCAAGCAGTGAATTATTATTCCACAACATAAAAGTAGTCTCACATCTAGATCTGAATGAATTTACTTTTGTTTTCTTATTTTTACCCCCACTGTTAAAAAAAATTAAGAGAATATGTACTTATAAAAACATATGCATATCTTGTGTAAAACAGGGTGGTTTATATACTATCAAATATTTGAGTTCACACCTACTAATTTATTTTTAATAAGGGATTAAAAAACAATGTTTAAATTCTCAGACAGCATAGGAGCACATGCAGAACTGAGTAGGAGGAATAAATCGATGCCTTCCTTTGTACCTAATCATTCCTCCTATTTTCCACAGTTCAGGGATGATTATCTTCAAAGGCCAAATTTCCCTATAATATGGAAAAAGTTTTGGCACTTGCCTTAGTCTCAGAGAAATACTCCAACCCCAAGGGCATTCCCAGCCTGTGAGCAGAGCCAGGCACCTGGGGATGGCCTTGTAAGCGGATAATGCTAATGAGAGCAGTGAGTAGAGCTCAAGTGCTCCAGGAAACCTTCTGATCAGCAGACTTTAAATCTGTCTCTTATATTTGAATATGATACAGCAAACATAAGTTATATTTGGCCAACAGACACAGCCTAAATAACTTTGTAATTACAAAAAAAAAATTTTCCTTAACATTTCCAAAAGTACTTCTTTGTAGACAAATCTACATGTACACAAAAAATACATATAATACCCACATATATTTACAGATTACTTCATTCCTTTGGCCAAACAGAGTTTGCTGATTCAAATTTTCCAATACTTTTGACTTGCCTGAATCTGTTTTTTTCAGCAAATCATTATTCACCAGCAGGCATATAAATATATTTTCCAAAATAAACTCATAGTCACAGAATTTTGTTTACAAGACTTGAGTCTTTGAACATTTTTTTGTGTAACAAGACAAAGAGGCTAAGGCAACTATTTTCTTTTATTCCCCAAAAAGATAACCCTAAATCTGTGTCCATTACAAACAACTCACATACATTAGGAACATCAGAAATCCTAAAAACATGCTATGATGGAGAGCAGATATTTACATTATTAATAACAAGCTACTGCTAACACACCACAGAAACACTAAACTTCTCTGGTTTATACTCAGAAAGAAGTCTTAATGCCAGGAGTAAAATAACTCCAATTTAAATGAGAGAACAGCTGATCTCGTGTTGACAAATTGCCAGGCAAGGAGATAGAGATAAGTGTAGCCGTAAGAAGATATTACAAAACTTATCAGAATGCTGATTATATACCCATATACTACACCTGACAGCTGTGGTCATTTGAAGCTGTCTTCAAGACAGAAGCATCTATTACCAACCTTTAAAATATCTTGCATGACTCAGTGGCTTTATTTCTTGATAGACTTGCAAAACAGGGTTGAGATACACGAAACTGAGGCTTTTCCGTACCTTGAGAAGGTGATTAATGTAAGGTAGGGCAAAAGAAATACCACCACCACCAAAAAATCTAAAAATACAAATATAGACAAGTCACTTACACAGGAGGTGACAGTTCTGTGCAAATACAGACAGGTCACTTATGCAGGAGAAAGGGAGAGGGGAAAAAACCGCACCCACCTTGCAAATTTTGTACTGCAAGACCAAATCTTTCATTGCCCCAGCTGTTAGATGACACATACATGTTACTGAAACCCAACCCTATCAGGTATTTAGAACTGTCCTCTTGTTGGTGACCATCCTTACAGATGTAGCAATTTTGCACTGAGACTCTGTAGACTGCAACTTAAATTTCATACAAAAATGCATGTGACATTTGCACCTACACAAACGGCAGTGACTTATTGCTGCCTCTTGTTCCAGTTTTCAGGAGTACTAAGTACACCCACAGAGAAACTGCCATGCAGGAGCACTGTGAAGGTTCCAAACACTGGCTGAGAGGGCTTCTTAAAAGTGGTGAGTCATGATCTTAGAGGAGCATTCTTCTGGTCTTCCATAGGGACTGGTATTTCAAGTCCAAGGGTTAATTTATTCGGTTTCTTCTGGTCTTCCATAGGGATTGGTATTTCAAGTCCAAGGGTTAATTTATTCAGTGATTACATAAATGTGCATCATAACTGATTAAAATGTGTGGATGACAAAGAATGGTGAATAATAAGGATATAGCAGCTCTGGAATGTGATTTATTTGCTAAGTCAAGCACATTTAAAAAATTCGGAGCAGCAAATTGTGAATTACACTTAAGAGCAAGAAGTACAAAACACACTCATGACAGTCTGGCAAGCAGCATTGCCAGGAGCATCGAGAGATCACTAAAGATGGGAAACAACTGTACTTTCCAGGGCAATGATTAGACAGAAGGATAACCATCAAGTGGGAGGATGTGATTACATCACAAGGTGATCTTAGAGAGAATGACCTGAACACACAGTTCTGGTATCTACAGCTGAAACAAGACTGAAAATTCAGAAACAAGCTACAGGAGTGATTTAAGAAACAGAGGGAATGCATTACTCTGGAGGACGGTAACGATCTGGTGAGCTGGTGAAAAATAAACTGAAAAGTGATTTGACTGCCGTATTTATCACCTTCACAGACAGAAAATTATAGCAAGAACTAATGAGACAAAGTTGCCTTCTCCCTGGACCTGCCAGTTAGAGGTTTCAACAAATGAAATTTGCCAGAGGGCTGCAGCTGCCAGAGCAAGAGAGGCAGCTGTAATCGGACAGAGATTTGGAGGCAATGAACAGACACCGTGGTTAGCAGTAACTATCAGCAGCCATAATGAAAGTTTCAATAATGTAATTTCTCAACAAAAATGAACATTAAAAATCTAGAAACATATCACGGTTTTTAAAAAATTGTCATAAAACATGCAGCATAATTCTGTAAGGAAAATAAATGAAGTAATATAATCTTAAAATCATAATGATCAATATTAATTTTTCCTGGCAAGCTGTGCTGTAGTGTAAAATAAACCACCTTATTTTGTATTTCACATCAGCTGCCAAAAGCAGTTGATTATTTTGCAATCCTGATCTTAATAGTTTATAATACTTTTCAAGTTTCCATGGGGTTTTTTTGACATTAAGTCCAAGAAATTAATTCATGGCTTTCATAGGATTTAATTATGGTAATATCCTAAGGGACAGTACAAACTGTTATTTCCCACAGATGAGCTTTAATTAAACTAAACTGGACTTTTAGGAAAAGACAATATAGTGGAAAATGTTCCTCCCCCACTTATTCCCCTGTCCTACCATATTTAAGAGTTAAAACCATCTCCTTGTTGAAGAAGATAAAGGACAACTGATTGTGTAAGGTTTTTTTGTGCATTTTGAAGACCCTAAACTGTTAACACGTTTATGTTTTTTTACTATTGCACAAAACCCTCTTTGTTTTCAGACCTGCAATACTCTATAGTCTCTCTCACAAAATATGTGGAGAAAAAAATCAGCAACGTCTTATTTAATAAAGGCCTAAAATCTAAAAAATGGAATTTCCTAACACAATTCTTTATTTACATAAAAGACACAGAGTAATGAGATAAGTAATTTACTTGACAGCATCATATTCAGCAATAAATACAGGGTTCTACATTTGAAAAAGTGGTGGGAGGGCTAGTGGTAAAATGCTGGTCCATCTCAGTCCTGAAGAAAACAAACCTGTGTTTTTCAAATGCAAGTTCCTGTGTTGAGAGGTCCAGCAGGCACATTTTTTTTCTGCAAAAAATACATTTCTAAAGCACAGCTTGCATAATTCCCTAGGGATTTGTTAAAGAAAGAGGATCAAAAGCAATGATGTGATCACAATGTACACTAAGGATGTACATAAAATTACCCAAAAAAACTAAAATAGCAATGGGTGTCAGAAAAACATGGATTTAACTAATTTTTAAAGTACAAAAAAAACCCCATGCACACTTCCCCAAACGATAGCATTAGTGTTAAAATTACATTCTTTATTTTCAAACTTCTTGAAGAATGGAATATACATTACAACTTTGTAAGTGAACCCCATCATGGTTTTAGTACGCTGCTTCAGCTTTCCAACAGCTGAGGAGACACCAAGCTTTCACAAATACCTTTACTGGAATATTTAAGCAAGTGGCTCCCAGTTGTGCCTAATTTTGCAGCAGTATGAGCGGAGGCATAAGGCAGCAGGCTGAGAAGCAGTGAATAGAATGCTGTTCACAGGGAAAAGCTGAAGCTCTGAAAGGTCCTTGTGTTTTTAGGCTAATGCTTCCCTCAATTAAAGCAAAGTATAGCTGCAGCTGCAGGATGGGAGTGGGAGTTGACAAAGCAGCGGATAATGGCCATCTTTGAAATCAGATTAAAGAGGTCGCTTCCACCATGGAGAGTTCAGGCTGGCAGTGCATATGGATTGAGCAAGGCTTAAGTACCAGTCCCTGCTGAAAACTGAGTACAGGGGCTTCAGCTTCTGTTCACATGCCATAGCCAAATATATATTTTTACTTCCTTTTAGAGTGAAGGGGAAAAACACTGAATTTCAACAGGGATACAGAGATGTAAATGCATCTACAAAACACATACAGAAGAGGAATCTGAACTACTTCCACATCTCAAGTGATATTTGAGTCATTCTGCATGTCATTAATAACTTAGTTTTTTGTTAGAAGCCTAATCTCATCTGCACTTTCACTGGATTGTCTGTTTTGAGTATTACACCAGATTGCATGTGAAGCAGCACTAACATTCAGGTGTGGTCTTGAGAAGGCAAAACACTGTAAAGTTCTCTAAGGGACTTCTGGAGTAGATGAAGTGGTATTTGAAGTCTGAAGAGCAGCTGACATGACAGTACAAAGTGGAAGGTCTTTTAAGGGTTTAAGCCCTTCTCAAATACTTCACTGTTATATCCTGTACAACAGGCAAATACTGACAGTAGATTCAATAATACTAGACTACTGCTTCTGTGGCTAGTACAACTTAAGTAGTAGATTTTGAGATTCTAGTTTGTGATCAAGCTGCAGCCTGACAATGCTCAGCCCAAAAGATGCTGCTACACTGAGCAGTTATGTATCCAAGCACTTCAAAACAAAAACCAGCAGAATTTACATGTTCTCTGTTTCCATTTCTTACTGCTGCCTCTGTAAGGAGTTTAACAGATGGCACTGCTGCAAACCATCCTAACAAATAACGCTTCTTCAATAAAGAGATGGAGAGAAAGACAGTATATCCTACATGGTTTTATCACAGCTCTGTATTTAAAAGCATATGAAAAGTATAAAGCACTCGTCAAACCAAACCACGTTTATTTCATCAGTCACAAGTGCAAATATAGCAACAAGTCAGATCAGCAAATTACAACACATAGAGAAGAATGTAATGTAAATGCTAAGTACACTGACAGACCAACTTCAAAAGAGCAGCAAAAACCAGTGTCTTCAAATAAACCCTTCTATTCTTTTTACCTGTAATCTAAAATAATAAATCTAGATCAGGAATGTCTCTGATAACTCGTGTTTAGCCAGGTGTTCTGTTATTAGCAGTTCACATTATCCAGTGTGCAAAAGACCTGTCCAAGCTTTCTAGTAACAGACGTTTTGGTTTTAAGCAACTTTTATTCAATATTTAAATAATAGTGCTGATGCTAGTTAATAACTTCTGCTATTTGACATTATAAATTTAAGAATATATATTTAAAAAAAACTAAGACCGACTTCAGTGTACATACATAATTCTACCTGGATCCAAAAATGGGCAACATTATAGATAAAACTGATTCTTTTTTTCTTGTCAAAAAAAAAAAGATAGACACAAGTCATCTCCGTTTTTTTTCATCATCTTTAAATCTGTAGTTAAAATATATGCAGTACTTATGTATAAAATAGAAAACATTCCCATTAGAAAGATACTGCAGTTCAATTAGCTGTTTTCCCCTACCTCTTATTAGCCAGGGAACAAGATTTACACTAAACACCCAATCACTATTTTGCTTTACAGAAAAGCAAAAGTCGACTTTTACACTGGAAATTTAGTTAGCCTTCTTCTTTGTTATGCCTTGTTTCTTCTTCTCTTTCTCTTGGTAGGCAATAAATTGAGAGTCTGTACCAAAGATCCTGTCCCACCACGTGAAGGTCGAAGCGTAGTTGCCGATAAAGTTCATGTGATGGAAATCATGGAAACGGGCCCCAGCATAGAAAGGCACCAAATGCAGAGGGTTCAGCGGGACATCGTAGCCACTGCAGGGCAGGAGAAAAAGAAAAGCAACCAGGGTAAGGACTTTTCTGAGACATCAACATAAAATACAGACATTAAGTTGTCATTTTTATTAAAGAAAAATATTTTGTCCTATTCTAAGGTCCTGAGGTAATCACTATGATATTGGCTTAATGTGAAAACAAGTTCCCTCCACTCCGAGCCAAATGATTCTGGAAATTATCCCACAATGGCTTTGGCACTTGCCAAATATGACTTTTCAGCTCAGTTTACTAGGCAATACAAAAAAAATGTAAGCAGGTAATTTAAAAAAAAAATCACACTGGCTGCCTTCCTGCTGGTTTAGCAGTTTTAACTAAGAGTGACTTTAGGAAGGAGGAACAAGAAGCAACATTATCTTTAATTGCAAGCTATGGCCATCAGCACAGCAGCTCATCAGAATCTCAAATCAACAATTATTGCATGCCTACTCTTATTTTCAGCTTACTGCAAGTTCTTCAAGTATTTAAAATTCAAATATATGATTGAAGTAAGATTAAAAGCAGAACAGTGTGCTCTAGAGGGACTCCAACCCTTTTGGTTAGTAGTACTGGAAAGCCTCTTACCACCACCTAGTGGGGAGAGAGCAAGGCAACACATTATAAATCCCTCACGTAGAGAAAAACCTAAAATTATAATTATAATAGGAAATTCGTATTTTGTATCAATGAGTTTATGGTATGTCACAACGTATATTTTGGGAAGTCTACAAGCCAAATATGACTAAACCTGGAATGCTTTATACCATGAGTTTACTGGTAGCTTATGTTGCACTAAAACATGACACTCAACTTGCAGTAAGACACTCTCTGCTTCATAATATATTTACAAATACAAGGTCAAGTGTTAATACTATCATTTCAAAAATGAACTCTTAGTGTCCCCTGCCTCTTGAACACAGGAAAGAAAAGCTCATTCATTTGTAGATGAACAAAACTAAGCCTATTGGGATTTGTCCTAACATTTTGGAGCCTAATTTGAAATAAGTCAGTTCTATCACAGAGACAAGAAGTCTTGTCCTTTTTATTCACAATAAATAAACACACAAATAAACAAAAGAAATGTATGCATTTGTTTTAAAGAGAGTCAGCGGTCACAGAGCATAAAGTTTCTCTTGAGCAAGAAAACAATCTGACAAAATACTAAACAGAAAGAATTCTTGGCTGGAATATCACTTTGTGTAATTGACCTTTGGTGTTCCAATATGCATAAGACCACTTGCTCACCAAACATCAATAGCCAGACATCCTAATGAGGTGCCTGGCTTTTCTAACCCTCCTTGAGATGCTCTACCTGATAGTCCACACTCTTTTAATCAGCAAGACCTGCTGTTAACACTACCTCCAAACAGAAAAGAGTGATAGCTCCCCAGGTTGTGTCATGCTTTGTAAGACACAGAAAAGCACTTTAGTGCAAAATAGACAGTACATCTCAGTGACAGAGACAGGTGAGTTTGAGACAGATGTAGGGACAAGAGAAAAACAATTATTAAGAAGCAACGAGCATCTCACCTGTGTACGTCAATGGTCTCCATCAAGCGACAAATCACCCACGCCCACAGGAGAACCACATGGTTACAGAACACAACTATTCCAATGAAAAAGCCAGTCCCAAGGATGAGTGTTTCCAGAGGATGTGCATATTCTGCTTGCATTCCAAATGGAGACTAAAAAGAGGTAACAGACAGGGAACAGTCACCATTTCCAGTTTTATGTACTCCCAAATCAGAACTACCCTTCTGGAATACTCTCCCTTTCCCATTACCCCACAAGACAGGACAAACAGAACAATGCTGGGGGCAAAGGGAATGCTATGACTGAGCAGGGCCATAACAAATGTATTTAGGTCCTCTTTGGAAAAACAGTATTCCAAGGTCATAAGGATTATCACTCTATAAGTGATTCCAAACACTTCACTACTAGCTGAAAAATCAAAAACTTTCATTTAGGCTTACCATCACCCAAGGTCAAAGTGTTATTTCAGGAATATTAAAAGTGTTTGGCAAGCTCCTATCAGCTTTGCTATACATCCAGTCTTGGAAGCAGAAGAAAGAAGGAAGCCAAAATATTCTCAGAAGTAGGACTCATTTAGAAATTTATTATCAAAATAAAAATTAAAAATTCTTCATCTTTGACCATTTTTTTAAATAAATGTGTACCACTCAAATGTTATTTTGAGACTGATATAAAACATTTTTTCTCATAAACATATATATACATGCACACACCAGTCATTCCTACATTTGGTTTAGCAAAAGAAGACATTCCAGAGCTTTCAATCATAGAACACCACACATAGAGAACAGTTTAAAATTTTTACCTAATGCTGATTTTATAAATAAGATCATCAGTAAAAAATTAAGTCCAAGGGATACTTTAAAAATCACCTCTTTTTACTATCTGAAGTTTTTAGTGAAACAGCCATTAGGCTACAGATCACTTCTGTGAGAACAGCTAACCTTTCTCAAGAATAATGGCCAAAAGCTGCTCCAGCTAGAGACCTGAGGGGCTGCCAAGAGCAAGAGAGCAGCTGCTGCTGCAGATGTCTGTACATATACATGCACCAATCCATACCAAGCTCCTCTACTGCTGGCAGCATGCATAAAGCAGCCCTGGCCCAGCAGCTTGCAGTTTCCTTTTGGCACAGTCTAGGTTGTACACTGAAACACAGCAGCACACCAGTGTACAGCACTGACTCCTGGGCTCCACAGGCAGTGCCACCTAAACACAGCACTATAATCTACAAGGTGCAAGCACTGCTGGATCCTACCTGGCTCCAGCCAAGGCTGGTTCCTTGCCTGGTGCTCAATGCCAGCTCCAACACCACTACATGCAGAACCACCCAAAACGTGTGCTGCTCTGTGCTCTCGATGCAGCATTGCAGTGGGCTATGCTGATTCCAGAGGCCATGCAGAGCTGTAATCCCTTCCCTGAATCAAGTGTATGATGCTCACACCTGGGCTGTGCAAGAGCTGCCTGTCTGATCACGTTCTGGGGATTCATACACTCTGGGTAACAGCCCAGGTGGTGGGGAAGTGATGAACAGCCAAAGCCAGACATGTACTGTTTCCCTTCCCCCAGCAATGAGACCTGTGTGTACATTTTTAAAAGTCTGCTTCACCTTCCTCATAGATATGATCAAACTTTAGCAAGAGTGTAATTTTCAATTCACTGAAATGAAACCAAATTACAGGAAGTGTTCCAGAAACAAAATGGATGACTGCTCTTGACAAAGTGCCCAAGAAAAGGCATCTAACCCATTGTCAAAGGAATGCAAAATTCTTAGGTCTTTCAAATAAGATGTTTAAGTAAGTTCTAGGAAATACATACTAAAAACTATTATTAAAGAAAAAAATAGAGTAATACATACAACAAACTCATGGTGAACCTTATGGATATACTTGTATATTCTCTTGTGATGCAGCAATCTGTGCAGGAAATAGTGCCAGGCATCCTCAATCACTGCACATCCAAAACACTGGGCAACCAGAACATACCTTTGAAAAGCAAAACATCTATTAGTTATAGGAAATGCTGTAAGGCACACAATCCTGAAAGAGAAAAAAGCTCATATGCTAATAATGATCAGAAATGTTTATACCTATTACTGACTGAATAGCAGTGCACTACTTTTTTAACATGCTAAAAACATTAATTACCAGGTAAAAAGGCTATTGTGCTTATCAGCCCATCTGTTGATATGCTGAAGGGAGTTAGCACACATTAACTCACTTCAGTTAGTGTTAGGTTAACTCACTGAGTTAGTGTAACAAGCTGTCATTTCAATATTACCAATGCAGTCTCACACAACCACAGACTGTGTGAGACCTTGGTACAAAAACATAGAGCTGCATCAGCCATCTACACCACAGAGCAAACAGCTCTCCAAGAAAGATGACCTTCTGTGATAAAAAACTACTGGTAGGTGTTGGGGTGGGGAAAAAGGGGGCACTTATAGCTAAATCCAGCTTTGTTTAAAAGCCTATGAGCTCAGTGCAAGAAAGGAAGACTGTGAGGCAGGTGGTACATTCCCTCCTTCAAGGAACACACTACTATGCTATGATATAGAACAAGGTCGAGGGTAGAGACACTTAGGAGGAACAAAAAAATTTGGGTGAATAAAACCCCCAGAAAGTCCAACATTTAACCCACCCCCAGCAGGAATCTTGCCTTGCTTCCATAAACTCCCTCCACATCCCCCTTCTCTCCTGAGGATTAAAACAGCTTGGGGCCATTTAAAAAAATATAGAAAATTCTAATTAGCTCTTATAGCAGTTAAGCATCAACTGAAGGATGATTAACAAACAGAGTTTATGTTGCCAAAAAATTACTTCCTATTAGAGTTGATGGCATTAATTGTTAAATATTCTGCCTCCAACTGTATGTAACTCAGCATGACCAGATCAGAAAAATCTACGCACCATCTTGGCATCTCTTCCCACTCATAGGGGATGTTAAAATACTCTGTGAAGTAATAGGTACCACAAATCAGGGGAAGCTGAATGAAGAAGTGATTGAAGAGGAGGGTTTTGAAACACTTCCACTGTTTTTCCCATGTTTCTGGTTTATCCTAAAATGAAGAAAAAAGAAGAATCAATTGTATTACATGTTTCTATTGCACATAAGTGAAGTGCTGCAAAAACTCATTTGGAGTCAGTTTAATTTCACCTTGGAAGACAGATAACATGGCTTCCAATAATGCATATTAACTCAGGCACCACAAACAACATGGGATTGGACTCAGTTTTATCAGAACCTTGTTTTTCTAGGCTAGTGTTTTAAGATGTCTTGGCAGTCACCTCCAAACTCTTTTTATTTTTTCAGTTTATAGTTAGCAGGAACATTTCATACTCAACAGTTTAACACAATCCAAGTTTGCTTTCCTTCTTCACACCACAGAATACATTTCCATTGCTAAAATAATACAAAGAGAGGCTAAAGATACAAACTTGTGAAGAAATAATTGTCTTGAAAACATCCAGATTTTGCAGGAAGACATTCTACCAACTACTGCAATAAACTCAGAAGCTGGTGTTATTAATTTCTAATTCAAATTATAATGTTCTAGGGGAAAACAATGATCCTTAGATACTGGATGTGCCTTTGCCCACACTTTCTTCATTGTTAAAATATTTCAAAATCCTTTCAAGAGGATGTGCACAGAGGTACTTCGAAGAAGACAACTGTTATTAAATAAGCACACTATGTAATTATTTTATAGTACTAAGACACACCTCTAACACCAGGTGCCAGAATTCTATTCACCTTCCTCTGGTGATACAAAAAATATGTATATAAAACTTTATTAACAGTAAGACTTTCACTTTCCTCTCTATAGCACCATGGTGAAAAGCATAACCCTTCCTCAGGAAAAAAAAACCAAAACCATCTCCTTTTTTTCCCCAAAATCTACTTCTCTTTCTCTTCCCATACCCAGAGTAATTTTACTTGGTTGTTTCCAGGATGTCCAAGTGACAGATGAAATGGGCCCATATACTGAGAAATAGGATACTGTGGTTATAATGCTCTACTTGATGTGTTCAAAGAAAAGTCAGTGTATAGCTCACAACTTGCTCTTACCTGTTGAATTTTGTACTTTTGCATGTACGGTATAAACTGAAAGATAAATCCTGGTACACAGAGCAAAAAGTATGAAACTTCATGAACTATAAGTGATCCCCACGTGGCAATCTGGAACTTTGTGTAGTTATCCAGCATGTAATTCCAGGCATTTTTAAATGGTTGCTGCAGGGGATTGTCAGGTAAGAAAGAGTCTATATATTCCACTGCCAGATAAGCAGAGTTCAAGATATTAACGCTGTCGTTCACGGCCATGGTTCAATCATAAAACATCACAATTACAGTTCTTCTGTAGCTGTCTGTAAGTAGCCTGCAAATTTTGAGGAAAAAATCAAGAAACAAAAGTTAATTTTCAGAGAAAAAAAACATTACACAATATAGTTGTTACATAGTTTTAACGTAAAAAACTAGGAAAGGAGGGGAAAGACAGATTCTCTACATAGAGAATAGCCTAAAAGAACAAAGCTTTAGATTGGTTTCAGAGGCAAACCAATTTGAGAGGCAATCAGCTCTTAGGTTTTGAGATTAGGTCAAGGGAGGAAAAAGATAAAGAAGTATTCAGTATTAGCCAAATTTATTTCAAGGTTTTTACAAGATAATTGTATTCTGTAATAAAAGATCAACAGAAAGGTTCAAACAAGATTTAACAGATGAATTAACTGTGATTTCTTGATTATCCAGTCCCATCTCTCTCATGGCCATGAAGCAAAATCCATGCAAATTACATCAACACTGCAGCTGGCTTGAGACGATCCACTTCTCCCTGAGTAATGGGCTTTTCCTCCGAGCTCCCAAACCCACAGAGGCTGCACTCCTGCAGGTGACCTGAACTTGTGCCGTTCCACAGACCAGGCCCCTTTTTGGTTTGGCCTGCAAGGGACCTTAAATGTCATGTACAGTCCAACCCCCTTGGGATGGGCAGGGGTGTTTCTCACTCTATCAGGTGGCTCAAAGCCCCATCCAACCTGTCCTTTAGACACTTCCAGGGATGGGGCATCCACCCACTTTTCTGGTCAACCTGTTCCAGTGTCTCAGCACTCTTATGGTAAAAAATGTAATTCTTATGCCAAATCTTAAACCTATCTACTTTTAGTTTAAAAACTTGGCCCTGTGGTTTGTCACTACAAGCCTTTCCAAAAAGCCCCCTTTATGTAACACAGTACAGCCTCTTGAACCCTCTCTTCTCCAGGCTGCACAACCCCAACTCTTCCAGCCTCTCCCCATGGTGATGTGTCCTCTGACCATTTCCAGTGCCCTGCTCTGGACCCCTCTAACAGGTCCATCTTACATTCTCACACACGTTTGCAACTCACTGCTCCATCCCCAGCGGGTACCCTAAGGGTAAATCCGACACGAATGACAGAATGGCACAATCAGTCAGGCTGGACAAGAGCTCTGAGACCATCAGTTCAAACCTACGACCCAACACCCTCCCACCAACTGGACCACGGCCCCCAGAGCCACATCCAGTCTTTCCCAATAAACACCTCCGGGGAGGGTGACTCCATCACCACCCTAGGCAGCCCATTCCAACGTGCAATTACCCTGACACACAAAACAGCAGACCAAGCCAGCAGCCAACAACATCGCTTAGCGCTTTTCTTTCCTAGCAACAGCAACACGGCGCTGCCACTCATTAAAAAGCAAAAGCATCGCAGCAGACGCCAGGGCGCCTCACAGCCCGAGCTCCTGGGCCGGCGGACGCGCAAGGCAACTTAACCCCCGCCGCCAGCCCGAACGCGAGCCGGGAAGGCGAGGAGCCAGCGGCCGGGCTGCACCGGGCTCAGGCTCCTGCGTCCCGCCCGGCCCCGACTGACAGCACGCCGGCACCCGCCGCCCACGCGCGAGGAACGCCGCGGACGGACGGACGGACGGACGGACGGGCTCCCTCGGCAAGCACGCACCCCGGTACTCACACCCGTGAGCCCCCGCACCGGCACCGCGCCCCGGGCCGCCCGCGCCNCTTAGGGAAGGGATTGAAGGACACAGGCGGCGCCGAGCCGCGATGCGCGGGCGGTGTCACGCAGGTGAAATGGTACCCTCGAAGGAAGGGCTCCCAGCGGAAGCCCGGGCTCGCCCCGCCGCGCGTCCCCGCCCGTGGAACCCGGGCCCCTG
>VZRX01010499.1:3184-41266 GCA_013398075.1 Notiomystis cincta
TGCTGTTTAATCAGATGGTTCTTGTAATTAAATTGCTCATCAGAAATAGTTATTCACATTACACTCACTTTTTTTTTTCTATATGTATTGTGAGGGCTAAAAGAGTGTAACACCTTCATTAAATCATCTTAGCACCATGGTGGGGATGAAAAGCATTGAATAAATTGCAAGCTTATGGAACTGGGAAAAAGCTCCACACTGTATATCCTTGCTGTCTTTCTTGGGAGAAAGCCATATCATGCCAGAAAAAAAACCCAACCATATCCTGTGGAGTCTGGAGTTTTATACATTCCAGTAAAAAGCACAGAGAAACCTCAAATTTTTGAATACAATAATAGCAGAGAAAGATTCTTTCAGTCTTGATTTTGACACTGAAGAAAGGTTTAAAACTTAATGAGCATCTATATAAAGTTGCCTTTGCAATACTTCTTGAAAGAAAACTAGCTGTTGAATTGTGGATTCACAGATCCAGTGAGGTCAGTCATAAAAACTTCTCCCATGGGAATATGTAGAATAAGAAAGTTCATGTGGTACACTCCGTCTGGGAAAGTTTGGTTACACTAAGTTGGAATTTTTTCAGGTAAAAAGTGTGAAATAATAGGAAAGACAAGGTAAAGGAGAAAAATTTTTGTTTCCTTAGCCATTTTTGATACATATTTTTTCCACTAGTCCAATTGCAAATCTATTAAAAAAGGTTTTCTGTATTTTATGAGAATTTTTCATCTACAATCAGAAACTTATTTGTTATTTTCTTTAACTTCCGGGGGCAAAATAATTAAAACCACAAAATGTACTATTTCTACAGTACCTATTCTTCATTCCAGAGGATTTATTTCCTTATATTTCTGCAAATGAAAGAACATTTTACAAAACAAAACAGGCTCTCTATCCATTTAAAGTTTGCTTAAAAAATCTTGAAATCTAGAAAAAGTTAAACTATTATTTTGCATAGGGATGAAATCATGTAATGGAGTACATCTAGATTTTACCAGGTGACTTTGAATTCTTGTAGGTTACAGCAGGATGACAGTAATCTGTAAGTTTTCCTTGCCCAATGCTGTTATAGGACTTGGTGACTAAACTTTCATTTTAGAATGATGAGCACATGAGTGTAGGAAGCTGAGTTGTGAGCATTGTCCTACCACCATTATTCTAGTTGCTGAAAAAAATTTTTTTTTCTCAAAATTAATCTCTCCAATAGCCTGTTTTTAAATGGTCACAAAAGCAGCACACTCATGATCTCTGGATGTTACTGTCCAGACAGGTTTTTTAAATTTTCTGTTTATAGGTCTCTCTCAGAATGCTGCGGATAAATTCTAGCTCATTTGGAATGCAACTGCTTAGGTATTCACCCAGACTAAAAGAAAAGGACTCATATCTTCACAACCTAGCTGCATTGCACTGGCTTCCCATTTGACAGCATATTGATTTTTATTTCTTATTAATTCTCTATTTTTGTTTATCAGGTAATGCTCCATCATACCCTCCCTGGCTGATAAACACTTACTCTCCTGCCTGTTCATAATGATCCACTTTAGGCAATCAACTGCTGGCAATAGAATATTAGCATTTTCTGGATTAAAATGCTAAGATTTCTGATGGAAATGAAAACTCCCTGTTGTACCAGTTTCAAAAAGCAAAGAGACCCCCATGGCCCATTTGTGGTTAAGCATTGAAACAGTCTATTCTAGGAGATATTCCATACCACATATTTCTTAAACATTCAGTAGTTTGTGTAGTCCTATTCCAATAAATACAGGAAACTCAAAGAAATATTATCCTTGTCAAGCACTTCTACTTCCTTTTAGATTTTATCTACTGAGGTTACTGGAGACATGTATTGTCCTTTTTTTTTTCCAGCACTATACTCTGCAGGAGTAGAAATCACTGTGTGACAACCCAACCCTACAAGCACAGATGGCTTTTCTCTTAGTAATTACAGTTACAGTGCTATTCCTCTGGCATTCTAGTTATAATATGACCTGGTATTAACCTTTATTTAAAAAACTGGACAGTTATTTTTTATTGGATGCCTGATATAGTTAACAATGAAAGTACTTAGGCACTTTGCTGGAAGGTGAAAGGAAAGCACCTGGTAGATTTTGAGCCTTAACCTTGTAAAGTAAACAGTAACACATTATACAACAGAATTTGCATGGGTTCCTACAGACAACTATGCTAGAATTCTTCTCAGTATTAAGAGATAAGTATTAATCATTAAAGATTTCTATGACTATCACACCAAGTAAAAATTTCCAATCTCTTACTACATATTCTGGAACTGTATGTAATATAACTACAGGGATTCAGAATTTATCAATAAATAAGTTGACCATGGAGCTGAAATTGGACAGTCTTGTATATTTTAATATTTTTTGGATATCCATACTCACTGTTTAAATCTCTCCTTGGTATTTTCAAAGGTTTATCTGGTAGTAATTAAATACATTATAATTATGCTACTTTTGTCTTTTGCTGGGGAAAAAAACTAATATTATGCTTCAAGACTAGGTATTAGAGAGAGTGATATCAGAAAAAATAATTTTATAAGCCTATTTTAATGTCTTTCAACATCATCCATGTAAATTTCTCAGAAAGTTTAAGAAATATATTCATTAATTAACCTCCACTACACAAAGAGAATATGAAGAAACTAGTCAAGGAAAAGATCCAAACAGCATAATTTTTCTGAATCACTCAAGGATTCACACTAGCTAGATTACAAAAATGTAGTGAATTGTTTTTTGGATGGTAAGATCAGAGATAGAAGCTGACTTTATTCTTCTCTTATTCCATTACCCTGTTTTACATTTGTCTTACTGGTGGAAAAAGAGCAAACCCTTATTTTCCTGTATTGGAATCACGCTGGTTTTACACATATTCTTTTACACCCTGCAAGAGACACAGAAAAATAAGGAGAGGCACTTATAAAATCCACAGTTGTAGCATGCAAATGCCTTCTGCACCCAGGGAGGAATAAGTACATAATACTGGTGTACCTGCTGGAAAGCAGTTCTGTGGAGGAGCACCTGGAGGTCCTGGTAGACAACAACCATCCATGAGCCACCAGTGTGCCCTCCTGCCAACGAGGCAAATGGGGTCCTGGGTTTCATTAGGAACAGTGTAGCCAGCAGCTTGAGGAAGGTTATCAATCTTGCCCCTCTACTCAGTCCTGGTGAGGCTGCACCTGGAGTGCTGTGTCCAGTTTTGGGATCCCCTTTCCAGGAGAAAAAAAAATGAACTAGTGAAGAGTGTCCGGCGAAGTTTTAGAAAGATGATTAAGAGATTGGAACATCTCTCTTATGAGGAAAGACTGAGAGAGTTGAGCCTGTTGAGCTTTGAGAAAAGGCGTCTGAGAGGGAACCTCACCAATATCTCTAAATATCTGAACAGAGGGTGTCAAGAGAATGGAGCCAGGCTCTCCTCAGTGGTGCCCAGCAACAGGACAAGGGCCATTGGACACAAACTGAAACACTGCATCTCAATATGAGGAAAAACTTCTTTACATTAAGAGTGACTAAGAACTGGAACAGGCTGCCCAGAGAGGCTGCATAGTCTCTATCTAGAGGTAACCAAAACCTGCCTGGACACAATCCTGTGCAACCTATTCCAGAACCTGCTTTAGCAGGGGGGTTGAACTGTGTGAGCTCCAGAATATTCCCACCTTCCAACCCCCACCGTTCTGTGACTCTGTGAAATACAGAAATAACAACACTGAAGTTAAGTGATACAAAATAGCACAATTGAACCTCAGTAGGAAGACAGATTTCTCATCAAAAGTCAGGAGCCCCTCTCTAGAGATTAAACACTGTCTTTGTGGAAAATAAGATGGAGAATTATGTAAGAAAAAGAAAAAACCCCAACAAAACAAAACACTTCAAAGTGGCGTCACTTATAATTTCTCAGCATATTGTGCAGTAAGTTGCAGATATACTGATACCCAAGACACTTTCAAACTTCCACATAACCCAGTGTGACTTGTTACTGCTTTACTGTGGCATTCACTTAGCAGCTTGCAAACTGAATCTTTGTAAGTCCACACAGAGAGAAACCAAGGCCTTTAGAGTATGCATGCTGTCCCTAATATTTTCCTGTAAAAATGAAAGATTATTTTATACCACATAAATATTATTAATGTGTTTTCTATAACAAGTAGATTGCCCTTCTACTTCCACTTTCCAAAAGAGAAATTAAAAACATCTGAAACGCTTTACCCTACCTGCAGATCTGAACTAAAATGTGGATACAAACACAGTTTTGTTCTTGTGGGAAAGCCTTTTATAAGGAAAACTGGAATGTTGGGATTAGTTTCTGTAGGAAAGTGATTTTGGGGGCATCCTTTGTGGTATTCTGAGTACAATGCACAACAGCTTTGTCAGACTGTTCTTGAACTTACGAAGGGCTCATGGGTAGCTCTTGATTTCCAGTAATGTATTAACTCAGTGAATCCATTCCAGAAGTAACTTTCACAATGGGTTTGTTCCAGGTAAATTAAAAGTAGATTACTGCATTTGAGATAAGTCACATGATACTGCTTTTGGCTTCCTGATGAATGTAATCCAAAACTTCCCCTTGAAATCCTTTTTTACCTGACACAGACACAGCTGTACAGTTAAAACATATCCATGGAATAATTCTTGAAGGTAAACATCATAGGGGAATAAATGTTGTTTGAACAAAAGTATTTAAAAATTTAAATTAGTATTTAGAGATAATATTTTTCATTATTCATCCAGTTCAAGTTGCTATTTTTGACACTCTGTTTGAAAAATTCTTTACTGAAGAATCATTTCCAATTGCTATGAGTGGGAGCCATTAAACTGTTGTCCTTTAACAAAGGGGCCTTGGTGGGAGCTTGACTGTGAGATTTTTCTCTCCATTTTTATGACCTGATTAGAGGGAAGCTTATTTGGCTTTTTGATATCTGTCTATATTTCATTCCTACATTATTGTCTGGCTTTTGGTTCAAGGGCCTTATGTCCTCTGCATATGACTGTTTCTGGCAAATAGCTGCCTCAGTGTCTTAGAATTATTGCCTAAAACTTAGGAACTGCTGTAATGGATTAAACAAGTCATTTGTCTAAGCAGGTCAGATCTGTTGGTCTAATAGTAATATTGCTGAAAGAAATAGGTGTTCAGAATTCAAACATGTCTGAATTCACGTCTGTCATGACTGATGTTTTGCATAGCAAAAGAAAAGAAAACAAAGAGTTTTAAACTATTGCCTTTCATCCTCAAGATTAACCACTTATAACATTTCTCTGAAATTAACCCTGCAAGGCAGTGAGGCTATATGGGAATGTGCATTCATTTTTTTTTAGGGTTACTTCTTTACTATTTTTTCTGGTAATGAAGTTCAAGGCATAAATGCAGACACATCTTCAAGGAGCAGCAGAGCATCCAGGGAACAGCTAGAAGAGGATACACACTTATTTGTTACATTTAACAAAAGAAAAGAAGAAGAGAAAGGCAAAATTACAGGAAAACAATCTTGGAACACTCAGTTTCCTGTAAATACGAGAAAATAGTTTTGGTTCCTTTTTTTTTTTCTTCCTTTAATACTATCTCTTTTTCTTTTAATCCAAAATAGGTGGGATAGTGCCTATCTAAATTAACAGCTGATATATTTGGCATCAAGACAAATAAAAAGGTGAAAAAACAAACCCAAAACCAAACAACACCAAACGTGTTGCACGTTGTACTGAGGCACTCTGCAGTCATGACTCTTGACTTATGGCCAAAACCTTATCATTGAAAACAGCCCAATGTAACATGATACAGCATATTCCAATTTTTTTTTTTTTCTGGTTGCCAAAATAACTGTTGAATACCAGAAAACATTTATCAGTAATTAACAGATGATGCTTCTAGTTAAATTTCCTACAGTGTTTGTTGTGCATTTCATTCTTGTATTATCAGTGGATGTTTGGACTACAGGCCTTCACACCCAGTGCACCTCTGCTCTTTGATGAATTATGCCATTTTTAGGAAATTCCTTTTAAAGTTGTGGTGGCTTATCATCCTTTTTGGAGGAAAAAGATTCACTGGAAGCAAAGATTCTTCAAGGTTTATTTCACAGTTGGGAAACAAACTGAGCCCTGCCTCTGTCAGTCTCCCCATATCTCTGTTTCACACACACCTGATCTGTTTACATTCAAAACATGACAAACAAGCCATGGATATGATTCCAACAAGGAAAAAATTATATTCTAATAAAGTGCTATCATATTCCCACTGAAGCAGTGAAGAGACTCCCAATGGCATCAATACAAATTGAGCTAGATCCCCAGAAACCTCTTCTTCCCTGCATTCAGACTCAGCAAAAAATGAAGAGGGATATCTGCAATTTAGATGCAGAAGAATTCAAAAAATTGACCATATATTTGAAGACATAATAGACACCTAATAAAGGCTTCACTTTTAAAAGTCTCTGAGTTTCAGGCTTCTTTTTAGAGAAAGGATTATTTCTCCTTCTATTTTTTCTCTTATGAATAGAATCTTTGAAAAGTGATGTAGATCACTGAAGTAACCAGTTTGGTCATCTCTACCTTATATTTATATTTTTATCAGAGAGTAACTATACTACCAGGTAAGCAGGGGTAGAACCATTCGTGTGAACAGTAGGGCATTCAGTGAGACCCTCTTATTTAGTTTATTTAGTTTATTCAGTTCTCTTTTTCTGACTTGATGATAAAGAAGAAAGTACTTTTTCTGACAAATTATACAAACTCATACTTCAGTTCAATGTGGCCTCCTACAGTTACCAATGCATTACTACTACCAGTTTGGCCTAGGTGATTGTGCTTCTACTGTTTTTAGAGGATTTGATGAATACATAGCATATTAAGGTACTGATTTATCTACAGTAACTCTGTATATAATAGCAAGCCTAAAACATTTGCTCTGATATATTTTACTGCACTTTGCAAATGGAAAGATAATTTTGTTTATTTTTATTCTGAGTTTCCTAAAAATGTTGGGCCCTTTTCTGGAGACTTTGTTCTCCAATTGTCTTCTGTGAGAGCTAGAAGGCCTTCAGGGTATCTTAAATAAAGTAAGAGTGCATGTGAAAACATTTTAAAGTTGTTCACCCTTCCCCTCAGAGAAAAGTAAGGATAAATTTTTGCCTATTCCTTTATGTTCTTCATTCTCCTTCTCAATTATTTCCTCCCCCTTCTTCATCATATTTCCGTGGTTTCTCACATTTATTTCTGAAGGTATTATTTTATATATTCCTTCCCACCTACTTTAAGAAAATACCTGCAAAAGACTGTAGGTTCCTGTTTGTTTCCATGTCCTAATCATTAATTTCAGCAAAATATGGCCTGCAGCTAGACTCTTAAATACAGCTTACAACATATTTTTTTATAAACTTGGAACAACTTCCAGCAAACAGAAGTACATACCTCATGAGATATATTAGTCATACAGAGCCTTGCCTGTGGAACACCTTCAACAATTTGTCAAGCTCTTTATCTAGGTGAAATCAACCAGCACAGCATTTCATATGGGCACTGATATAATTGCCTGAACTTGAAAGTTAGGATCCACTTTTTTATTTACAAACACATTGTATATAAAATATGGAATGAACAAAAAGTATATAATAAAAAAAATCTAAGGTTAATTTACCCATTGACTGGTGGCCACAGACACTAGAACATGAGTGCTCTAGGCTTGATGGTGGCCTAGGACACAAAAACATCTACATCACACATTTTCTTTATTCAAATCCATTTGAAATAATAAACAAATACAATATAATACTGTTGCTCTCTACTATGTAGTCCCTTTTTGGAGGATAGTTGTTAAAGACACATAAATCTTTAACTCTTTCTAGTCAGTTCTCTTGACCAGTAATTAAGGTTTCAATATATGCATAAACACTAAATATGCAAATTATCCTAAATTTTCTTCATTATAATGGGAAATTTGGAACAGAGCAATTCAGATTCATTTACAGATATAACATCAAAAATATTTCTTCCTTTGATGGTAACAACAGTACACCACTTCAGGCCTTGATTAGAGCTCACCTTATTAAACGTAGTACAGAACACATGAAACATCTATGGCAAAGACCTGCTAGGTAATAAACTAAAGAGCAGATCCTTGAGGAAGAAAAAAATTTACTTCCACTGAAACAGATGTGGCTTGTGGATGCTACAATAATTTTCTCAAATTACAATGAACTCCTTTTCATTAATATGCCTGTGCAGAAACAAAACATAAGATAATTTTCTGAGCACTTATTTTAACCATTTTTCTACTAAAATGCAAGGAGACAAGTTTTCAATCCATTGTATGAATTTCATGTAGTAGGCTGATACTTCCTGTGAATATTGCAGTAGCAGCATCTGTATGGTGGGGATTCCTTGCTGATATCTTCCCCAGACTGAGATGCTTATTATTTCAATCTCATCACATCAGTTATTAACATTTCAGAAGAACTGTGACTTAGCTATATGATAGGTTGAAGGAAAAACAGAAGCATTATCCCTCTACAGCATCACACATTAGTAGTTTTCAAGGGAAGTAACCCACTGCTGATCCAAGAAAAGGCAAGTCTTCTTTGTGAGGAACATTTTATTTTCTCACAAATAGAAGAGGAAGACAGAACTCCTCCATCTGTGTATCATATATCTTCTTAGAATAATCATTAGCTTCCATGTTATTAGATTGGATAAGAGGATTTTTAGTGATTTTTAGTGAATTTTGAATGACAGTGTTTGTGCTTATGATTTTTTGTTTGTTTGATTGATTTAATGTATTTGAAACAGACTAGGATATAACATAACTTCCATGTCTATACATTGTATTTTGCAGAATATGTGAATGATTCTTTTTTCCCACACTGGCATTCTGCTATATCAAATAGGATCCCTATTCAGCTTTAAAGAAATAACTGTGTTATAAGAATCAGTCTGGAGAACTGCTCTGTTAAATAATGAGTCTTGTTGTATTTATGTACATTTGTTAGTGAACAATTTGTATCCACATACCTATACAAATGCATAACTCAAATTTTGCTGAAAATCCTGACTGAAATTTGAAAGGCAGAGCAGGCTTAATATTGTTAGTTTTCCTCACCATTTTACTAGCTGTAGTAATCTAACTTCTGGGATGAAGTGAAAAAAATTAATAGATATGGAGTCGTGTCTACAAAAAAAAAATAGAATAAAAACAAAACATAATTGTAAACTGATTCTTATAATAAAATATCATTTCACACGAAACATACCAGAAGCAGCAGGAAATTTATTTTTCTGTTGTTCTCCATATCAGCAATGTTCACCTATATGCAGTGAGCACTGCTCTGCAGTTCTACAAAATCATTTAGTATTTTCTGCAGAAGTTTAGAAGGAATAAAAAAGAAATTCCAAATTGCAAAGAAGAACACAGCTAAAAAAGTTCTGGATTATAAAATCTAGAAATTTTCTGATTTAAGACGATTCCAAAATCTTTTGGTGGACGGCTGGAAGATGTATGATATTTTATGTTTTCAGAGGCTTGTGCTCTCATTACCCAACAATGTAGCTCATACTGGCTTTTCACAAAAGCCTCCAAATACAATTGTTCCATGGACTACATCAACAGCAAATGAGTGCAGACTGAAACTGGAAATTTAATCATCCAAGTTAATCATTCATAAATCAGACTTATAAAAGACAGAATACAGAGGCTATTCCTTTTCAGTACACTTAGAAATAAATTTTAAAAATCAGTGCTTTTTTGGCAGCCCAGAGTTCTTTATGGCAATAAACAAGACTCTGGCATATGACTTCTTCAAAAGACTTTGAACAACCTCTTGCAAAACCACACCCTCTCTGACAATAAGGAAAGTTCAAATAGCAAGTCAACCTGTTTGCCAGACATAAATGATGTCATTCCTATGCTGAATTTAATGATGAACATACTTTCTTCTTCTATTTATGGGTTGTATTTATAGTTGCAAAATACCATTGTTCCTGCACCAACACTAGGTTCAGCACTAGGGGAACAGTCATGAACAGAACAAATTCTTTGCATAATAGTTCCAAATTATCTATGTATATCAATCTCATTCTATTTAACTCAGAGGTGATTCACTGTTGTTTTAACTAATAAGTACATTTTATGAAATAATAAAAGTTTGAGTTAAATCTGATTAAATATCTGAAGTATCATTTTTTAGAAAGAACACTAGGGAAAATTACATAGTTGTTCTCAGTAAAGCATTAAACTGAAAATCTATGATTCAAAAGAAGCAAAATAGGTAGTGCTGACAAAAAAAAAAACCCTGGAAATACAAATCTGAAGGCTGTTTATTTCGTTTGTTCAGGTGGTTTGTTCAGGTTGCCTAAGCTTTTCCAGCCTTGTTGCATATAGATTCTGTCTTAGACTGCTGAATTCATTTATGGCTCTTGTAAACTTCTGACTGTCTTTCTGAAAACACTGCATTTGCAAGAAACTTCACTGCTCACTACCTACCTGTGAGTGTATTTATGTTACATTTCAGCTCAGGACAGAAGTGTGCTCCTAAAGTGTAGCTTCAGAATATCCCCACTTGGCACACCTCAGTTGACATTTCAATGCACATACTGGATTTATTTCCTGTAAAACTAAACCTGGAGATTCTCTCCAGGAGCACAAGTAATGGTCTACAGCCACTGAAATCACTGGTCTGCAGGACCAGTCTAAAATGGGTTCAAAATACACCCTCTAGAGGTGCCTACTGTTGATATTCCACTTTACATGTCTGTCTCTGCTGAGCTGCAGTGCTGACTACTCTGGCCTTGCAGAATTTATTTATTGCCTGCTGTGTCATTTTGAAGATAGAGAGACCAAAACCCAAAGTATGAACAGTCATCTGACCACTAGATCTACAGATTATGAAAGTGATGCCGATGTTCTGCCCATCCAGCTCATCTTCCTAATTACATTAATTTGAATTAAACAACAACCTAAAGACACTTTATTTTTCTACTTCTGTTTCTTACCTGCCTTTTAACTTTCTTGCTTACCAGCTGCAGTGATGGGCAGTTGCCCTAAGCGACCTTTCAGCTGCATGAGCTGCTGATTGATGGTGTGTTCAGTTCAAACACAGATGAGCACAGCTCAAACAAAGAATTAATTGATATATGCAAAACCCCCCGTGGCAATCAGATGAATGGACTACCACCCCTTGAAGGAAAATAAATATTTTTTCAACTGACTCAAATAACACAATACCAAATTTATTAAGCTTATTTTTAAAATAATCAGTTTTTCAAACAAAAAAGCAACAACAATTTCTCTATCCATCCCTCCTATCTTTTTACCCACTAAGGTATATGAAACTATTTAAATTCACAAGTTATTTTACTACAGCAATAATAATTCATTAGACATCTTAATTAGCAGAAAAATTTTCTGAAGTCTTTGTTCAGGTTCACTCATTCTAAGTCTGAGGTGTCAGTAACATTGCCAAGATCATAAGTAGTAGTGAAGAGAGTGACAATCCCAAATTAAACATATTTAGATCAACTAAAATAAACCAAATATGGACAAAATTTTCCTTAAACATGTAACAGGGTCAGTGCCCCACTTTGTCACCACTTAATCCCCAAGTGAATGGAGAGAGAAAAGCACCTCTGGGACCAAGACCACTGGAGCAGGCTCATCCTATCCATAGTGCTTGGTCTCCTCCTGGTTCTATGTGCTACTTCTGTAGTGATTGAACAGAATTATTACTTGGGGGGTGGGGTGTCCTGTTCCAAGTGCCATAATAGTAAGAAAACTTTGTGTCAGCCCTTCAGAGTAGTGTTTACAGACTGATGTTCATGTTTCATTTCATGTGCACAGTATGGGTACTGTGTGTAAACATTTGAGGATATGGAAGACTTGGCAGAGTGGAGAAGGCTGAATGAGGTGCAATCATATGCCTGTTTTTCCTGTAGTGATGAATACAGATTACAGTGGAAATTAACTTTTTTTTTTTTTGAACAAATTAAACTCTAGAGTAATTTTCTGATATAAATGACAGGGACAAGAAAATAGGTAGATTTTAAAACAAAACTTTAAATTAAATATAAAAAAAAATTATTGATATAAGCATATATAAGGACTGCTTGCACACAGTTCTTATATATAAAATAAAATATAAAATAATATAAGTATGAATATATAAAATATAAATGAAAATATAATATAAAATAAAAGAAATTTTAGTATGTGGCCTGGATAATCCCTTCCTGCCCTGCCTTTCTCTGCTTCTGATAGTTTTTTTCTTTTTCCCTGGTATCATCTCCTTTCATTGTTCATCTGTGCCCTGAGCCTGGCTTTCAAAGAGCATTATTTACTGAGGTGAGTTCAACCAAAAGTGTGAATGGCATTTCAAAGGGATTCAAAACAGTTGCTCTTGAATGGCTTCAGGTGAATAGTTTCACCTAGTGAATAGTTTCAGGAATAGTTTGTTTCTTTTCTCTAACCTTTTTATTTCTTCTCTCTCTTTCTGACTGACTTTCACTCACTACAGAAGTATAAAGACACAACTGGTCTGAAAGGAGCCCAGTGGAGAAAAGGGAAGGGTGAGGAGACAAGAAAAAGCAGGGTTTCATAAGTGGAAAAGTAATAATTAAAATAAAATATGGCAACAAGGTCCTTGTAGATACATCTACCCAGAAAAAGACAAAATTTCAATAAATAATAACTTTTATGTTACTTGAAACTTGTTAGTCTTTAGCCTTGGAGTAAAATGAATAATTCTCATGTGGCTAGAGTTTGCTTCAGAAAGTTTCTCCTTACTTACATTTTCCCAGCTTTGTAACTGAATCTAAACCAGTATTAGGTCACAGTAAATGATCAACTGCAGCCAGAGTAATTTTGAAGAGCATAAATCAATGCATGAGTCTGGTCTATGAAGAACATGATGATATGAGCTTGAACTTTCACTGACATTTCAAATTTGTAATGTACTGATTTAATAGTTGCTTACACATGTGATGAATCAGCATTAGCAGACACACTGGGCTCTTACATCTGTTCCCATGCATCATTGAACCATTTATGATTAGCATTTGTGTTCAGGTTACAGCTGGCTAAGTAACAGATATCAATGGGCTTAGTAGGATTATCAAAGTAGCTTGCAATTTAGCTGTCTACTTCCTTTTGAAAGTATATCTTAATCCTTCTGTTGTAATTAATATTTCAGAGTCAAATACTCATTTACAAAAGACCTTTCAAAGTTTCAAATTTCCTAACTATTCTTTCACAAAACATTCAGTCATTCATGCTGCTGATTTTAAGTGTGTGTATCTTCTGAGGACAGGATATACTAAAACATCTGACAGGGGCAATACAAGAAATTTTTAACAGGTGCAGAAAATCAACAGAGAATGTTTATGGTTATAAAATGTGGTGGGGTTTTGTTTGTTTGTTTTTCCCCTCTAAATCACAGGTTGCAAACTATTGAGCAGCAGAACATATAAAAATGCTCCTACTGTGTTACCATTCAGTCAGGAAGGCAAAGGCATAATAGAAAGGACCTAATATTACTGCCTCTCAACAGCTAATAACAGGCTTTGTACATGAAAAGCAGTCTGCACCATTTCTCCCAAAATCTTGTAATACCTCAATATATTCTTAACATATATTGACATACAATCCTTTTCTAGAACATCTTAGCGTAGATAATGAAGAAGAAAACCTGACTTTTTCAGAGAAAACTACTAAACCTGCCAAACTGTAGTATCCAAAGTTTTCCTCCTTCACTCAAAGTCCTTTTGAAAAGTCCAACCAATACCCACACACAAAACTGTTATAGCCATTTTTGACAGGCCTGATCATAATTTGTATTTTATACTCTGGTCTCATTTCAGACTCTTCATGAACTAATCTTGGCTGGTGTAACAGCCTTCCCACATGGGATGTGCACATAACACTTCATTTTAGGTCAAGGTGGTGAACTGAGCAGCAGGTGGGAGGCAAGAAGGATGAGGGGTTAACAGGCTTGTGAGATGGAGAGAATGGGTTGCAGCACCATAACATGGATACAGAATAAAAGCACGACATATGCTACACTAGCTACCAGTCTTTTAAATATCAGGATGTAGGAGCAGTACCCCAGCCTGTGACACTACTTACTAATCATTCTGTTTTTCTACAGAGCTCTTAGCAAACACTACTGAAGAAGGACCCAGCATAAAGGGTTAACAGTTAACTGCAGTGTTTGAAGTTTTTTGTTTGCACCAGCTTATATTCAAATGCCTGGATTAGCAGAGGAAAGTTCATGAAGAAAATGTTTTATGTAGCTTTGGAATGAATTTGCAGTTTAATGAAAAAAAATAATTGAATATTTGTTTTAACCATGGCAGACAAAGTAATTTGTTAAGTGAAATTTGCACACCAAACATTTCTAAAAATGCAGCACTTGACCTAATGCAGTGTTATTTAGGGAAATCACTGTTCCTTTGCATCTTGGGAAAGATACAATGAGAGTTAAAAATGCATTGTTAAACAGTTTTTTTTCCTAAAGATTTGTCCTGTTCATCAACTACTGTGTTGTTTGACATCTCCTATATATTCATTATTTTCTCTTTGTTTTTCTTAACAGCTTTTAAACACTATTTCAGGACTGTTGTTTTACTGACAGAAATTCTTGAAACAGAATTGTTTTTCAATGCACTGCTAAAAGATGTTCATTCAAGGTGAACAACAGCTTGGATAGCTTCCCCTCTGGACTGATTGACAATAATGCTGAAGAAAGGATTTGCTTTTGAGCTTACTGTTTCACAGTCAGAAAGCTTGCCAGATCCAATAAATCTGCATTTACCTCTAACTGTTCCTTACATCTTTGCTCTCTGTGCTAGAGAAGAAATTTGGGAAAGCAAACTTGAGTTAAAAGCTCCACCAAGCTAGTCCACAGACCATTATTTTTAAAGTCTCCTTTTTAGACTTCAGATTTAAAATAACGTGCACACCATCCGCAATGATCCTTTGTTCTGCTTTCTAAAGCTTTTTCTCTCCACTGCACATGACCTGTTTTTGTATGTGCGATATGTGAACAAATGGCATGAGTCAAAAATGCCATACTAGTGAAGGAGAGGAGGACCCAATGACATTCTTACATTTCTCAGAATAAAACTCTCTTTTGAATAGCTGTACTGGTGAGTTAAAAGTCCAAGTCTTTCCTTTCCATTCAGCTTTCAAAGTGGGAACCAAGCAAAGGAAATGTAGGGATTGGTTCAACGCTCATTGCATTATTGAGAATGTAACCATTGTCTTCAATGTGCTTTGGGGAGGCCTGGAAGTGCTGGTGGAAGTGCTGATGGAAGTGCTGGTGGAAGTGTTCAGCAATCCACCAGTCTCAGGTAGAGCACTCACCTGGGCTGCAGATGTGATTTAGTTCCTTGGATTCCTGTCAAATTCCCTTCTATTCCAACTGGGGAAAGCCACCATGGGAAATATATTCCTGTAATTTCCAGTGAAACCCTTTAGAATTCATGCTTATGAAGTGCAAAATTATTTTAAAGCTAATGTTTTACCTTAGGTCAGTCCACAACAATGACTTCATCCGGACAAGAAGTCAGACTTTTCCTACTTTTCCTTCCATGAGGATGTGCGAGATGCCACCCACACAGCAACATTGCATAGCCACACTTGCCTCATGGACAGACCAGCATTCAGCATAAAAGAGAAGAAAAACAAAATTTAAAGATTATTTTCAGAGATAAAATGGTTAGAGCAGCTAGCCCACCCCTCACAGACTACTTTCACCCCAAGTCTATACTATTATCTATTAGAGAAAATCAGGAAGTCTCATAGTTCTAGGTATTGTACAAATTCTTTAAACAGCATCAACTGGATGTCCTCAAAGATCTTGCAGTCAAACTTGCACGGGTTAAGACACTAAAACAGCATAAAGCTGGGCACAGAAATCCATATAACATTCTCTAAACTACCATTGCATATAAGGGAAGTTAAGAGCCACCCATCAACTCTCCTCTCCCTCTGTCTGTGGAGACATTTTACCTTTCTCTTTCCTAGTTCACTGGTATCAATTTTTGTGAGGTCATTTGGAACATTGAAGGGAAGTGGCAGATGGAAATTATTTTATGAGGTTTTATGGCCTACAGATAGGCACGTCTCAATGTTGTTTTCATAATCAAATCCATAAAATAACACATCCAGCTCCAGTTTGAGAGAACTAGAAAATTCCTGTGTCTTGGTATTTATTTTTTCACTAAATAATTCCTGGCCTTTGGATTCAGAAAATTTTTCAGACTGACGTTTTTAGAGGTATTTTGAGCAGTGGGATCTGCCAGTTGTACAACCGCCATAAATCACAAAACTCTTCAGGTTATTTTTCCCCATTTCCACTTTGTGTTGTTTAAAAATTTTTCTATCTTCATCTAATCCATTAAGCATTCACTGTACATTCAGCAGTGTGGTCACATAGTACAGATAGCATCGCTCCTCGTTTTGCTCTATGCCAGTTTGTCTGTGCCTCAGAGAACAGCATTTTCTTCAGGAATAAAGACACTGTAGTTGGTTTTAAGAAACTTTAGTGTAGCTGTGCAGTACCTAGGGTAAAAGTTGAAGGCATGAGACTGGGATGTGATAAAGGCAATATTGCGAAAGACAGGCTCTGCTTTTGCAGACAATTTGACTTTAAATTTGCTCTTGGTTTTGGGGGACTTTTTCCCCCTCAAGCAACTAAAGGGTTGAGGAAACAACAGAAAAGAGAGCTGATTTGCTAAACAAGCACAGACCAGATTGTACTATTTATTTATATTTTAACACAGAATGCTTTCTGATTATCTTTTTATTTTTAAATATAGTCCTGTTGTTCCCCAAACCATTGTAAACCAGTTTTCCTGTCTCCATTTTACCAATTTATCTCCTGTTATATCAAATTCTAACTCAACAGCAAAAATATCAAAAAGATAACATTATGTCATTGAAGTAAATTTAATATTTATTGTTTCATTTTAACCAGTTATTTCTTTTATGTTTACACAATGTTTACAGGTGATATTTTTCAGCAGAATTCACATAATATTATACTGTACATTCATTGCTAAAACTGAACAAATCAATTACTCAAATAAGGCATGTTAGTGGTTTAAAAAAAGTATAGTTTAAACAGTAACTAAAACCCACACTTTCCTGAAAAATATTTTGATTTCAGATTTTCTGTTATCCCTGTTGAAAAAAAAAAAAAAAAAGGAATCCTTTAAATACTCCCTGTTATTTTTAAGCTGCTAAATTTTGCCTGCTTAACTTCTTAAAAGGATTAATGCATGGTCATTGTTACTCTAAAAAAAGACCTATCTCTCCCTGTTTGGGTATCTGCTGTAGTGGAATGCTATTTACATGAAATCTGGAATGGAATAGTACATATACTGGCTATAAATGATTAGCTTATACTAGCTGGGTAATACAGCCAAAATTAAAACATTTTTTTCCCCCGTAATTTTCATGTCTACTTTGGGCGTTTTGTTTTCCCTCTTTTTCTTTTTTTCTTTTGCCCCAAATGACAGCCAGAAATTTAAATCTGGGGTTTTGGCCATATTAATGTCTATTTCTTTCACTGACTTTGTAACAGATCTTGTCACAATTGGAAAATGGAGGACTTCTAGAAAATGTCTTGGAAAGTGCTCTACTGAATTGAGGTATGGGAGAAAAATATTTACAGTGCTCAAAAACCATTACTTGACAGTATACCTCTAGCAAGGAAATCCCCTAGTTCTTGATCTGAAAGTTTAACTTTACAATTATACTAGCAATAATAGAACTGCAAAATTGTAATCATGTAATATAATCATATATATCATTAAGAGAAGCTACGTTTTACAGTTATTTATTGCTAAAAATGTTACAGATAGGTACAAAATTATCCTCAGTGCCATTTCTAGTGATGCAGACAAGTTGCACAACACAGTCATGACATTTTAAATGAATTTTTGGGCTCTTTTTATCTTCAGTGAGATTTAATAATTTAGGAAACTCCAGAGATGCAAACTGTGTCTTTCCTATAATCAGATTTCTAAATTTATTTTACTGGCATCTTGGTAACTAGACAATGACTTTTCTTCTTGTTTCAAAAGAATTCTCTCCCCTAAATGCCCTAAACGAGGGAGACAGAATTCCACAAGAAGAGATGTACATCCTAACATGTATGTAAGAAGCAATGAGAAAGCATTATAGAAAGCTTACCTTTTAAAATAATTATTAAAAAAAATACACGAACTTTATTCCATAATTATATCAAAGAAAGAAGACAATTCTTAGCAAACTACTCTCAATTCATTCACTCCACACCCTTCTTCTTCCTCAAATATGTGCTGAGAATTGCACAACATTAAGTATGAGCTGTCTGAAATGCAACCCTAAACAGGAATTTCACAAGGAGCTGTTTGTTAACTACAAATAAGAAGTAATTTTAAAATACATTACAGATAGCATATATATTCCATTATAAAGGCTGCAGTGAATCTTTTCAGAGGATAGAAATAAGCTATATGAGACAGACTACTGAAGATAAGACACATAAATTCATCTGCATCAAATTTAGCTTTCAATGTTATTATTCCTTCCAGATATATGCTTTTTAAAAAGCAATTTCTCCAGAAAAGTAGAGTTTCTTTACTTACAAAGGATCATAAATTCAGTTTTGCAGTACTGAATGACAAGCTTCTGATTTTTGTTTGCTTTTTTTTTTTTTTCCCCAAGTATGGATACTTTTGGACAATCTCAGTCTTTAAATCAAGATATTCAGCTCGTTTTGCAAGAACTCCCCTATATTTCCATGTCCATCAGGATTAAACAGTAAGTACTAAATTAACTGCATGAACCACATACCTATATGATATTTTGACTGAAGCAATTAAAAAGAATTTGGAGCGAGTTATTTTTTGTATTAACAAATGAAGGTATCTTTCAAAGCACTGTTAAAAATAGCAGTTTGCTCTTCCTGCTGGATAATTGGTATTACTTTGCCAAACTTGAATACAGTATGTAATTTAAATGAGAATTTGCATGACAGCATTTTATTAAGTATATTCAGAAAAAGGCTACATCAAGACAAATGTTTCAATTATTTTAAATATTAAAGGCATATGACATGAACAGGACAACCAGTGGATCAGATCCAGCCGGTGTGGATTTGAAAGGCAGACCTTGCTTGACTAACCTGATCTCTTTCTATGAGAAGCTGATCTGCTGTGGATGTAGTCTAACTGGATTTCAGTAAAGCCTCTGACACTGTTTCCACAGCATTTCTGCGGGAAAATTACCTGCTCGTCCTCGATAGGATGTCCACACTGTTCACTGAGTAGATAACTGGCTGGATGGCCAGATCTGGAGAAGGGAACAAAGCAACAAAGCTGGTGAAGGATCAGGAGCACAAGTCCTGTGAGGAGCAGCTGAGGGAGCTCGGGGTGTTTAGCCTGGAGAGAAGAGGCTCAGGGGGACCTTACTGCTCTCTACAATTGCCTGAAAGGGGGATGTAGCCAGGTGGGGTTGGTCTCTTCTCTCAGGTACCAAGTGACAGGATGAGAGGAAATGGCCTCATGTTGCACCAGTGGAGGTTTAGACTGGATAATAGGAAAAAATTTCTTCAAGAAAAGGATTATCAAGCACTGCCACAGGTTGCCCAGGTGGAGTCAACATTCCTGGAGGTATTTAAAAGATGTGTAGATTTGGCATTGAGGGGCACAATTTAGTGGTGGATTTGATAATGTTGAGTTCACGGTTGGATTTGCATGGTTGGATTTGACTACATGGTATTTCCTTAAAGATGGTACTGAGGGTGGCATGAGCTATTACTCATTTTTCCCTGGCACATTGTGCTGTCATGCCACAGTTGTTAAAGTCGTTACCACCTCCTGTTTAAAAGAATCTGGGTTGAAGCGTCTTCCATCCTTTATGTACAATACTTGGTTAAACAGAGAAATGCAAGATAGGGGAAGGCAAATAAAGTGCGAGTAAATAAAGAGAATGAGTTTTGGATTAAGGGTTATCTCATTTCTGCAGGTTTCCAGAGAATGAACAAAAGAGAAGAAAATTGGAAGCTCATTTTGCCAGAAGCAAACTTGATAATTAAATGTCCCCTTGCTTTTCTTTCTTTCCTCTTTTTTTTTTCTTTTTTTAGATTTTGCATTCACTTTTTTTTTTTTTACGTCAAAAAAAGCTGTTCTTCCAGGTCAAGTAGAGATTTAGAATATACAGCTTTAATAGAATGCCTGTGGCTCTTAATGTGGTAAAATTTAGGTAGGATTCGCCTGTCTACTTCTCCCACTGGACTACAAGCAAATAGAAAGAATGTTGTCATATTTAAGTTGCAGTACTGGAATGAAACAGAAAAGAACACCATCATTAAAAGGGAGTCACCTCATATATATATTAATTAGAACAGAAAAATGGAAATAAAACGGTGCATTCCTGAGACACTTATTAAATGTCCTCCCAAGCAGCCTTTCTCTCTCCTGCTTGATTATGCAGAGATATCAGTCTCTTAAATCAGGCATTTGAGAAGTACAAGTTTACCCTGCATTATAAATATATTTCTTCTTTTTTAGGCATAAATAAAGAACTATTTTCCTGAGACCAAGAGCCACAAAAATGTAATGGCAGTATGAAAGAATACTGTGCTTTCCTTCTTTCTTACTAATGCCCTGAATATTTACTTTTAATGACTCCCTGTGCCCGTTGTGCTGGTTATTGATACGTTGCAAATATTTATGTTATGTCAAAATCTGTGTTCCTGTAAGAATGATATTTCATGTGGTCTCCAATATAAAACTCCAGCTGTACATTATCAATCTATGATGGAAACATGGTCAGTAACAAAAAAAAGTAGATGACATTTCTTGGCTGGTTTAATAATTTATCTGATTCTTTCATCTACAGCTTTATCTGGAAAGTAGAACTGTGAGAATATTTCTCAGGCCTGAATTTTCAACAACCTATAAATAGTTCTCAGTTCATATAGAGTAGCAGAGGAGAAAAGAGAATTAAAAATATATTCTATGATTTAAACAAATTAGCACATTAGACTCTAGATGACTCTTCAGCCATTACATAAGTTCATGAGTGCTGTAGTAGAAACATAGCCTATATGCAGTTAGGACAGAAGTAGGACTAGCAGGAGAAAACTAAAAACAAACGAAGAAGAATATAGCAAAAGATTTGTCAGAACATGATACAAAATTATTTTCTCAATAAAAAGCTCTTACAGTCTCATTTGCTTTTGATATTACACTAGAATTTTCAAGAGAGAGCATTTTAATGATTGGAGGAAAGCAATGCTACACATTCATAGAAGTGGTATCATGAGCACACCAAAGTGACTTGGGGAGGACCACTCAAGATGCAATGTGTGAACAGGTTACATAACTTGCAAGGAATATTTTGACCTTTTAGGATGCTGTTTTTCTCTCTATATGAACAGAAATTTTATTGCAACAACTTTTCCTGAGCTTTAACATAAGTACATTATAGATGTCAAGTAAAGATATCTTCACTCAAATCCTAACAGTGCACCTAATTTTACTTCACTGAAAGCAATTATCTTGACATAAGACTTTCATCTGGACATGGCTTGCTTCTATTTTTTTACCCTAATTAATTTTCCATATGTTTCTGTACAGATTTTATACTCTGAAATCTGGATTTCAAAGTCTGAAATTTGGAATTCAAAGCCATTATGCTCTAAATGCCCAGAATGAATTCCATAGGTTTTAGAGGGAAATGTTGTTGGCTGTGTGCTTTTCTAGCACCATAATAATTCCTATTATATTTCCTGATATTACTCTTATTTAGAAATAGAATCATTTTAATACTTAGTTGGAGTGCGATTTCCTGCAGCCTGGCTTTTGAATTAATTACCAGAACTAGTTTTATTGGTCACTTCATGTCTTTTCCCTTCTCCATGTCTCCATTGTGCTTCCCAGGAGAAACCACCTGTCCCTTTCAGACCAATGACACTGTCTCTTTGCCAGCGTGAACTGCCTTTGGCTGATTCTTCTCCAGAGTCAGGGAGATGCTATATTTCTCTCATTTAATCCCTTAATGTTTAACCTTTTGGAGTCTGAGACTATACTTATTATGCTTATTTACAATTCTTATTACCACAAAAGACCCTTAGATTATTTTCTGGCCATCATATACAGACAATAATGAAAAAGAATTTAATAAATGTGCAGTTGATTTCAGGCAGGTATTTCCTGTTTTGCAAACCTGATTAATGAATGAATGATGGTTGCTGGTGCAGCTGTATTTTAATTTTGTGGGATGAGATGTTAAGTCTTTCTAGATGAATATGAGAAATGTTTTCAATATGAATGACAAAGTAATATTAAAGATAAGATACAAAAGGAATTAAAAAGTGAAAGTGAATGCTTTATAGGTAGTATTTATATGTAGTGTTCAGCATACAATACTTCCATAATAAAGTCTACTTTCACTGGAGTCAAGATACCCTTGGTCACTTTCTTTGAGGTGTTTTATTCAAAATAAAGGTCATGAAGTTTATAAAACTATGCCCTTAAAACCAATGCTCAGGGCATCCTTTTGTCACCTGCTTAGAACTCCCTGGATCAAGTACTACCTGATAGCAAGTCAAAGGTCATGCTGCAGTTAATGGAGGTCACAGCTTCTTTATTTGGCAACTACAGGAGCTGGCAAAGCAGATGACTGAAACCTGCTTTTACTCTTTAAATGTTTTACTTCATCTCTTTAAGACAAAGGAGAGGTGCTTCTCTTTTCCACATCACTTACCTCAATGATCACTTAAGCATAAAATTAGAGAAAAGAGAAGAAAATCAAGGTTGCTGTCAACTCCTAAGCACTATGCTAATGAAATCACTACCTTCTGCATATGCTTTTTGCATAAAATTTTCTCCAAGTCTTAAAATAGCTTTTCCAACACAGTTCTTCTGACATTATTCTTTCATTAAATCATTGCCTGGTTAATTGTATCCTATTGATGATAGCAATCCATTGATGCTGTATTTTCTTTTTATCAAGTAAAAGGTCACATCAACTGAAACCTGCTATTAAGCAAATAGCAAAGACATTGAAAGCAGTAATAATAGTCTCTGACTGCATACACAAGGTTGATGATAAAATGAAAGTGGAAATATACATTTAAAACTAACCCATGTAAAAACATTGCAATATATGAAGAAAATACTATAAGATAAAATGCACTGTTTATACATAAAAAGAAGCAGAGATTAATTTATAACAATAATGAAAACTATATACAATGTCATTGAAGAAAAATTTATGGTATTGCTATCTACCATATTTGTATTTTGGTAACTGTTGATAAATTACCTTAGGAATTCAGTTCCATTTATAAATAATTTATCTTATAATTGTCTTAAATTGAGTGCTCCTTAGAGAATTTGGCTTGGAGCAAGAACATAATATTGCTAACTCTCATGAAAAGAGGGGAACATTTTATTCTTCATTTCTTAATTATATTAATTTTCTGCCCTTAACAGTTTTATACCATTGTCATAAATATATATGCTTGAAAACAGAGAACCTTTAGAGGACCAGCAAGTTACACAGCACAAATGTCAATGTCAGCACAAACTGACAATGTCAGCTACTGAATAGGACTCACTATACATTCAATGTTTTGTTTCCCTAGAGTTCTGAAAAAATCAAATGGGAATTTTAAAAATTAGTGAGTTAGTTAGTTACTTATATATTAGATAACTTGAACAATTACCTTTCTTGGAAAATATGGAAATTTGAGAAGCGGAGGAGAAAAACAGCCTTGTTTCAGATGAAGAAAATTGTCTATTACCCTTTGTTTTGGTTCAAATAGGACTGAAGATAAAAGACTAATTCTCAACTTTATAGTAAAGTAGACATTCCAACTGGAAATGTCCAAATGAAAAGTTTGACTTTTTCTACATTGCATTTTTTCAAAATACAAATATTTCAATGACTGGAAATTGATTCAGAAAGTATTCCAGCATCACCAAAGGGTGTATTTATTTATTTTTATAACTTGAAAAAATGGCAGACAAATTATTTCATCCAGTTCTCCTCTAGATACTTGTTATATTGTGCAGCTTTTATTATCGGAGCAAATCACAGTCTTGAATGAATTTATATTCATAATAACTCTCAATAGTACTGGTACATACAAAGAGACAGCTCAAAGAGGGGTCATAGCCCAGGGATATTCATTACTGAAGGAAATTTCCATGCCTGAATAAGGCATCTATCACCTCTGTACGTTAAAAGACAAGAATTGCATGCCAAGAAAAATATCTTCAGCCTCCAGCATGCAGAAGAGGCAACCAACAAAGAGAGACAATTATTAATGCTGAAAATTGGAACAAAATTATCTCTAACAGAGTTAAATATCTGTCTGTGATTCTGTCACTATGGGTCTCACTGAAAATATGATCCCTCCAGCCATCAGAAGTTCTGAGGCAGAAAGTCACTCAAGTTTCAAGGTGACAAGGGACCATTGGACATAGGAAACCTAGGTTCCTATCTTTGTTCCTAAATCTCTCTCTGTGTTCTCCTACAGCCCATGTAAAATAAACATGGTCAGGGAGCTGTGACTGCCATTAGAGGTTCTATTCCTTCCCATCATTGTTATACAAATTTACCCTTTGGGGTGCATTTTGACCTCAATAAAGATATGGGGCTTCCAAACCTGATGTNAAAATATTTGTGATTAATATTTTTTAAATATAATGAATTTTTAAGTGGCATCATGTACTAAACTCCAGATGTTAAACTGATAAATCATTAGATGCAGGCCTATACTTTAATATAAAATGAATAGGAAGAATGCTCCTTTCCCTAAAATCTTCTGAAGAATTGTCATTCTTCAGGGAGTTAAATAATCTGTGAGATAAATACCTTGAAATAAATTGTTTAAAAGCTAACTGTCTAACCTTGATACCAATCACTACAGGTTTGTTTTTCTGCTCTTGAAGAACAGAGAATGAGATGGGACTCAAGAATAGCCACACTGGATCAGTTCAGCTGTGCCATGTTCTTCATCTTCAGAAGCCCAGTGGCAGATTCTTAGGCATAAGTATGTTTCAATCTCCTTTTATTCTTCATGAAAAGGAATATTTTCCTGGCTTGAGTCCTAAGAATGCATTTTATAATACAATCTGCAGAACAAACATCTCTTCCTCAAGATATTTAGGATTTATTTTATCTGTTCCTCAATTCTTCAGCTGCATCCTTTACAACTGCAACTGAACGACTGTTAGGGCTGTAGTCCAACACACCCTTGATCTTGCTACTTTTAGCAGTTCTTAACTTGTTCCTTTTCTTTCATTTTGGTGGACCTTAAGGAGTAGTGGCAACCAACCAGAGAAAAAGGAGTTTTACCCTTTTTATTTACAGATTAATTCCTGTGACTTTTAAGTCTGATAGGAAAGCACAACTACTGCTTCAAATCCATATTGCAGAGGGTGTTGCTTACCTTAATAATAACGGTTAACTACTACATGAAACTCATTACACATAATTATTTTGCAGCCTATTTATCACAAGAACAAGACTGATGGAACAGATGTGATTATAAGGGATGAGTTCACATTTTCAGTAGGTTCCAATTATTAATTTACCAGTTGATCCACTTGTACAACTTTCTGGCATGTTGACAAACAACTGAAATTAATGAATCAAATTTGCTAAGGGATGATCACAGAGAATGGGGCACAGAGAAAAAGAAGGTGGGATATGATGGCAGTGGAAAATAATGTATTCATGTCAAAACTTGAGAATGAATGAGCATGAGCTTCCTAAGCTGAGTGCCATATAAACACAAAACAAACTTATAATAAAAAAGTGATTAAAAACTAAAACAAGCAGAATTTTAAATAGTAAAGTTATATATGGCTGCCCTATGCTGGCCTTCAGGACCTGTTAAAAAACTAACCACAGGATTTTCAGTTTTGAGAATGACATATAATTATCTATGTCTGCCAAAAAAAGCTGAGGAAGGCACTGAATATGTTAATAGCAACCACCAACAGGCCTGCTATTAGTCTGGCCATTATAACAGGTGGCTGTAGTTAGCAAGGGATATTAACACAGGGTTTTTCTGTACTTCACCATATGGTTCCCATTAATTTAATACACACAAAAAAGGGAAGATATTTGTCAGCAAGCAAATCTTCCTCTTTAAGCACCTCGTTCAAACCCCAGGTACCCATGAGATAATTTTGCTGAATAAAACATTATGGCCCACATGCTTTTCCATGTAATAATCCATAATGGGTATTTTAACAAATCTATGGCAGCCTCCTCAGGTTGACACAGTGATGTACACCCTTAATGAGAAAGGACTCCATGGTGCAGTAGATGGCAGTAATAGTTATACAATATCAAATCCAATAGTACATTACAGAGCCACAGCTGATCTTTGACGGTTCACAGGACACAAAAATAGAGTCAAGCTCTATGAAATTCTCTCCTGTGTTACTAACCTGCACACAGTGATCTGTTTCCATGCTGTTCTATTGTGTCCAAACAAAACCACTCGAGCTAAAGGAGATGCTCTCTGATTTTGCTATAGCAAATACACCTGTACAGGCCTGCCTAGAAAAGAACTATTGAGGGAAAAGAAGATTAAAGGGTTATAAAATTGCAAACAGCATAAAGAAGATGAAGAGAAGTTAAGCATTAATCACTGTCCACACAATGCAGAAAGAAAGGGACATCATATGAAGTGATGAGGCAGCAGGTTACAAATGAAGAAGAGGAGAATTTTTTCCCACTGTGCTTAAATGTTTCATGTAAATCATTGTCAAAAGGTATTATGGACTCCAAGCATTTAGATGAATTTAAATAGCAGGAAAATAATTTCAGGAAACAAGATACCTTTGAGGTTTCTTATGAACATGTTCTCAAAGTGTTCTCCTCTTGGCAATGGAGAATCAGGATAATCACTGTTTTTCCTCTCTTTTCCTGGCCGCTCACTTTCCTCACTTTTGATGGTAGGCTTTTTTTGGCTGCACTGTCCCATTCATAATGGTGTTTCCTACCTTCAAGACTGTGCAAATAAATGCACATATAAGTCAGTTCCTTGCAGTATGCATCAGTCTCCTGTCTCGTCCATTTTAAGTTTTTGTAATGACTTCCTTGCAGAAGGTTGTGGTTTTGTTGGCAATATTGTTAAGGAAATATGTAAACTAAACTACCTTTGGATTACCTCCACCAAGACCAATTAAAAACAACTTTCAGCTATTGCATTAGGAAAATACTCTTTTAGGAGGCAATACACACACTGAATACACTGGAATTTGGATTGGGCTTAGATTGTTCATAATCATAAGCAGTGTGATAGAAAACATTGCCATCATCAATTTTCAAGTTTGAGAGACTTGCTGCAGTAATATTGAGTTAACTGCACTCTGACTTTGGCACACTTAGTTTTTTTTCAATAAAGATATAAACTCTAAACTTATTCATAAAAAAGTTTTATCATATAAAAATTTGATATGAATAAAAATCACTACCATGTCAATAAGAGCTTGTGTGAGAGCCTTTGAAGGATTTTAGACTTAAAGAGGTCTCTGCCAAGCCTTAATGGAGCATTATCAGCTATAGGCATTTACCAGGATGAAAACAAAAGCTGAACTTGTTTGCAAGCATTTCTTCTAAGTCCAAACTCCTTTACTTGACTATTACAAAAGACTTATGCAAAGAAATGAGCCACCATTTTTATTAAAAGCCCAACTATTTAAATGGCAGAAATAGGTCATAGAATCCATCTATCTTTTATGAAACAAAACACACTAAGATTATAAAATCAGAATTTTGATGTTGCAGACATGAATAAGGAAGATATGAATATGAATGAAATGACAGAAGAGAAATTCAAGTTGAAAAAAGAACGCCTCAGGAAAGTCAACGGAATATTGGCTAGATAGAAACTGTTTTTAGAGTAAAAACTAATAATTTGAATTTTTTCTATATAATGAATATGTTGCACATTAGCAAAATTAATTTTTTAACACTTCTGTTTTGCACTGCAGTATCTTTCCTATACTTAGAGCAAAAAGAGTTAGAACAACTCTTTGAATAGGGGTCAAAGAGCCTGTTCCAGTTTACTGTATTTTGATTGTTGATGGTGTAGGAGAGTCTTCAGTCAACGACAGATTTTGATGACAACGGGCATGAGGCCTGTTTTGTTATTCTGTCAAAGATTTAGCATGCCAGTCATTATGAGATGATAAATGGTCACTTAAAATTGATCATAATTCATTAAACGTTGATCATGATGTTGAGCTCCATTAATGAGATGCGGTGGATGCCAAGTATTTTTGGCTATACTTTCACATGCCATTATTTTGAGTATCCTGAGAACATTCATCAGAATGACAGCTGTTTCTGTGTTAATATATAGAATAATAGATGAGATACAGCAAAATAATTCTCTTGAAGGGTTGTGATGACATCATATTCCCCAAAAAAGCTCAGAGCTCATATGATTTATTATATTAAATGTATCCAGATGGAGATATTTTCATGTTTTACTGAAGCTCATTCATTTATTTAAATAAAATATGGAGCTGTGACTTTGAGACTTTCACAGAAGCATGGCAGAACTCTCTGCCTTCTTTTAACATGAAACTAATTATGGATGTGAGCAAGATCCAGGGACACATGAGGAGGGTTTTTGTAAAGACTCCAGCATTGTTTGTTGGCATTGCCAGTAGTGGTATATTATATGACTGGACAGTATTTTCTCCCCCAGTATGCCCTGATAATATACGACTCAAATCGCTTCCCTCCCGGTAATGCATTTGTCTAATGTGATTTTGTTGGAGTTTTTAACGTATTTGCCATGCAGTGTGCTGTCTATTTCCTCCTGACCTTAATGAACAAGACAATGAATTATGGGCTGAAGGCCTGTTTGTAATGTGGCTCCATTTGTATAACTCCCATGATATTTAGAGGGAAAGTCCTTATGAAACAAATACAGCTTTTTCCTTCATCCTCTCATTCTTTTTCTTCGCCCCTGGACTTTACAGTAGAAGAAAAAATGTTGTCTTTACATAACTTATTTCATCCCTTAATTCTTTCAGTGGGCTTTTTTCTCCTTCTTTACATAAAAGAGTTCATTTTCTTGAAGAGAATAAACTCAAAGAGAGAGTAAAGCTGTTGAGCTTTAAGTTCTTAAAGAACAGAAAGCCTGTCTCTTACCTCATAAAAGTGAGGTCAAATTTCTGCAGTGCCAATTTGAAAAAAATTTGGACAGCAGTTTCAAGGTGATGTTAGACCCTATGAAAATCACAGGGTTCTGTAGATGCCTACATTAAATTTCATGAAAGCATATTTATCTAAATGAGGCTGAGAAAACTGCAGGAATTGCATGTTTGTGCCTCCCACTCTTAGCATAATGTGCCCAGAACCAACTGTGCATAAAGTCTGTAAGGTCCATTCCCACCAAGATATTGAGGAGATACTTCACTGCCATTTCACCTGGTTCTCTTAGAAGAACCATTGCACCTTGAGTAGCCTTCACCATATATATCTTCCACTGAGTTCAAGAGAAGTTGCCTTTGTGATTCTCTGCCTAGTCTCATTTTCAGAAAGAGTCTTGTGTATGTGAGAGCTTTCTGGCTTAGTGAGCAGCTGGATTTTCAAATGCATTCAGGTAGCTGTGCATATATCTATACAGGTGTTCCCTCTGAAATTCCTAAAGATGTTATGGAGGGTGTATGCCTATCTCACAACCATATTTTTGCAAATCCTTCTTTATCTGTGACTAGCTAGAGTTTTTATTTAAATTAACCCTTGATCAGCTCTTGAAAAATTTATAAAACTCATCAGAGTAATTCCTGAAAAATCTGTGTCAAATAAAGATTGTTGAAAGAGGCATCCCAGGCCCAGGCTGAAAGACCTGAAGCAATACCCCACCTCAGTAATCATCCTTTTAATTTACAGCATGATGAATCTAGCAAAAAATACAAGATTAGACAAAGGGATTTCTCTTAAATTAGGAAAAAAATACAGCTACATTAAAAAAATCACAGGATTGGAACAACATTAAAATTCTGAATTACAAAGGGTGAGTTACAAACATCTGAGAACTTATGTCATACATCATGCATCCAAACAAGCTTAAATAATATGATGCCAAAGTTCTTTCAAAGCCAAATATATTTGTCTTCAATTGAATACTAATCCTTTTCTAATGAATTAATGAATGCATTACATTAAAAGGAAATATTCATACATAATCAGGGAGAAAAAACTGAAAAGCATTTAGATGTCATTACAAATCTGAAAGTACATTTACCTTCATTTCTATTAATGGACATAAAAATTAGGTTCTAATTTATTACTACACAAATAAAGAAAATTAACCCATCAATATATTCAATTAAGGTATCATTCTATAATGAAAAAAATTAGACCAGTGCTCCTTTAGATGCCATAAATGACTGAAGTAGGTTTTCTCTCTTCCATCTTCTTAAAGCAATCTTAGTTCTCCCTGATATTTGGAATTTTTCTTCTCATTACACTCAAACAAATCAAGTGAAAAATGAAATTTTCATAGGAAGACTAGAACCAAATAAAAAGACACCAAAAATTCTATTCCATTCAGATAAAAATACTCTACATATAAGTAGTGCAAGCCCATCTAATTAAATCAAGGTACAACTTGTCTTTTTTGAAGTTTTGTCACCACTTCAGTCCAACCAGGATTTCATGAGCTCTCTATAAACAGCAATGTATGCCCTTGTTTTGTAGACATCAAAAAGAAAAATCTCTGTAAGTCTGAAAAAGCAATCTCTTCAGGCTGCCAATCTAAAATAGTTAAATTTAACAACTGACCAGAAGGATCTGTCATCCCGTTTCAACCCACCGTTATTTAACTAATCTTTCTTTGATAAGTCAAAAACTCCCAAATTTCATCTGAAAAAGTTACATTATAACATTGAGATACCAGGTAAAGTTCTAATCTAAGACATGGCTGTTCTATTATGGAAATGCAGTACAACACATTGGGTAAAATACTATCCAGTTTTGAAGGGAAAGGGTAGTTAGGACAAAGTACTAGCCTATCTATAAGAAGCTATTTTTTTTGTGCCTCCTGAGAGAGACATCTCACCACAGCTATTAAAAAAAAAAAGGAAACAAAAAAACCAGAATAGGGTGATATACTATCCTTCTGCAGTATGAGTTCTGGGATTACAAACCCTTGTGTTGAGCATCTCCAAAGACGTGAGGTGTGGCACATCCTACAAGCAAAGGAGGATTTTAGCTGTTTGAGTCTCTAGTTACAGCTCTGACCTCTCTTGTACTTCTCTGATACAGCTCCTTCCTACAATTCATCAGGTCAACTGTTTCATCTACTGTTACTTGCTCATGTTATAGCCCAAGGACTTCCATTTAGTCACTAACTGAGCCTGGGGTTACCTCTAGGATCATTGCTCCCTTCTTCCCATGCTCATGGGTCCCACTGCCCTTCTCCCCCCTGTACACCCAACCAGCCTGTTTAGCTGTTCAGCACAGTTACAGAGGCTTCTCTGCTATTTACATTCATAAAGGAGGAGAGGAATGGTTTCATATCTGCTGTTGAGTTTGCCTATGCTTCTAGGCATTTGATTGTTTAACAGCAAAAATTTAATCCTCTTGATCCTGTCCTTTGTAACAGGCCCAAGAGCAGGAACATTTTTCTGATTACAGAGGGCAATCACTGGAGGTGAAATCCCTGGCCTTGTTGAAATCAATGGCAAAATTCCATCAACTGACTTGTTCATCCTCTTAATCCTCTTTTAATCCTCTGTAGGACCAGATCAAATGCAATCCTTTAAATTGTACCCAGAAAAAAAGGGAACGTTAGTGCAAATAGTGGAGCATTTCGAAATGCATTTCCTCTCGTTCCTTCTACCTGACAGATGAACAGCCACTGCCTGAATGTTTTGTAGATCCATCTTTTGACTTCTCTTTTTGTTGCCCTCTTCAAAGTGCCTCACAATATTCTAAATCCCAAGCCAAAAAAGTCTGGTTCATTGTCAAACTATCCTGAAAAGAGAAAAACATTAATTTTATTAGTCATTTTATGAGAAAAATAAATTTCAAGAAAGCAAAGAACAGCTTGCTTTGCCACTTTAAGCTCCAACTCCATATGAGGCCTACTGAAAATTATATTCTCTGGCTTTGAGGATATAGAAATCATTTTAAAAAGGGGACAAAAATACCTCTCTTTACATACTTCCCTGGTGTCACTGGCTTCACTTCTCTCCTGTTTGCCAATTAATCACCCTCCAGCTAAGCATGGTCTAAGCTTTGATTGGTCACTGAGGAAAAACTTAGGGTGAATTGACTCAGCCTGAAATACGAATTAAAAACTTGTTGTTACCTGACCATCTATTTTTTTTCAACCTAAACCACACATCTGTTCCTCTTGAGACTACTCATAAAATTAAGAAGCAAGGGATGAACAAGTTTACAGAAATCTTGTTACTAACTGAAACACAGTATATATCTGCTTTGAATTCTATAGATGCTGTTCAGGCTGCACACAATTTGATGTAACTCTGTTTCTGTGGTTCCGCTAAATATGCACCACAGCAGGATAATAATGCAATGAAAAATTAAATACACCCTTCTCAACTACCCTGTAATATCTGAAACACTTCTACGGTAGCGACAACTGACAGTTTTACATTTAAATCATAGTACAAGACCTGTGATTTGTGGCATTACCTTAGCATAAGTGACACCATGATTTAATGCTATGGGTTGATTCTCAAAATACTATACTTCCTTGATTTTAGGGCTTTCTGTTTAGTATTTTTTAAAAATAATTTTAGATAGTTCATATTTAAATAATAATTATCATTAGTCCTTTCCTGGTCTTGAAACCATAAGCTGTTCTGCTTAGACAATAATGCTTTTCTGAAAGGGAAGAGTACAGCTAACAAGGGTGTTGTTTTCAATAGTTTTCCCCCATTCCCCCCGAGCAGAAAGTCATTAAAAATTGTACTTGTTCCTTTCCTTCATCTTTATTCTGGTAGTATTATAAATATTTAATTTGTCAGCTAGTGTTTTCTTGTGCCAATATTTGGGGTTGGAGCAATATTTAGAAAATCACCTCTCATCACATCTGGACTGTGGTTGGCTCTGCAGTCTCTAATAACTGGAGATCAGAAGCAGAATTCACCAAGAGGTAAGGTGAAAATTCATGAGGCATCCTCTTGCACATCACTGTTCAAACTTTAATCAACTCTCAGAGAAATAAATAATAAGGCAAGAGTTGGCTGAGATTTGGATTTGACGAGGGAGATTTGAATGACAAGGTGCTGCAACTTGAATGCCACGGGGTTAGGAAAATGTCAGATTCCACCCTGATATCGCTCCATCAAACAGCCATCTGTCCTTTCCAGTTCGAGCCTTTCAAGTTAAAATAGATTTGAAGTGAAATCTCACAAAGGTTAAGGCTAACCAAATTGGAGTTACTTTATTCCAGACAAAGATATTAAATGCTTGGTTTACAATTGTATGATTGCATTGATTCTGTTGACAAAGACAAGTACAGAGATTTCTGAAGAGTTTGGTTCACCTGACTTTGGTTATCACTCTTTCTGAATCACATTGGTGTACTCCACTACCCATTTTCATTTTCAGCTTTTTTCAAACTTTGAAATCACAACTTTTGATATTGCAGAACAACCAGGGAAATATGTAAATCAATTTTGGTTTTTGTAAGAGGATTCAATTTCTGGACATAAAATATCACCAATTTTTTCAGCAACAAGAGTAAAGTTATAAACATTAAGTGAATATCTAGATTTTTGTTTCTTCTGTTCAGGCTCAAAATCTGCTCGCAGCAAAATAGGAGTTCTAGGTTTCTTCTTTTCCTTAAAAATCTTTAAAGGACAATTTTGCTTCTCAAAAACAGTGAACAAAATAAAACACTGAGGGAAATATCCCTTTAAAGGTTTGGAAAGAACTACCTCTGGCTTTCACCTCACTTCACTGGGATTAGTGAGTGTTTTGCCACTTTCATACTGACTTCAGAATTTTTGTATTTCAGCAGTGTGCATGCAAGGTAGAGGAGAGCCAAGACCTTGCCTTACAAATACTCTACTGAGCTCCATCTCACTCCTTTCATGTGCAAGTAACCAATAAAAATCAGTGGAGTTATGTGTTTATAAAACTGATATAAGGATGAAGAAATCTGACCCTATACGTTGTGATCCCAGTGTGACAGGAACAGACAGCTCAATTCTTATTTGGACCTCCTCTTCACTGCTAACTGCACTTACTTTTCAAAACTTTTCAGACTTCTAAAATGAGCCTGCATTGGGCATAATAACAAGTAGCTATCATATCATGTTTAAAATAAAATAGTCTCTGCACTTTGGGATTAGCAAAACTCAAAGATACTAATCTAAAATGGAACTCACGCTTTTTTCCTTTGCTCTTTCTCTCTCTATTATCAAAAGGCATCAGTGGGGGGTTGGAAACTCATTTCTGGGGCCACAGAAGGTGAAAGAGTGAAGGAGAGGTGAACAGGACATGCTCACTCAGTTTGAAATAATGTGGGTTTATGATGAAAGTACTGCCTTTGGGCTCTGGATGCACATAAAGTGGTTGCTTTGGATTCAAGTCCAAAATTTAAGCTTGACTGCAAAATACTAAAGTTACATCCAAAAGATGAGGCCTCAGAACTCTTCAGTGGCAAGTTCAGATGCTCACATTGCCTACAGGCTGGAGGTAGACTAAGACATACTGCCCCACATGCTGTGCCCTGGCATGTGGGAGGGAAGCCTGGATGCAGAAGAGAGCTGCACAATACACTCATGTAAAACCATATCCAGAGAAAGACGGACCAGGATCTTGGGCTATGTACCCAAAAGTGCCCCCATTGTCCCCCCTACTCCATGCTGGACTAAATATTGTGGGGCAGAACTAGGTCTTCCCCTTCTAACTGCAAACAAATAAAAAAAATAATAACAGGTACATCATAATCACACCAATCCACAGAAAACTTGGATAGTCATGAAATAAAATTTTAGCCTGCAGAAGTACAGCACAACTTCTTATGGAGTGTTTTCTCTGATGATGTTTTTTATTTTCTGTTCCTCTTCCTATCTATAAGCCAAGAAAATGAAACATTATAAGAGTGATGCTTCTGGAGGCATAGTCCTCCTGGCTCATTGACTGACTGTCTTAACAAGTGCTCATCCTTTCTTATGGCTCTGAGTAACATGCAGAAGGTGACTGCAAGAACAGTTCTATAGAAGTTTTATCATTTGTTAGGACATTACTCCAAATCTGTTGAGCTATTAATGCCTTTACATCTGGAAATTATCAACTTCTATAAATTTCAGTTTACCTGTGTTTCCTCAACAATGTTTAACTGTGTGACTGGAAAATAATTTGAAACGTCAAAAGGCTTAGTAAAGAAAAATATTTTTTATTGCATTTAAGGTGAAATAATGTAAGAGAATAAAATAACCTTATTTAATAAGGAAATCATTATATATTAGAATAACAGTATTATGATGTAGAAAGTACCCAAACAGGTTACAGCATTGATAGTAGAATGTGGAGAAGCCTTTGTGAAAACTTTCTCTCCTTCCCTCTTCCTTTCTCTGGAAAAATTCCGAGGCTCACCTGAATCATGCAAGAGGAAGCTGCTGTCAGGCAGAAGTAGACTAGCCCCTCCTCTCTGCAAGGACAGTCACTTGTAGCAACTGTGCCCTTCTCATAAGCATCTGGCACTGCAAGCACGCCAGCCTGGCTCCACAGACTCTCTTAGGAGGCCAGTCATACCCCTACTTCAGCCCTCTAAGAAACACCATGAACTGCTTCATCTTCATTCAGAGCTGCTCCCCAGGCTGATAAATCATCCTCAGGACCACTAGCACTTGAGATATAGGCATCATTTAGCATTTCTACATTCATCCTTGTGTTTCTAAATTCATCCTTGTGTTTCTAAATTCATCCTTAAAATACTCAAGTCATCCAATTTTTTCAGTCCAGAACAAGATTGTTACATATTATTATAGTCAACTGATTTCACTCTGATTTATGTTTTTCCAAAGAAAAGTGCTTATTGTTTCAATATGATAATAGGTTATTAAAAATGGACAAATAAACAAGCAGATTATCTTTTTGGGTGTTAAATTCCTGTAATTGGAAGGTAACTTATTATAAGCACAGTCCACAGAATGTCATGTCAGTTCTTACTGATGATATAGAAAGGGACTAGAGGCATTAGTTTTCTCACTTGTGGATTATTTCTTGGATACATTTTGTCACTGGATTAACGGGGCAGTAGCCAAGCACATTAGAAAAAAATTAGTGAAGTCTCACAGAAGTGATGTAATCTGATATTTGGCAATTTATGTAAATTACAGGCAACAACAGTGATCAGATTAATTAAAAACATTTTAACCTCTGAGACACCAGTGTATTTCCAGTGGAGTTAGTCTGTCTTCACAGTAGTACAAATGAGATGAGAGCTTTCCATTAAGCATGAAAGAAGTAATCTACCTTTTTACATTCTTAAGGCAGTTTCAGGCTGAAAAAATATCTTTATTGAACCACACACAGAGGCAGAGGGAAGGTATGGGATTCTCCAATTCTCTGACTCAGTGTTATCCCTCTCACAGAAAGGGCACAAGAACCAAGTCTTTAAACAGGAAAAGATTGTCTTACTATCTTGCACCACCCAGAGATTCCATTTGCATGTGAAATTGTAGTTGATCAAATATGTTCTGATTTATTTGGCTTCAATGCATGTAGTGTCATCAGTGCAATTTCTCCCTAGATTGCAAAGAATATTACTCAAAACATTTCAACTGAAGCAATCCCAGGGTTATTTTTTAAATATGTCAGTAACTTTGTAACTATTATATTTTCAGCCATGGAAATATGCTGTTTATTAGGTCTAAAAAATAAATTTCTAGACCAATTTAAAAATACATATAAACTCAAAAATGAATGTATTTTTTAAAATTCAGATTCATTTTGAATATGATTCTGCATACTAGAAACCTTTCTGAAATATTGTTTCAATGGTGAGTTACCACTGATACCAAGCTGTTAAGTAGCTTAAAAAATCTACAGTGGATAGGAAAACATATCTAAAATACAGCCTGGGCAATGTTGGAGCACACTGGGGGTCCTTTTCCTCTCTGTAATATACAAGAGAACAACCAACAATAATTGAGCAAAGACTAAAAAGAACAGTAAAAAGAAAAAAAATCAGTTTCATGCACAAAAACATCATCCCCATCTTCTGGGACCAAAATGCTGCTGAGCAGTACTATCCCTCATTAGTACTTTATATTTGGTAGAATTCCTTCAATATTTCTCAACAAGCAAACACAAAGGCTGAAAAATATTAATAACTGTATTTTCAACCCATCCTAGGTGTTTGTATTGTCATACTGCCATTCTCAATCTGTGATGGGCTAACCTTGGCTTGGGGAGGATTGGAGAGACAGTAAGCACTGCACAACAGTAGCCAAGGGCCATTCTAGTTCCAAATACAAAACACAGCACTATGAGGCCTGCTGTGGGAAAAGTTGAATCCATCCCAGCCAGACCTAATGCACAGTCCTACAAAAAAAAAAAAAATTGGTTAGTGGATTAGGAATGTTTTCTTCTTCTGCTACAGAAAAATTGGATGACTAGCACAAGTAATTGCTACCTACTAATTAAAAATAACAGGAGAGAGTCATCAGAGAACAGCAGGAGAATTACAAGGACCTGTATTATTACAGCAGCTTTCTGGGCAGTCATAACCACTGTCTTCCCTTCAATAAATATCATCATGAAACATGCACAGGTAGCTTGTAATGTGACCTGGAGATCCAGGAAAATTGAAGGAGACAGATTTGTGTTTTTTCCCCAATAAAATATTCAGAGCTGTAATTTGGCAGAGTTTATCCTTTCTCTTGCAACTCGCCCTTATGTGTGCTTATTTCTGAGATCAGCAGATTGTACTGAGAAACAAGCAGTCATTCCATAGATTGCTACTCTGGACTTGGTGTCAAGAATTTTTGCAGAAAGTACAAGGATAGAAATGACCAGCTGGGAAGGGGAGGATGCCAGATGAAGGTGTGCTCAGCAGTTCTTGCAGGGTTAGGG
>VZRX01010500.1:0-18114 GCA_013398075.1 Notiomystis cincta
TTGTTTTCAAACCAGCACACAAGGTCAGGGTGGGATAGCACTTTGAACAGCCTAGTGAGTGGCACTCATGGTAGGAAGGTTGGAATTAGATGGTCTTTAGAGCCTCTTCCAACCCAAACCATTCTAGGATTCTGTGACTTATGGGAAAACACCTGAGGTAAAGGTACAAGACTGGTGTGATCATCACCATGTTTGGTCATCACTTGCATGGACTGGAACAAGTGAGACTCCAGACCCATATTAAACAGCTCTTTTAAACCTTTACAAGAAAAGGATCCTTAGCCACCATTACTCATTATTCACTTTGTTGATGCCATGTCCAGTAAGAGCCACTGTAATAATAAAATGCCTTGCGGAAGGTGAAACATAAAGAAATCTGATATCTAAATCATCTCTATGATGACAGGGAAGAGGAAAACAAAAACATACACAAATGGAAAACAAGGATGGGGGTGGGGGGGAAGCACATATATTTGCAATGTTAACAGCTGAATTATCTGTTGCTTTTAATTTCTGAGAACCAGTCAGCATCTTTATCGAGCTCTTCCCCAGAAACACACTCAGAGCAGCAACACAGATACTGCAAAACAACAGGCAGCACACAACACTCCTCCTTACCTCACAGCATCAGCCAGGTACTGCCAGCACAAGTAGACTGTGTTGGAATAATACATCATAATATGATACTGAGATTTTGAACTTGATTTTGTAAGGTAGATGTTGGAAATTTCTGTGTTTCTGTAGAGGGCTAAAGAATGAAATAAATATATTTATTAACCTGTATGATGTAACGCCTTGCTGAGTCTTGTACAGCTTGGTGTTTATCATCAGAAGATGCCTATACAGCCAGACAACCACATTACCCTTACAACCAAATTCTTCCCCTGCAATGAACAGTGGGGGAGAACTGCTGAAATTGGTGTTTACCCAGATTGAATGAGGCAACACAATCTCCCTACACCTAAATCCAGCACCAAACATTTCTTTCAAGAAGAGCATAAAAATGCCTTACAATTGTTATAAGTTACCTGTAGGCTTTTGCTCTCAGAGAAAGCTTTCAGTGTGATCTATTTAAGTGAGAAGTCTTTACAGACGAGTCTTTTTTCTGATCCACAAGGTCAGCATGTGGGGGGGCAAGTCCCCAAAACAGCAGGCCAGCCTCACTCACCCTCTCTGTTTGCTAGGGCAGGACCTTCTGCAGACAGAAGAATGCATAAAGGACTCTCAGAAATCTTCCCCACTTCCTCCAAAGCGTCTGCAATGGCATCACTCACCCATGGGACTGGCATACCAAAAGAATATAAAAGACAGATCCTGCTCTCCCCAAACACGTTAGGCAACAGCTATAATCTCTAAAACAGAGCACTCCAACACAAGGCAGAGCAGGGAACACAACTTGTGAGACTCTAGCTAGTCCTGACCAGCTGTCTGATGGCCAGAGATCCTTTCAGTCCAAGTGGACTCCATGTTTGTGATGTAAGGAAAAGCTTAACTCACCTCTCAGTTCTGATCAACAACCTAACAAAAGAGTTCAGATGATGGTAAAAAAACCAAAGAAACACAAAACCTGTTTCTAAATCATATTGTTACCCATCCACTCTGGCATTTTGTTTTAAGGTTTAAAATCCTGCCCATACCCCAGAGATTTCTTGAGACAAGGTCTGCAGAGATCCTGAATATCTTCTCCAAGGCCACATGAGGCTCTTGCACAAAGAAGTTCAGGGATATGGAGCCCTGCAGCTGTGTTTCACTTTATACCTGTGATCATGCTGACATTTGCCTCTTGTCTTTCAGCTGAAGAGTGAATCCCAAGAGTGATTCTCTCCTTCTTCCAGCTACATTAATTGACTTAACATTTGGTATCACCTTTCCCCACACATCTTGCCTCACTTTCAAAACCATCAGAGGTTTAAGCCTTTTAGTTTATTGCCATTCCTCTGCCTTTATTACCTCCTTCTTGTGTTATCTCTACTGCCAGGAGCTTCAATCCCACACAGGCATCCAGCAGTCTTTCCATCCCCATGGTGCTGGCACCCAGACGTGCAGCAATGGCATCTGAAGACAGAGGCTTTCCTGACTCCAGAAGAAGATCAAACACTCCCAACTCACAGGCAGTGAACATAACCTGAGGGTAAGGAAAGATGGGACTGAATGTGAAAGCACTAAAGCCTACTGCACTTTCACAAGATGCTTAATTAGGGAAAATATACATTTGATAATATTTATTTCAGATAAACTTGTATTTCATATAAACAAGTCCAATTATTAAATTGTAGCTGATCTGAGCACCAATATAACATGCTAGGCATGCAATGAACTCATTGGTCTTTTATTTTCCCTTTTCCAGTGAAGCCAGCCAATGCTTGTTGGCTTCCAAAAGTCCACATTTAGAGACAAGATTTTGTGTATAAATGTACCTATCACTTCCTTAGTTTAGGAACACATTCTCACAATCTCCTGGAAAGATCAAAGGCAAGACTGCGTGGTGGTGCTTGTTCTCTGTTTCTGTTCTTTAACTAAGGATCTAATACATGCTTTGGTGAACCCTGGAGACCCTCTCATGGCTTGCAATAGGGGGAATATCCCACTCTACAGATCTTGTTTTCAGGGACTGAGGTGAAGGATTACAGGTGTCTTCCAGAAGAACTGCTTCATTCAACCCAGCAAAACTGCCCAGTCTTTCCACAGAGAAGGTGTGTAACTTCTCCAGCAGCATCCATCAACCTCCAGACAGATGCAGCTAGCCATACATAAAAAAAACCAAAATCCAACCATTCTTCTTTAGCTATACACACTCAACTTTATAAGTATTAGCCTATTACTCTGGTCACATAAGCACTCCTGAAACAATAACAAAGATACCAATTCAATTGACTGCCTGTATCTACAATGATTTGAGCTACAATGATTCCTGTACAATGAAGCTTCTTTTACCCTGAGTAAGAACATGGTTTAACCAAAGTTGAAATTGTTTCTCAAAAACTGTACTAAGTGTTAATTTGAAAAGCATTTGGCACTTCGTTATCTCACAAGGTGATTTTTCATTATCTATTTTTCTTCTCTTTATTGTAAGCTCTGCCTTTCAGGAGCTTAAGGTGCAGTGGTATTTGCACAACCCAAAGATCATTCCTTCTGTTACCATGTTGGCCAGAGATGCAGCAAGGGACAATAGGAAAGTAAGCAGTAAATAAGGAGAAAATCATCCACTGCACTGGATCTTGTAATTTTATGCCCATGTGCTTAAGCAAATAAAATCAATAAATAGTAAGAACAGTGGAATTACTAGTTCTACCTTTGTGTCTTAAAAATTTATTTGGAAAAATAGTCATTATACCAGACTCTTGATTTCACCTCTTCCAAAGACCTACATTCTGGACCTAAAGAGAAATCCCTGAAAATTTCTGTCTGCGTAGTCTTTCTAAGACTGAGTTATTTTTCTTACCTTTGACACTAAAAATCCATTGCTGTACTGCACGATGACTTGAGGATAGTCAAGGTCTTCTGTGGAACCCATCTTCCTTCTGGACTGAGACACAAATTTCCTGGCTCTCTTAATTTAAATAAGCTTCTTTTCACCAGACACAAAGCATACCAGCTGATCCACATAATCTTATTGCTTCTGAGAAACACACTGGTTACAAAACATGTTAGCTGAGTTATTTGGCTTTGATGGGTCTTTCTACCTGGTTCAGCTGTTTCTTTGGATCTTCCATCATCAGGTATAAGGCTAAAGAAGCAGTGTGGATTTAAGCTTGTATTGTCAGTTCATCAGTCAGCAACACGCTGGTACCTCAGAAGCTCTTGAAAGATTGTAACAAGCAAAACAGAAATCAGTACAGACGAATACCAAGAACGTGAACTCAGTGAAATGCACCAGAGTTCATAAACCAAAGCAGACTCTTACTTGGGACTTGAAACTTGCCACGGGCACAGTCCAGGGGACCCTGGGCTGGAAGCAGGGTATGCCCCATCCCTAAGTGCAGAAGCAGCCAGTCCAAAGAGAAGCTGTAAGAGTCTGTTTGCTGTTTTCTCACTGTGACTAGTTTGCTGGGATGATGATCACTCAGGTAAAGCCTACGAGGAATTAAATCTACATTTGTTACTCTCCTGTATTTTGCAGGTCCTCCAACCCACCCTGATACCAGCTTAGAAAGGAATATCTGTTTGATAGCAGCACCTCAGCAGGGCTGTCCTACTTGTGCTTTGCCATATTTTGACAGAGCAGAGTGCTGAGGGATGACAATACATTTTACATTTTCCAGCTGGCTACTGCAGTCTTCCTCCCCTTCTCTGCAACACTAACCATGGCCAGCAGAAGGCCCTTGGGAAGAAACAGTGAAAGACTGCAAAGTGCAAGATGGGGCATGGATTTCAACTTCACACAGGACATACTTCATAGGTTTTCATCAGAAAATTAAACCTCTGGATTACTTTCCTGAAATCTTGCTGCCCCACTGTTCACTTTTCTGTCTAGTAAATGCCTGACATCTTGCCCATCTCACCTTGGGGCAGATGTGGCAGAGCTCAGGTGAGAAAAGATCCTTTCCATCAAGTAAAAGACTCAGTTTTTATATCACATATTTAATGACCCTTTAGGAAACAATGCTAGATGAAACCTTCTTTAGGTAATACACTGAAGGCAAAATGTTACAAACCAGCATTTTTTCAGTGGCAGCTTCCTCCATGCTGCAGATTCCACTGTATAAGCTTTCTCTGAATCTGTATTTTCCATTCAGATCTCTACATTTTAGCCAGAAGATGTTCTATTTCTTTTAGCCAGTAGTGAAACAGCAACTTTCTTTAAGAGTTAGCTATTTAAGTTAGTCAAGCAGATATAGCAGTTTTCAGGCTTTCCCCCCTCTGTGTGCAAACTCAGAAACAGTACCTGTTCTCAGGTTCTAACACCATGGTTCCCTGTGTTACCAGACTACAAGATATGAACATTGCAAGAGTTACAGCAAACACCAAACTGCAGAAACATGTAGAACTGCACCTCCTGGCCAACACAGCCTATAAACATAATGCTATTGTCTTGTTAGTGCACCAGATCCAGTGTTCACTACAGATTAGACACTAATATTCTGTGTATTTTGTATATGCAGGCTGGACATCCCAGCAGCAGCACACCTCTGACAGAGTGACTGTGAATCTGTGCAGCTTGCATTTAACAAGACACTGAAGGTTTCAGATACACAGCTATATTTGTAATGGACACCTTCCCCTGCTATCTCCAGCTCAAGGAGAGCACGTGAGCTCTGTTACTATTTATGAACTCCTGTCTGCATATGCAATAAGCTATCAGCAGAGTTCATTTATGTGGACAAATCTAGATCTGCTTTTGGTGAACACACTACACTTTTCCAGTGCTTTAGTTTCATTCCAAAGACAGCTCTATAGAAGGAGAAAGTTAAAAACTTTCTCACTAAGTCTCCATCTCCATGGGTAACCAAGTCAACTTATTTCCCTCAATACCATTCCCTCTCCTCCAATGAATACAGAGAACTAAATTGTACACAATCATACATCACCAGCCAAAGATAATTATTGTTAGCCAGAAAGATTAGAAAGTTGTATGAAAATAAAAATATTTCTTTTCTAAAGGCCAATTTTAACTGCTAGTCAGAAACTGGTGCAATTTCATGCAAGCATAAGGATTTCCCACTCCTGGGAACATAACAGCTATTCAGGCCCAGGCCATACCTGCACTTCACTTAAGGCAAAGTTATATAGTACATAAGTCTCCACTAATAAAATGGCCACAGAGTTGATTAAACACACTTGAAGTTCTTTTTCAATTCTGACTAAATCTGTTTGTTGAGGACACCAGTTATAATCATCTAATGGGATTACTACTAGTAGTGAGATGTAGGGGAGGAGACTTGCAGATAACATATACCAGACTGAAAAAACCCACATGTACTGTGTAGCTGTTTCTAAGTAAATTGTTAGTAAGGCTTAAGGTTTAAGCTCCTTTTAAGCTACAAATGCATTCATGAAGATGAAATTGCTGTCTCTGAAAACCCTATCAAGGTTTCTCTCACAGGGCTTAGACCACGTGCAGGCCAAAGCCCTTATTTTACCACCACAGTTCTATTTCAGTGATGTATTTTTCTTTGCCTAAATGACTCACTACAGTCAAACACTACACAAAAACCAATTATGTCCTTTTTTGCATAACATTTGAAAGTAAGAAATTATCTATGAATAAAGGAGATTTAGTAAAATTCATGTGTCTGCCAGTGAGAAATGATGACGACACTATCATCTCATATGAAACCTTTCTTAAAAACAAAAACTACAAATCTCAGGGATGTGACTATGATGAGTTCCAATAATGTCAGTAGGGAAACAACTGTGCCTTGCTATCATTACTAAGTCTCTAAGTATACCCAGCTTATAACAGGTGCCCTGGAAGGGCACTAAGGTAGTAGTTTGTGGCCTTTTTTTAACAATCCTAAAAAAATAAGATACTCAATATCATACTTTTACTTTGAAATAGATTATCAAGTTTTAACAAAATGCTCCTTTTCTTCTTTGTAGCTTCTAATTATTCTCATCTTTTACAATAGATGCATTTTCCTTGTAATATGATTGTTTCCATCACTTTTGACAACAACCAATTTTAATTTTTTCCTGTTTTCATCATACTAATGGCAGACACTTGGAGTGGGCAGTAAAACCTGTATATCCATCTCATTCTCTAAGGAAACCCACCCTCCTCTTTAGATTCACTTACAGTAAAAACTCTGACTGAGAACATCTCTTAAGGCACATCTCAGGCGATCCAGAGTTGTTCTTGCTTTAACTTGTGATCTGCAGATAATCTTCCAACAAATAATTCAACTAAATAGTCATTGAGGAAAGTCCCAGCAGATAAGAGTCACAGTCTTCCTGAGGATAGCCAGGTGCACTAGCTAAAAGTGGTAGATGCAGAAACTAAAGAGAGAGAGAGAGATGCAAACAGGAAACCAAGATGGTTATCAGCTGAGGCAGGCTTTGATTTCAGAAATTACTTGTGTTCTGTCAAGCACCACAAAAGAAAATCGTGGATATACAACTGCCTTAAACAGGCCATTTTAGAGGCTTGGCTTTGCTGGAGATGGCAGGAACACCTGCATGCCCAAGAGAGTTGGTGAACAAATTCCTCATTTTGCCTTGCTTGTGCATGCAGCTTTAGCTTTACCTTTGTCTTTATCTCAATTCATGAGTTTTCTCACTTTTACCCTCACAATTCTCTACCCCATCCCACCAGGAGTCTGTGAGTAGCTGCATGGAGCCGAGTTACCAGCTGCTATAAATCACAGCAAAAGGTCATGTGCAATGAACAGAAGAGATTTTTCCAGGCCTTCCCTTTCACAGGTAAGGCAGAAAGTAACAGACACCACTAGGCAATTCCTCAGAGCATTGACAAACATGTCCAGGATCATATGCAGAATTTCAGGGAAAATCTAATCTGAAGGTGATCAATTCTTGTTCAGATACTTTGCTGTTAGTGCCTGGGAGTGACATTGCTTCATGTTGTCCTATAAATAGTCCAATATCATCAGGACAGCACTCCTGAACATCCCATGCAGAGCAGGTTGAGCTCACCTGGCAGGTGCCACAGTGCACATGCAGCTAGATTAGGTATCAATTAGAGAGCAATTCCAATCAGCCTTAGCCTTTTAAAAGTTTCATAACATATGCTATGGCAAAGCACCAGCCTGAGCTATCTTATGAATTATTTTTTTTGTCAGGCAGCAGGAGATTCAGGAGGTGCGGCATGGGAGGGGGAACCCAGATCAAGTTCATTTTCTGTGCTGCCACTAAAGAAGAAAGGATGGTGGTGCACAGCACTTCACACAAGCCTCAAGAGCACAGGATTAGATTAATATAAAATAATTGATTCATTCTGTGCACCCAGTCTGAAGAATCAACTGCAACTAGATTGCTGCTTTATAGAAACACTAGAGACAACTGCAAATCTATTGTGAAGCAGCAAAAGATACCTATTGCAAATAATATGTTCATTGGGCTTAGAAAAGGCCAGATCAACAGAATGCAATGTAAGCTTACTGAAATAGGTGTTGTATCCAGAATAACCAAACCACAAAAGCAGGATACCAGATCAAGATACAGGCAATACATAAGGACAAATTTGATTTGTATAGTAATAAAAGACACCAGTGGCAAATTTTGCCTACATGTTTATAAATTAAGGCATTTGCCAAAATAGTTGGTTCAATTGCTGTCTTATATACAATGTAACATCTCTCCCTCTGCTATCAAACATGAGCAGCCACAATAGTCTGTCATATGATCCTATACAAGAACTGCTCTAAAGCTGACATTGGTGCAACATCCAGGTAGTCCTGATCACCAGTCAGCTCTCACTAGTTTGTCTTGATAGCCCTGTGGCACTGACAGAATCTCACGTTCACAATTTTGGGAGTGACTACAAAAATTCCCCTTTTCTCCATCAGCTTTAAAGATGATGCTTCCAGGTAACATATCAAAATTTTTATACACATGCCTAATTATGCCTATGTCTTTATTTTAGGTCACTGAATATATTACTCTACAAAGGTAGAGCCAGTTAGAAACAAGATTTGGATATGGTTCAGCTTTGGTAATTGTTTTTTAATAATATCAATTACTGCTGGCAATTTGACTCACATTATCAAAATTCCTTTACCACAGCAGGCAGTAATCAGATGGAAAACACCTCAAGAATAATATTGAAGGACTTTGGCCTTGCTGTTGTAGCAAAGATGTTGCTGGACTTAGCTTCTTCCCGAGTCACCTAGTGCAAGCTGAGGCCAGGAGATAGAAAATTACAGGTCAAAGGGGTGGTATGTGCAGAGGCTCATCAGCCCCAGACAGATATGAGAGGAGACATTCCTCAAGGATAAGAACAGGACTGTGCAGTAACACTGTCCATAGCAACAGGAACTTAGATTTCTTACCCCTTTGAGACTCCTGTTCTTCTTTGCTTCACAAGGGCTGCAGAAAAACCACTGCTGGTTGCCATTGCCAACAGCTATGATGAGGCAGCAGCACATGCAGAGAGCACATGCACCAACTCCTGTCTAGAAAAGGGAGCTCAAGAGCTTTGGCCCACAAAATTCCTACCCTCTTCAGCTCACACCTTGCTGAAAGCAGTCTATGATGAGCAGGGCTCACATCCTCCAACAGGAAGAAGTCACATGCTCCCTTGTATCACTAGATAATCAGTACACTTCAAAACCCTACACATCCTCAAGAGCAAAGTGGGATCCCACTTGATCCTACCCTTCTGGTGAGGACATAAAGTAGACATTGTGGTGACCAATGTGAAATCTCTCCTGGAGCCAAGTGCAACAACAGAGGTGTATTATTACGAGAAAACTCTCCTCCTGCCTCATCATGTGAGTTAAGAATGATCAAAGATGGCAGCAGAACACTGGAATAAACACTGGGCATTTCTTGGGACTCAGTACATAAAATAAGGCTCAGAGGTCTCTTTCACTGCTGCCTCAGCTTTCCAGCAGGCATGAACACAGGGCTGTAGCATGAAGTTGCCCAACCCATGGTTCAATAGGATTTACACCCTGTAATTATACCACACCAATCATGCTCACTGGGGAGATTTTTCCACTAGTGAAGGAAAAAAACCTACCAGTTAAGAGTGAACTTGAGCCTTCCCTAGCAACAAAGCCTGATTTTGAATTAAGCCTAAACTGACAAGTATGGCTGCCTGACACAGGGCGAGAAGCTGGGTGAGTTCTTGGCTTTGCGAGGGACGAACTCCAGATTTTGGGAAGAGGACACAGAAAAAGTCCCTTGACCAGATGGCAACGCTGTAACTGATGTGCCCCAGGCCATGGTCGGCCCCCTAGGCTGACAGGGTACATTGAAACCCATGTTCAACTTGCCACTCATCACAACCCCCAGGTGCCTTTCTGCAGGGCTGCTCTTCAGCATCTCCTTTCCAAGTACATCCAGGGTTGCCCCATTCCAGGTGCAGAATTTGGCACTTGCCCTTATTAAACTTCATGTGGCTAGTGATTGCCCAGCCCTGTGATTTGTCTATGCCTCTCTGCCTGCTAGGGACACAACAGCTCCTCACAATTTAGTGTTGTCAATGTCTTACCTTTTCTGTCCACAGCTAGTAATTACAAAGATTTCAGCAGCATGCTTAGTAAGAAACAAACCCACATGGCTTCTGAAAACAGACAAACTCAGTCAGCCAAGGATCCAGCTGAGCTGCAGCACTAATGTGCTTCTCAGACACTCCAGGAAATGGATGCACTTTGATTTCATGCATCAGTGTGAGGAAAATGGCATCTGAAGGCTGTAGTTAAAGAGCACATGTCCTGCTGAATTAACAGTTGACACAGCTGTAACATAACAGGACCATCAAGAAGAGAAGCTGAACTTCATTATTCAAATGTGCTGAGTGATGCTTTCAACAAACAGGTTCTTAACACAACACTTCTGCAGATTTTAATATATTGACACATGAAAACAGCAACTTCAGTTCACTGGAAACAGTTTTCTTTTTAATTTTACCATAAAAATGCAAAATAAACTCTTTCACTGTAACGTTATAGCTTTTAATATTCCTGAGCTGCATTTTAAAAGCAAAAGTATTCTTAAATGGATTTAACAAGAGACACTGCAGCCTTACTTTTCAACAACACAAGTAAAAATAATTTAGCAAGAAGGCCCCTTTTTCAAGACAATGTCTAGCTCTTTATGTACCTGAAAAAATGTTTCAAGTAGCCCTATGCCACCTGAAATAATTACAAAGCCCAATACGTCAACAAAACATCAGAACAACTTTCAACCATTTTACCACTGCTTGTTACTTCCTACACCAGGTGTGCCTCTCTTACATGAAAAGTATTATACAAAGGCATTACATGCCAGAATAATTTGGGCCACAAAGCTTGGCATCATACAGACATATGAAGGAATCAAAGCAGTTTAAAAGGTATCCTGCATAATTTTATAGTCAGTTTTAAGAAAAATATGAAAGTCCTGCTATCCACCTCAATCAAGAAAACCTCTACTTTGTTAAACGTGATTTCATTGAATGCACCAGGAAACACTTTAAATCAAGTCTGTATGTAATAGCTTGTCACCTCTGAAGTTCCTATAACTGGCACCCATATATTTCTTAAGCCAAATTAGGTGATAAAAACTAAATACGCTAAAATTAAGGTTCAGAAAACTGAAATTGAAGAAAACAGGTTGGCTTTTAGCACTTTAGGAACTTGAGCACAAGCGCAGGTGATTATACCTACATTGTGGTAGAAACCTAGGAAGAGACAACCAAGGAAGGAAGGTCAAAAAAATCAGACATCTCTTTTCTTGATTTTGGGGACTAGATGCAAGCTAAGAGTTGGCTGAAACAATTCTGTTTTCCAAAGCAGTCACACCAATGAGGTCCGGTTTCCAACTCTGCGGCCCTTTTGTCCCACCACAGCCTCTCAAAGGAGCCAAGGCCCCCACTACCCACTCCAAGTACTCCTGTGCCTCCTCAGCGATCACCGCCGGTGCCTTCGTCTCCTGCTGGCGCTCCTGCGGCTGCGACTCCTTTCTCTCCTGTCCCGCCTTCGCTCCCTACTGCGAGTTCTCCTGTAACTGTAACGGGAGCGCCGGGGGCTGGCGCTCCTTCGGCGAGGGCTGCGGCTTCGGCGAGCGCTGCAGCTTCTGCTGGAGCGCCTGTAGCGGCGCCTTTCCCGCCTGTGCTTCTCATCCCGGTAACTCACACCTCTTCTGGGCCTGCTGCTCCCCCGCCTGCCCTTACTCTCGTCACTGTTTATGCTGCTACACGAACGGCTCTTTCTCCTCCGTGGCTCTGCTGCACCTTTGTCCTGCTCACAGTGCAAGTCCTTCTTGCAAGGGTTCTGGTCGTAGCTAGACAGGCTCTTCTGGTCCTGGTTATTGGCAGGAACACATGAAAGTACCCCCGAACCTCTTTGGTCAGAACACCTCTCAGAGTCTGTAGTATGAAGATTCTGACCTTCTTTGACATGAACTTGGTCATGAATGTTGCCGTTCAAGTACTTGCATTGAGTGTTTACATCTTCAGGGGGTGCTACTTCTATTTGAGACCCAGGAGCCAGTTTGCCTGTAAGAGCCTGTCCTGAGGTAGAAGTGATGCAGCTGGATGACACAGTGTGTGGAACAGCACTAGGACTTTTGGGCATGTCAGTCTGAGATGCTGCCGTTTCTTCTTTGTTTTGATTAACTGCATCCATTTTCTTGCTCAGGAGATTGTTCAGTAGTTTCTCCCTCAGTTCTTTTTCTTTTCTCTGCAACCCCAGTGCTCTCTCTTTCTCCTCTTCCACACGTTTCAGCTCAGCCTCCTGGAGCCTTCGTCTCTCCTCTAGCTGCTGAAGACAAATCTTTTCTTCATTCTGTTCTTGCTCCAAAAGTTTTACTGTCTGAAAGACAGTCAAAGGGAAGGTAAGAGTGAACAAAAAATACCTGCTCATGCTTCCAAGTTACAACATAACACAAAAGCAGCAATATGGCAAGAAAATAAAACCTAACCAACAGAACTTACCCATCCCAAAATAAAATGGTGTTTCCTTCTTAAAAAGAAAAAAAAAATCAAAACAAATCAACCAACAAAACCCACTAATATAAAACTGCTGTAAGGTGAAACATTATTTATCCACAATTCTTGAGTGGAAGCTTTGTCTTCACGTCTCCTCAATACAACAAAAGTAACATGTGAAATCTGCAGTATTGAAATACTTATCAGGGTCAAAACTTGAAGGTTTCAGTCAAATTTAAAATTTAAAAATTAAGTCAAATTAAAAATGGTTTAGATTTTATTGAGAAGAACTTCTCTTAGATGATTGTCATCTGTGGTTCATAGATGACTTTACAATGAGTCCATAAAAACAGCAAGTAATTAAATGGACAAACATTATACAGAATCTGATTGTCATTTTGTCAACCACTTTAAAAACTCATGATAATGGAAAAGGTTCAAACTTTTTTCTATTCTGACCTAGCCAAGTGGCTTAGCACAGACTTCAGAATTCCTTAAATGAAAGAAACACACTCTCTGTCTCATCAGACAACTTTTCTATTCTACAGCTACAAAGTTAAAAAACATGCAAAAGGCATTTCTCCCTTCTTCTAGTATATAACTGATATGTACATAGCACTTTGAGTTCAAAACCACTCCTGAAATGCACTGGCATCAAGAAAAAAACCTGAGTTTTTCCACACAGCTTTTCATTTCTACAGAAAATATTTCACTTAAGTACAGCCTAATATGGTTTTACCCAAGTCTTAAGCTTCAGTGTTTCAGTGAAAAAACAACAACACTGTTAGAGACATAGGATCTAACATTTGCTGACAGTACTTTTCCTACAGAAGAAACATGCTGCACATTTCAAACATTGACTAATGAAAGTTCAATCTCTGAAACCGCAAAGAACAGTGAGCAGAATCACTGCAAGGCAGATGGGAAACATTATCCAAACTGGAATTAGAAAAGGAGTCTAGCATCTTATCCTCTGTGGTTAGTTCACTTCATCATGCTCACACATTCTTTTACTGGACTTAAGAAAACCTGACAATTAATTTACAGCTAAAAAATGCTACTCAGGACTGTAGGCTCAAGTTCACTTTCCATTTACCTACAAGTGCATATTTTACCAAGAGAGAAATACTGTTTCATGGTGCTTTTCTGAAAGTTTGGTCTAATGAATAGCAGCTGCAGAGGTAGTTCACCTGTTGTTTAATGAACAGGGCTCCCCACCTCCTCTCAAGCCAGTAAAGGCTTTGTTCTGCTGGGTTCTTCATTAGCTTCTGAAACAAATATTGAAATTACCTTTGCTCTGCTTAGCAGTTCTGCAATTAATCTAATGGACTGAAGATTTCTCTGAGCTAACAAGAGCTTCCTTTCTTCTAGCTTTATCTTCTCTTGAAGTTTTCTCTGTTCTTCAGCTTGAAGCTTTTCAAGTTGCTTTTTGTTCCGTCGAACTTCACGATCTTTTTGTTTCTGTTCTCTCTTGCGCAACTTTTCTTCTCTTTTTCTCTCTCTCTCATATTCTTCAAGCTCTCTCTGCTTCCTACAAAGAGAGGAATATTTTTGCTTTATCCAGGCCAACTACAATTTCAAACTTCTACTCTATGTAAAATACATTTTATACTTCAATTGGTATCTAAGTAAGTAATGTTGATTACTGAAGAACAAAAGTAGAAAACTGAACATTTTAACCCTTAGTTGTGATAGAGAACAGTCATATTCTGCCTATTTTTAAAAACAAGCTGGAATGCAAAGAAAAAAAATGGTTACAGCAAAGAATTATTTTTTTAACTACTTTGACCAGACAATAACAATGCATGAGGCAGATGGGTAGAGAATTTTCACAGCAAGAAGGAAAATACCAAGCCAATGAATGTGTGCAGAGGTGGTGGGTTTTATTTCTGTGATTAAGACAAAATGGTAGCTTATGCTAAAAGCCAAGGGTTTCTGAAATTGGGTGTCTAACGGCAAGATTTTTAGGAAATTGAGTATTTTGCATGTTTAATATTTTGAAACTGAGCATAAGCATAAGTGATAAACTAAATAAACACACAGCTTTAAGTGCTTCACTTTAGCTACAGGAAATTTGTATTTAATTATTTTCCATCTTTTCTTGCTGATATGAAGAAATAGTTTTGTTATGCCTGATTGTTAAAAATATAACTGAACAATAAGCAATAAATACCTTTCTTCCTCTTTCTGTTTTTCCTCAGCTTCTTTCTCTTTACGTTTTTGTTCTTCTCTCTGCTTTTCAAGCTCTTGAAGCTTTTGCCTTTCAAGCTGACGCTTCTTAATTGATGCATCACTGAGGTGTTTTGTTGAGTCAAAAGAAACCTTTACGTAACACAATTGAAAACAGTTTTAAGGAGACAGAAAAAAAATTTTAAATTACAACCTGACAACCTACACAATTTTAACTCAGACCTTGGTGTCAGTTCAATTAAATGTGTAGAACCTTTTTCGAAACAAAGGGAACTTCTCTACGAGTCCAGACAAAGCATCATCTATTGTAACCAGGTAACTGGGTACTGTGCACACATATAGCAAAATCACACACCACTTCATACTTCTGTGTCTCACAACCAAAAATAACCCCCAGTGTGGTTGAGGCTCTGTCTGTCCAGTTTTCAGTGTGTCAGAGCGGGCACAGAGCTCTGTGCAAGCTGTTACAGACTGTACAGCACTAGGTAGAAATAGGTTTAAATAAAGGCCTTCCTTTCTGTCTAAAACTGTGACCTTTAAATTCAGCAGAAGAAATAGTTCTTCATCATTCAGCACCTGGTTCAAGCCTCCCCATCAATTCTACAACCAAGATTCCCAAACTTAGGTACACTGGGCTGAAGATCCCAAGTTGCAGGAATAGAAAGAAAAGAAGACACACATATCTGAAAATTGAGATTTCAGAGGTGCTCAGTTTCCAGGATATGTGAACACACCTTGGTCATATCCAGCTGTGTGCTGGAACAGAACACCACCAGACACTACAGCCCTGGTGTCCTACTCTCCAATTCTGACTGCAGGCAGGCAGGGATCTAGAACACATTTCCCTAGACCCATGGCCATGAACCACGGGGCAGAGAACAAGGAGCACATCCTCTGCAGTTTAATCTACCCAGGCTCTATGCAAAATGAGGTTTCACTAACAGACTGACAGGACAAATAGGTACAGACAAGGTGTTGTGACCTTGTCTGACAGAGAGCTGCTGTCCTGACAGGGCAGCTGCCAGGAAGGCATGATTCCTCTTGCACAGCCAAACTAAATTTGGGAACCCAGATCTCCTGCACGTAAATGACAGTTTGAATTTCACCAGGTCGAGGCTGACAAGCTTTGGTAAGAAGACAAAAGATTACAGTATTTTACTTACATTGACTAAACTACAATTTGAATAAATATATGCATGTTCCCACATTGCACAAAGGAATACTCAAGCTTTTTTTCTGAAATACACTCCCTGGTTTGATGAATGACTGCTGGGCATACCTAAACATCCACAAACATTTCACTCAACCAATACGTAAATGCACAAACCACCTCCAAACAGACTAAGTTTTCTTAAGGCTGTGCTTTCAGAGACACTATTTCTGAACAGACTGCCTTGTTCCCTCCTGTCAGAGCTGTAATTTCTAAGACAATGAAGCTATAGAAAATTACTTCTGGAAAACTCCGTGTGTAAACACTGTGAAATAAGCATATGGCATTCACAGGAAGCCGTGCCACGAGTGAAAATTATAATTTACATTTTTGTGGGCCTTCCTGTATATCAGGTACACTAGCAATTAAGTGTGTACGTCCCAGACCAGACAGGCCACATGCTACAAGACGTTTTCGTTCTGACCTTTGACTGGCAAACCTAGTTATCAATGCAGGGATCAAATACAGAGGCTGTGAAATTCTCGCCCAAAAAAACTCCCTGTAGTGAACACGTCAAAGAATAATGCACTTAACAGTCAATCTTCTGGTAAAATTTGCCTGAATTGTTCAGAACTGGAATTTTAAGTGAAATCACAATTTATTAACACATATTATTTTCTAAAGAAAATTGTGTTCCTAAACTCAATCCTTCCGTAAGGAGTTCTCATTTCTAGAACTTTCTTGTTAAGCAAAAAGCAAAACCCCACTCACTCTGCTCATGCAGTCTAACAACACATTTTTCTGCCAATGTTTCTCTATAAAAACTGTATTATGCCTTTCCCATACAGCTAAATTACTGCTGTCAGTGCCGCCTGTTGTCACCACTACGGTACACAATAAAGGTTTCAAGCACTGTGGAAATGACATTCAGCTGCAATTGGTCTTTCATGTGGGTTCCCAGACAAAAGGCTGCAGTCTCTCACCTTTATATTGCAAGCCACTGCTTTGCCATCATCGCCCTTGTACATGAGCTTCATCCCTCGCAGGGCGTTCATGGCCTCGATGAATCCCGCGTACTCTCGGTACTGCACGTACGCTTCGAAGTTCAGATGGCCCCCAAAGCTGAAAGTGTGGAAATTCCTGCCAGTCATTTCCTCTCTGTAAGGGTCCAGCATGGGAATGTCCACGTTACGGATTTCTCCAAACTTCTGGAACACTTTTATGAGGACTTCCTCGCTCGGCTTCTCGGAGCCGGTCTCCCTCGCTGCAAACCACTTGCAAGGCAAGCCCTCCAAGTGGATGGTGTCCGGCCTCTCCCCCGGCAGAGTCTCGTTCATGTCCTTCGCATCGCGGAAAAACGAGTCCCAGTCGTGTCTGGTGGGAAAGTCAATCTTGTACTCGGCAGCACGCACTTTCAGGATGTCAGAGAAGCCGCTCAGCTTGATGGTTTTGCCATCAAGGCACGCCAGAAAAGATTTAACCAAACTCTTGTTCTCGACCTCTCCTTCAAACCGAATGAAATCCATCGTGCTTTTAGAAATCCGCAGAGTGGAAAACTGATGAGTTTGCACCATGCCCTTCAATCTTTCCATCACTTCCCAGTTCGAAATGGATTTTCCCGGTTGCTTCAGCTGAGGAAGTGCCACACTGATGGTCATTTTTGTAATGGGTTTAAGGTATAACCCACAGGGAGCACAGAGCTCTACAGCTTCTGATGTATCATGAACTATTGTTGCAGCAGCCATAACAAAGAAAAAGCATAGGATAAAAAAATAAAAGATGCAAGTTTAAGTTGCAGGCCAACAGTAGTCAAATAAAATAGCCCTTATCCATAAATAATTTAATTCTTTGGCGATTTAACCATTCCCAAGTTAAAACGATGGCTCTTAACGCAAGAGTGAATTAGATAATTACCACCGAGTAGTACAAACATCTTAAATTACTTTACAACCACTAGAGCCTACAAGTAATTAAGCCTCTGTAAGGCCTCTGAATAAAAAACAAGAAGCTGGATGACAATCTTAGGAATACATGAAGTTGGTATGTGATGGCTCAGAAAGCAGCTACCCTTTCTCAGGAGGGAAGGGACCGGCGGCGCGATGTCACACCGCTCCCAAATCTACTTAACAACCAGTGAACCCCAGCAGGCCGGCGCCGAGGCGGATCTCACGTTCTCCGGGAGGAAGACCTGGAAGGTGTCTGCAACGAGAGAAAAGCGCCCCTTGGATTTAGCAGCCCGCAGCCC
>VZRX01010500.1:18159-28888 GCA_013398075.1 Notiomystis cincta
GTGGGCTCCGTGGGCTGAGCCCTCAGCCGGCACTGGGGACAGCTGCCGCGCACACCGTGGCGCTGCTCCCCTCTTCGCAGGGTCAGGGGCACTCGGCTGGGAAAAGAACCCTGGGTCACGGCGTCCAGCCTGTCACTGCACCACCGCCACGTCAACAGCCCAGTGCCGCGGCCCGGCGTCCCTGAAACACCGCCGGGGACGGGGACGGGGACTGCACTGCCTCCCTGCGCAGCCCATCCCGTATCTAATCACTCTTTCTGCGAAAAGTTCCTCCTAATATCCAACCTAAGCCTTCCCTGGCACAGCTTGAGGCCCTTTCCTCCCGTCCTGTCGCTGGTTCCTGGGAGAAGAGGCCGATCCCCTCTGGCTACAGCCTCCTCTCAGGTGGTTGTAGAGAGTGACAACATCCCCCTGAGCCTCCTCTTCTCCAGGCTGAACAACCCCGGCTCCCCCAGCTGCTCCTCTAGGACATGCCCTCCATGGGACACGCTTTGCCTCTGTCAGCCCAGGACACGAGGGCACAACCGCGGCCGCGCTGCCCCTGGAAGGCAGAGCAGAGGTGCCAGTGGTCACCTGCCCTGCTCCACCATTTCAAACCAGGCACCAGGTCTAGCCTGTTGTAGAGCTCCACCATTTGAGGAGCTGTGACTGCAGTAACCTTCAGCAGCAGGCTGGGTGTTAACAATGGTTTGGAAACATCGCTGACCGCAGTGCAGGAGGTTACCATCCATCCAGCAGCTGCAGCAAGGCCACAGCTGGTGTGCAGAGGTGCTGTTTCACACCACAGCTGCTGGTAACTGCTGGCCCTACACTGTTTCTGTTATGGTTAAGTAGTAGTATAAACACAGAATAAGGAGCTACTGCTACCATAGAACATTTGAAACAGTGTGTGCTTTATAGTCTGAGAACCCCTGCATCACATGTCACACCTTCTTCTACAAACTTGCTCTTGGGAGTACACAAAGCTGAGCTAGATATGTTCCAGGGAGTTTCAGTAGCAGCTCCGGGAGACCCTGCATGTGGCAATGGTTTTGAATCCTGTGCATAATGAGAGCCCCACAGCTCAAGACTGTGCCAGAAGTCAATATTCTATATTTTAAAGACTAGAACAATGCTCTGAAAAGTTACAAAATACCAGCACTGAGGTTACTCGTGACAGGACATCAGCCATAACTTTAAAATCTATCCCAGGCTATTTTTCTTCTATATTCAAAAGAACTGCTACAAACATTATATTTAATAATACCACAAGATAAGTGTGCAAGAAGAAATACTGACAATGTACACAACTTTAAAAATACGTAACAAAGCATCAAAACTGCAGTATAGAAAGAGTAAATCGTCTCTGCTGAAATGCAGTCCTTTGCGTTGGGCAGATGTGTTATTCCCATTTTTGTTTTTTCAGTGAGATACCTAAATGAGTAAAGGAAATGTCTCCCTTTGGCTTTCAGAGTCTGAGGTGAAGGTCAGTAAAGCATATGACACCAACAAAGCAGAAGGATGAACCAGCAAGGTAAAATCAGTAAAGGACAATATCTGAGTGCAACTGCATGTAAACCTGTTTTCCCCAACTCTGTCAAATATATTGTGCTGTCAACCTTAAGAACCATCTATCATGTCTAAAAGCTTGTACCTTTTTTGTGACTTCAGTGGATAGTCTTATGGAAGACCTCACTTCTACCTATGAACTTTCTCATCTCTACCTTCAGTAGTTAAAACACCAAATCCCACAAAAGTTCACTAGAGGGAGTGCTTGTCACTGATATATAAATGAGCGATCTAGTCATAAACGCAATTAAAATAGACTATAAACAGCAGATACTAGGCTTTGCATTCATGCCAGAATATAGATCATTCTTCCTTTTTTAGAAACCTCCCACCTACACAGGCTCCTGTCTGTGTACTTCTTCTGCTCTTCCTGAAATGCACCGTTTCCTTGACCTTAGTGGTCATTTGCAGAAATGCATGCAAGATGTTACGTGGGTGTTTACATAAAATAAAACAACAACTCAGTATAATTCTATTTCCTTTCTTTCCATCTTCCTTCCTCTCTGAAGCACACCAAAGAAGAAGAAAGCCTTTTTTTATTTTAAAACTTACAGTTATACTGTAAACTTAAAGTTCTATCTATCTCTTGGTGAATGATTTATCTCCTGTGTTCATCTAAATCTTTTCTGCTACTCTAGATATACTCCTGGTATTTATCTTTTTAGAAACAGAGTATATGGCACCTGTGGTTCCTTTGGATAGGATTTTTGTTTTCTGTTCTCACTGAACAGAGAACATCTATTTATCCTCTCCCACAGAGGAAAACGGAATGATTCACTGTGCAATTGAACAGTTTTTGAATGGAATTTGAAAGTGGAGGCAGGAGCACAGGAGAATCTCTCAGATGAAAAGATTGCATAACTGTTGAAGAGACATTACAATGTTGGTTTTAGGCTCTAAATTGCCTCTCCCCACAAAGCAAAATTATTCCCTGAAGGGAGTAGGAACAGAGGAATGAACCTGAAATATATTGGTTTATTTCCTATGGTAAGAAACAGCTCCACAAATTATTAATTTCCTTTCATTAGCTCTGCTCTTTATTATTTGGATTTTTCTGTGTTCCAGTGAAGTTTGTGGGTGTGACAGATCGTCTGCCTTGGAAACAACACATAACGTTAGAAGTAATACTTATGCTGATGTAGGGCAATTCAGTTACCTAGAATTAATAATCACTTCCTGGGCCTGGTTCTCTGCAGGTCTAACCATTGCATTCTGCTTAAAGCAATAGAATTTGACAATATGCAGATCCAGCTTCACTCTCTCTAACTCAGCCTTATGGCAGAGGATTAGCCTTGCTAGCACTGTGTGGGATGCAGAGCAGATAATTTTCTACTAATTTGTTTCTGTGCCCGTGCCCACTGACGTCTCACACTAAACAGAAATGGCAAAATTTCTTCTTTTTGCTTTCACTGAGGCAGAATTGGCAACTGTTGTGGCATTGGTTTATGGACTGTCTGGTCAGGCTATAGAGTGCTGTAGCCTATAAAACATAAAATTTAGATTTAATTGCCAAGACACGTACTATACTTGTTAGCACGATGTGTTTTTTAAAAAGTTTTAGTAATGTGCTGTCAATTGCATTACTGGTTATTTCAGTTTTTATACAGGCATCCATGAGATGCTTTCACATACTGACAGATTTTAGAAACTATCACTTAAAATAAATCAAAAAGTAAAAGATCAAAAATTTTTTTCCTACTTTTTTTTCCATTATCTGTTTAGGGGGAAATGTTTGAATTGGATTCAAATTAATGCTTGAAAAGTAAGTATTTCCTCCATGGTATTACATTTTACAGATTGATACCAGTCATGAAAGCATCTTGTGTTTTTATGTGCACTTTTTAAATCCAAATATTTTCTTAGTAATTTATGGAGTGAAAGGCAAGAGCTGCTGGCCTTTCTGAAGCAGAAAAGAGCAGTGGGTTATATTTCTGTTGGCAGCTTCCACAAGATTCATTACTAGTGCAGCTGTTGACACGCTACAGAGTTTCTAGGAGGTGAAACTGCATTATTACAATTGAATAGTTACAGTTCTGAAGAAGACAAGATCTTTTAAGCAGACAAGATCCCCTCTGTCAGTTCAGTGTGCCCTGCCCTCTACAGGTTTCACCTGATCCAGAAAGACCAGAGGTATTTTGGTAGATCTGGCAGGAGTGTAAATGACTGGCATCAATCCCGTGTTTCAGCAGTAATATCTGTAGCCCAGCCTTGCTTCCCAACACACTCATCAGGGATGTCAGGGGAATCAGTGGCAGAATTCTCTGCTGAGTTTTCACTCTATTTAATCCTGGCAACCTTTTCTCATTTTCCAGGGCCTGATTGATGTTTCCTTAGAGGAGCTCATGTTAAATGATCGATCTGCTAAGGAACAGATGAACAGATGATGTAATAATTTCTTTCAACATCTCAGCTAGACCTCAAAGAGGACAGCCTGTTCCCAGTCTCAGAAATATTCACCAGTCAGAAAGGATTCTTACCTGATCTGTTTAGCATGGGGCACTACTATTGGTGCAGAGAAGTTCTCTGGTTTAATAAATGAGGAAAACAAATAAAAATGCTATCACTAGGACGAAGCTTTAGCATAGAAATGGATTGTAAAAGGTCAACAGGGTTCTGCTAAAAGCCCTGTAGGCATTGCTGGCATTACCTAATGTGATGTCTTTGTTAGTTGTCTCCAAAACAGGTGTCTGTACCCCAAGGAATGTAAAAGAAAATTCAGTGGAGTGCAGGAAGAATATATTTTTGTCCCACTAACAAATAAAAGAAAAATAGGAGTTTTTAAAGTAGTGTTTCTTTCATCCTTTTTAATTTCAATTTCTTGTAGATTTGGTAATGTGCATGGTATGTTATTACAATAGTACATCTACACAGATTATTTATAAATAAACATATCTATTGAGAGGTTGTGCTCGAAATTTTTTTACTTGGGATGTGATCAAAGAAGTTTGGAGAGCTGTGTCATATTGGAACCATCCTGCACTGGACATTTGTCTGATCAGCTGCAGAGCATGAGCCTTGGTACAGATTAGGACTTCTCGTGTGGCTAACCTCAAGCAGAACTATTGAAACAGGTGATCTGGTTTTTCCACTATGGAAAATCAATCTTATGGGTGAGTGACAGTGACTGATCAGGCTGCTAATATAGGCACAACATCTGCTTCTCTCATAGTCATCTCCATCTTCTTCTTGGATAGCTCTTAATACTTTAAGAAATTCTTCACAGTTTTCCCTTCTTTAAAGGGAAGCTACATATACATTGGAATTTCAGTGTTGCAAATAGATATGTCAGTTCTGGAAAAGTATCTCTGGTGGTGCCTCCAGCACTTGTGAGGCAAGGTGAGTGAAACAGCCATACAGTGCTCTGAGTAATGGGTTCATCATCCAAAATTGGTCTTTGAACTGGAATATTTTAGCAAATGTTCTAAAATAGCTTTGTCAGTGATTAAAGGAAATGAAAAGAGGAAATAGGTATAATAATATAACAAATTTTTGTATTGGCATCCTACAGCATAAATGAATTCGGTAAGAAAATACTGAAAAGAAATTCAATGTATGCTAAAAAATCAGGTAAGACAATAATTTATTTATTTAGAATTTATAAAGTCATTAGGAGCAAAAGTAACTCTTTCTACAGTTTGTTTGACTGATAGAAGTATTTGATTTGTGGTAGCATTTGTCCATATTTGTAGTTTGAAAAGATTGAGTTTTTCTAGACCAGAGAAGAAGAATGTTTTGAGGGCTAATGTAGGAAGGAGCTCATTATTTGTGTTCAGAGTAGCTAATGCATGCAAACAGGAGTTCCAGGCTCCAGACTGAGTAAAGAGTCACACCTGGAGGATTTTTTTCTTTTTTTCTCATTTATAGGTGGCATTTGAACAAATTGCCTGAAAAATTTATACTCCTGATCATTCTATCTAATAAAATATTAGATAAACATTTAATGTCAGAAATTGAACTGATTCTGCAATGGGAAAGGATATGAAGAAATAAGACCCCATCCAGCCCTATTTGTTTTGTGATACTGTGGCTGCTACTTCTTATATTGTTTTCAGTTATACAAGGCTAAATCTGGGTTTTGGTTTACCTTTGCTCTGTCAGTGAAACAAATTCCAGAAGAGTAAACCCCTATGCCCCCCCTCCCCCCCCCGCAAATATTTGATCTGTAAATTACTCAAAGGCATATGGATTGTAAGTGATGTGGGTTTATTTTGCTATATTGATTTTATAATTATGTACAGCTGTACTGTAACAAGTCACATTTTCTTGAAAATATTTGTATGGAGTTCAGGCTTGACCATGGTTAAATAAAGTTGTGAAAGAATCCCTGTTTAAGGCAGCAGTTCTTTCCTGAAAATAGGGCTTCATTGTTACAACTACTGATCTAGTCAATTTTTTCAGCTAACTATGTATTTTGCTCTTGGTCAATTGTGTAATTCCCTTTGTGCTTTATGATTTACATACATAAATCCATCTCAGGAAAAGGCTGAAGTTTTCAGAACTACTTTTATAATTCAAGAGCCCGAGTCAGATTTTGCCTTCTGAAGTCACTTAGGCTTCATCAAGAAGCATTTTCCTTCGAGTCTCTTCCCAAATACCTGCTAGTGTGAAACATGAGTGAGGTGCCCACAACAGCAGAGTTGAGTAGGCTGAGGACTGTGTGACAACAAAACCCAAAGCTCAGAGAGCTGCTCAGTTTATTTTGCTTGTTCTTCACAAGTTTGCTGCAGGGAGAGGGGTTGTTCTTGTCCAGTCATGAATGCATGAATTCAACAAGCTGCTGGGAGGGAAAATCAAACTGGGGTGATGAGAACAAGGGAACGTGGGTGAGATGTGGATGCTGGAGGGACAGTGGAGTACAGGGAGATGACCTCTATTGTTGTTGACACACCATGGTCAGCTGGTTAATGTGGGGAGAAAATTGACTTTTCTGTGGAAAGCTTTCACTGTCCTGGAAAGATATCTGTGACTTTAAACATTGCAAAGACATTATTGAATTAATACTAACTGCATGCAGAGCTTATGAATACTCAGGTTGACAATATACAGAGCTTTTCAAGGATTTCAGATAAAGAAATTAATTATAACTAAGCAAAAGGTTCTTTCCACAGAGAAAGGCTAGTACAGAAGTGTTTTTTTGGTAGCTGTTTTTCTTGTGAAAGAGTTAATGTGAACAAGTCTGGTTTCTGTCTTCACTCCACTGTTTTCCTCAGAGGACAGTTACTTGGCAGTTGATGGTTGCAGAGCCCTGCAGCCCTCTGGCAAGGCCCCAGTGATGGGGCAGGTGGGAAGCCCAGTGGGGGCAGTAGGTGATGGCCAGCAGGTCCAGGCTCAGGAAAGGGCCATGGCTGAGGAGCTGGTCATGGGTGCAGTTCACAAAAAATTGGGAGCTGTAAAGCTACCCAGTGATACTCCTGGCCCCTTCTGCCCTGACTCTTTCCCAGCAGTGTGAACCCTGCAGAACCAGGGGCATCAGTCCTGGCCTGGGAGAATGGGAGCTCAGCAGCAGGGCTGAACTGAATTTTTCTTGGATCACTGAGAAATGCTGTTGGATTACCTGAAGAGTTTTCTTGGAAGCATATTGTACTAACAGCAAAGGCTCTGGGTTCCAAACAGGGCTCTCTGGATCCTGGAGCATGAGGCCAGCAGTGTGAAAAATCTTTAGGGTCCAGCAGGGGCCAGTGTGGCCATGGCCTGAAGAGCCTGAACTGGGGGTGGAGACTTCAAGGTGTTCGTGCAGCAGGCAAAGGGATACTCAGTAGATCAAAAACATCCTTGAGGGTTTGAAACTTTCAGAGAAGTCAACCTCCTGGAGGAAGGGCACCACCCAAGGTGTGTTTCCTCAGAGGAAGCATCATAATTTCTTGGAATCTTTGGTTTGTGAGAAATGGAGGGAATAAAAAATATGATTGTGTGTATAGTTTTGTTCTGACTCAGACCAAACCTAAATTTTAAGAGCGCCTGACTTCCCAGAAACCTCAGAACCTTTTCTAATCATCTCTGGAAGAAGGCTTGCTCTGCCACTCACCATTTTGTTCTTTGAACACAAAAAAAGTTGATTTCTACACAAGTCCTTTTCAGGAAACATGTTCTCTTGTGGCTGTAGCTGAACTTTACCTCACAGAATATAAAAAATAAATATTTTCACAGTAGAGAAAAGAGAGGACCCTAAAGCTATAATGAGGCAGGAAAAATTGGAGCAGTTAAAAGCCTTAAATGCCGAGAGCACCCTTATTTACCTTTACTTCATACAGCCACAAAGATAATGACTTTTTTATTGTGGTGTGGGCTCACTGGTATCAGGAGGGGATAAAGGCAGACAGTTTTAAAATCTCTCTGTCCAGACAGTGGTTAGACCATAACAGAAATGTTAGTTGATAACAGTGCAGCTTATTTATATTTCAATACAAAGTTTCAATGTGCTACCTGATACTTTAGTGTGAAAAAATATTGCTGTGGATATAACATCATGAGCATGCAAATGAACTTCATATCACTTGTTTTAAAGTCTCTTTCCAGGCAGTGATGTAGCTCAAGTTACACTCAGGTAAAAGATCCAATATGAACAATGAAAGGCTTTTCAGTTTCTCATCAGAGAAGCTTTTTGACTTTTTATATATTTATCCCTACCTCACCATACACAGGCAAGGGTAGGATGTTATTTGGATGAAATCTTTTGTGGAGAAGCAGCTGCATTGCCAAAACCACGTCAATATAAAACTCTTAATGGATTCCAGGAACTGGTCTGTATAGTCTGTCTGACCCCTCCTAAGTGGCTTTTACTTCAGGCAGTTTGCCACAGGGATGGAGTTCTAGCCTTAGCTGGATACAACAAAGTAAAAATTAACATACTCTTGTTCCTGGTGATATCCTACAGGGAGGAACCAGAACTTTTTTGGCAGTGGAAGTGTATTTTCATTTACGGATTCAGATTGTGGCCATACCATAACATGAAAGCAAATCAATTTGACCTTCTATGCCCTCATGTTCATATGTACAGTGGAAACTACCTTTTCTGTGTACCTGTTAGGAAATAAATCCTGCCTTAAATACATTGGCTGAATGTTGATCTTGTTAAATTGTGATGTGTCCTTGCTTTGAACAGCTTGGAATTGGTTCTGTGCCAGTGAAGCTGCTCAGAGATAAAGATGGCTTGATGTTTTTAACTCTTGGATGTTAAACTGTCTTGGTAGCAAATCAAAGTCCTGGCTGGAATTTTAGAGACAAGTCATAAGCTAGTTGTATAGGTCAAAGTCCCCTTTGCTCAAGGATGGGAAAAGAGAAGCAATGAATAATTTGCAATCCAGAACTTCTGCTTTTCATGCCTTCTTGTACTGGTGATGTAAAGTCCATTTTTCAAAATCTGTTTGTGAAACAGCTGAAAAAATACTTACAGTCCTTAGCAATGCAGAACACATAGCAAAAGGAAATACAAATGCTGGTTTTTGCCTTGTGTTGTATTTATGAGTTTAAAGGTCAGCATAAAATCATCATGAAGCCATGGCATTGAGATGAAAAGACTTAAGGCACCTGGCCTGAGTCAGAGTAAAAACGTTCCTTTCTTCAGAGGTGTTCCAGGTGTTTTATTACTGCTACTGGAGCAGCAATATGGGAATGAGCTCTCAGTTACAACCCTCCACTTGGGGCTCAGAAACCTGACAATTCAGTCATACAACAAAGCCATGGCATTAAACGTGTTCTTCCTGCCCTGCCTTGTCAGCAGTTCCCTGGAAGTGAACAACAGGGGTTTTCAGCAGGTGTACTGCCCCAGCCTCAGGAATCCAAAACTGAGTCAGCAGCATCTCTCGCTATGACCCTGCTCAACCAGGGCAGGTCTCCAACCAGCCGAGATGAGGGCGTTGCCTCTCTGTCCTTGAGTGTCAGGCACCTTCACCCAAGGATCTCTGACGTGAAGGCAAGCCAGCTGCACTGAGCCCTGGGCCTGGTAGTGTCCCAAGAGCTCTGAGGTAGGTGCAAGGGTTTTGCTTTCAGCATCTGGAAACTGTCACCCCTCAGCTGGGTATTTATGGTCCTACTTCAAAATCGCTATGTGCATGTTATTCCAGTGCTTTGCAGGAGTGCTGATCCCTTGCAGCATTTGTGAATTGGACTGGCTCCCTTGGAAATTGTTCTCTGGACAGTACTGAACTTTGAGAACTGCATTGTGGGCCATTGCTTCTTGGACTTTAAGATATTTATTATAATTTTTTTAAAGCTTTTTGAATTATACTTCAGGGCTATATGGGTGAAGCTATCAGGACTCATCAGTTTTTTCCTCACTTCCTCTCATTTGCATCAAATCTCCAAACAACCCAAAGAACCCCCCTAAAGTGAGATACATTGAGAATCCCTTCTCACCTTCTATCTATACTTCACTATTTATCTCTTGTCTTCAAAATTACCAGATTTTCCTACTGTTGTGGCTCCTCAGCCTTGAGGATCAGCTGTATCCAGAAAGGGATGCCAGACACATGGGAGGAATGAGTCAAATGGAAAAGGAAGTCAAATGCTTGGTATAGCTGAGTAAGCAATCCTATAGGGGAGTTCAGGAAGGACTTGGAAGGCCAAGGATTGAAGATAACCTTTTTAGTTTCTGAAAAAAAATTGTTAGGATGAGGTGAGGGGGAAGGACAGAAGGAGGGGAAGGAGAGGAAGAGGGGAAGTAAAAGTAATTGTGAGTACAAGTGGAAGAAAGAGAGAATTACTGGAGGTCAGAGCCCACCTCCTACTCTGAGACTGCAGATATACATATTTCCATCCCAAACTGTATTCTGTCAGTCTTGATATTTGCTGACCAAAACCCAAAACTTTTCCATTATTATAACACCAGTGTTCCTGCTCATGGCTGATAAGCACAAGCTCTTCAGCTCTGAATCATCAACTGAAACTTTTATCTGAGGACTGAATACATGCCCATCAATGCTGAGGGAAAGAAAAGTACATGGAGATAGGGTCAAAAAGTTATTCATTATATTGATAGTTTCTTTCTTGTTCTTTCCTTCACAATTACTTTACATTGTTTCTTGAAAAATAGAATACAGCCTCAGAGAGCAGGGTAGAAACAGATCTGCAAAAATTATTTCTTAGGGTTTATTTCTGCATTTAAAAAAAAAAAAGAAAAAAAAAAAAAAAAAAAAAAACCAAAAAAAAAAAAAAAGGAAAAAACAAAACAAACCCCCCAAAA
>VZRX01010500.1:28906-86893 GCA_013398075.1 Notiomystis cincta
TATTTGGTTTTATTTCTGCATTTAAAAAAAAAAAAGAAAAAAAAAAAAAAGAAAAACAGACCAAATAAAATACATAAGGACAAAACAAAACAAACCCCTCAAATTTCTAGAGGTTGGAGGAGCCGAGGTCCTGCTGGAGGTACCGCAGTAAACCAGGGATGGCGACTCCTATGCTGCCATGGCACCACCAGGTGGGACCCGCTCGTCACTGCAGCTTCCAAATCCCTCACGTGTGATGGCAATTCCCCGGCGAGGTTTTTGCGTTTTGCCTACGGCTGGTCTTTCAGTGGAGCCCAGGTACACCTGCTCCCTAGTCCATGATCAGGCACGGGCTAAGTGTACAAGTCTTCTAAACTTTGTGCCAGTGCGTCCCCTCTCTTGTCCAGGTTTCAGGGCACAGGGGAGGTCAAGTGTACACCAGGCTTGTCCCCTTGCAAACTGAGTCTGATTATCTGTAGATGCTGAGCCAAAACTGTGACTAGTCTTGGTGCAGACACAAAAGAAATGGAATTGTGAGGCTGGGAGTGCATTAATGAAGCTTCTGCTTCGATGAGCAGTAACAACAAAACCTGCTTGTATAGTATGTATGTATGATTTCATTAGTAGTCCTTTGCATCCATACAGGCAAGTAGAGCTGAGGTAGCCATCCTCCAACTGAGGTCAAGGGAAGAAGAGCAATATGGTTATGTGCTTAAAGAGCAAGCTTTCTCACAGTGGTTGTGCAGGGGGAGAGTGGTTTTCATGCTATTACCTCCTAGTTTCCACAATTTGACATTCCAAGCTACTTTTAAAAGTGTCATTTTACATTTAATGGGTGCTCCCTTTCCTTTTGGTTTTTCCTGTTGTTCTGGAAACATTTAGCTTGCAGTCTGTATCTCCGTGCTGCAGCTGCCACAATATCCTTCAGAGAAGGATTTTCCTACGTCTTGCAATAGCAGCATGACGTGTCAGTGCAGCTGCCTGGGATTCTTCCATCAAACTGTTGATGATGCTGAATTTTTTCATTTCACTGGAGGGAAGTCTTCTGTGGATCAATGAAACTATTTTAGGTTCAACTCCATATCACCTCAGATCCTTTTTTTAATTGCATTTATTGGTTCTTTTTAATTATAACTTGAACTTTCTTCTTCACTTTTTTTTTTTTTTTCTTAAGAGAAAGTTTTCTGTCCCCATAGTTGCAGGAAAAGGTTTCAAGATATGAATCTCAGTGAATGACTGAGATAAAGTAATTATTCAGCATGAGGCTGGAAGTAGGACTTAAGTGCAAAGGAATAAAAAAGCATTACTTTCTGGTCCTATTCTCTACTTCTGCCACATTTAATTTGAAAGATCTCTACACATAGCTAGCAAAATTATAGACAATCTTCTAGAGCATCAGTTGCACCAACTGGTACAAACTCAGACTCCTGTTTCAATTTTTCTAATGTGCACACCCACAGAAATATAGCACTTTATGAGGAATGGGGGTGGGAGAGAGAAAATCACTTTTATACTCATCTGTTATCAGAATTCATCTAAACTTCAGTCTAAAGTAGTGTAATTTCATAGATTGAGTATACCAAGGCTTGTTTTGGGAACCTACATCCTGAATGTGTGCTGAGCAGTGGCTGTAATGAGTTTAACTCATTAAAGCAACCCTATGAGTTAAGAACTGCCTTTCGGGAGTAAGTCACAGAGCATGGGATTAAGCTCATGTGAATTAAACAGTCTAAATGCAAAAGTCTGGATTAATCTTGACAACTGGGGAGTGATAGACACTTCTACCTAGACACTTCTATCTAGAAAAGAGATTTAATTTCTTGCCAAGGAGGGAGAGGAGGGAGGCAGGTTCCTGCTGATGATCGAAGTTTTCTAGTTTCTGTTGCATCTGACAGTCAAAGCAGGGCCCAAACAGGTCCTTGAAGATGTCTAAAGCTCTCTGAGTTGCAGTCTCAGCTGTCCTGAGAGAGAGGCAGGCTTCAGTTTGTTATTGAGTTCATGGGGCAGCAGTTTGAAAATACATCTTGTGGGACAAAACCCCACATTGCATCCAGTCAGAGCCTGCTGAAGGGATAGAACCTGGGGAGAGTGTGGATAAAAAGCAAGGACTTGGAAGTCAGCTCATTTGATTTTCCTGAATCTGGCCAACAACAGAGGAACACTGCAGACACTGGAATAGCATCTGGCTTGGCTGTCCCTCCTGCTGTATCTCCTTCCTTCTCTGGGACAGCAACTGTTTGCTTCTGCCTTGCTCTGGCAGGAACGGGAGGATGTTTGTGGTGCCAGCTGTTGCTGTAGGGAAAGGACATCTTATCTCAAAAATGGGGAGCCAGGAAGTTCTGCACAGAAGGAGGATCTTGTTGCAAGTGGGAGCAAAGTTGCAGGATTTGGTGCTCTTGAAGATCCATGCTTTTGTACAGGGTGTCAGTCAAGGCTTCTGCATGCGTGATTAGCCTGCTGAATAACTAAACTTAATTATATTCAGTGTAGCTCAATGAGCTGCAATTAGTGATGCATTAGCCTTATTTTTTATCTTGTTTGCTCATATTCTTTCTCCTTTATAAATGTTGGTATTCCCTAATGCTTCCCCATTAGGAAACACAAATTAAATGTGTCATAAAATTGCTGATTTCAAAAACACATTTCATTTTTCTCCATTGTTGCAAAACACAATAGATGGAGCTGAAACCTGCAGGAAGTATGCCTTATCATCCATGGCCATGGGCTCATTAAAGACTCAGCCTCTCACATTTGCAGGTATGTTCCCAAGAACAGAGATTACAAACAGATCACTACATATGCTAGTAAAAGCTGAGGCAGCTGCTAATATCTGAGTGTGGAAGTTGAGAAGGAAGCTCAATAATGTCCCCACATCTAAAGTGAAGTAGGAGAAATCTGCAGGATAGGAAATCCAGGACATTGCAACCATCTGAGATATTCAAATCTGCTCCTTTGGTGTTCGCCTTCTTCAACTCTTTAATTTGGGAAGACACATCACACTTCTCAGTGCAGGAATGACAGACAGCAGCTCACTTTGATGTATTTCTTGCCCTGACCGATATTTTCCTTAAGAAACGCTGCTTACATTACAGATGCTGCTGTAGCTCACAGGTCTCTGTGCTCTCTCCCTGCTCACTAGCAATGGCATCACAATCATTCAGAAACTTCTTACTGAAAACTTTTCACTTCCTCTTGTACACAGGGAAACCAAAAAGCGCACTGGCGCTTTCAACTTTATTTTGTGTAGGATTTTTATGATGTGCTATATGCCTGAAACAGTGATAACAATAATCCAGTTAGACTATATTGCCAAACTGAAGAGTTTGGGGTTGTATAAGCTTTTGTTGGCATTAAACAGTCTCCACTTTGATCCTGTTGTTGTTACTGTGCTGCAAAGAGTCAGCGAAAGGCACAAATGAGGATCTGCAGATACATTCCTGAGACATGCACTGGAAATGAAGATATGCTGAGAACTTCCTGAGAAAAGAATTGCAGACCTTAAAATACATTTAATCTGGAATAGGTACATGTTTCATGGTTTTTGGGGATCTGAAAAGACTGCTATTTTAGAACTCCATTTGCAAAAAAGACAGCAAAAGACAACTGCTCTCTGCCAGAACAATTGCAACATCTTTGGAAGACAAATATCATCACAAACTATCTCAGTATGAATAGTAAGAAAGGAACTGATCTTCCTTGGCATCAGCATACTACAGCATATGAATGTCTCTGAATTAGAAATGCAAGGTGTACATTAGGGGCCCTGCACTCTGTTGGACTACATTTCTTGGGCTTAAAAACATTCTTTCAAAGCTTCTTTCCCTTTTGCATTGCTAAAGGAAATGACTCAACACAATACAATAAACATTCAGTCATGGAGCAAAGAAATATCTGGACTGAGAGCAAAATACATTGTTGCCTGGGTCAAGGGTAAGTGCAGATGAGTTGACAGACCTGCAGTTCAAATTGAATGGCAGAAAGATGCCCAGACTATCTTCAACTGCCTACGTAAATTTCGTTTCCTCTTTGCAATCAGTGTTTGTGCTGCTGATCGTTGAGTGTTAACGGTATGTACATGTATATTTCCTAATTATGTTTGTGTTTTATCAGCCCTTTCTGGGCACAGCCCCTCGTGTTATGTACCCCAAGTACACAGCAGAATCACTCCATGGTTTTACTTGCACCTTAGTAGATCTGGGAACATAATTTGACCCTCACTTTCTTTTATGTGATGGTCTCAGGAGGAATTACAAGACTAAAAGTACAAGACTGATGCATTTATTATAGGAATAGAATCCAGCTTTCTGATTTAAACTGCAATACAGAGCTCTTTGGAAATATGCACAACCTAACCACCCCTTCTCACACCCCCCATTCCCTCTCTGCAAAAAATACCACAAAATTTTTTGTATCTTGCTGAAAAGATTTCTTAGTAAATGTGTGTCTGGAAAAATCAAGAGCTTTTCTGGGTGTAATAGCCATACAATAAATAATTAATGAGCAGTAAGATCATCTATTGGTTTTTCTTTCCCCTTTTCTTTTTCTTCAAAAGAAGTGGTAAAAACAGACTTCTCTTGAGACGCAGAAAACACCTTTAAGCAATGGTGCATGATAATTTAAGAAATTGGGTGGAGTACTTCCTTCCTTAATCTGCTTGTAGTGAGTGAAAAGTTAGAGACAAATAGGACAAATTTCTTACACAATGTCTGAAAAACAACCTTTTAACAGCTTTTAAAAAAAAGTTTTCCCACCTCCCTGGTGGGTCTAATCCTGAGTCTTCCTAAAGACCTAGATGACAACCCCCTGTCTTGGCAGGTGGAGTTGCTGGTGCTGGCCAGCTGGTAGCTCTTTCACCTGTTGTTTTCTCTTCTTGTTTAGTAGGCAGTCTTGCTTCTTGCTCACCTTGTCTTGAGGGTAGACTTAGATTTGTCTTCAAGGGATTTTTTGTGGTAGTCAAGACTTGACAGCTTCTGCTTACCCAAACATGGGTGAATATATTTTTGCAGCAGCTGTGTGATGCAAGATGGGGACAAAGGGGAAAAAACACAACCAAAACTTGCAGGGATCTCAACATCCTGTATACAACAGCCACAGCCTCCTTTTTCAGCACCCTTTGCTTGAAAGCAGATGGCTGCTTTGAAGCATCTACTGGCCATAGTTCAGTTTGTCACATGTACATCTGGGTGCCAAACAACAACAAAAAAAAAAACCACTTTTCAAATAGCTTAAAAAAAACCCCAAAATTAAAAAGCAAACCCAAAGCATTATAATTTTTTTTCAAGCACAGAAGATACTTTGCTTCCCTAGATACTGACTTTTGCAGGAGCTGACCATTTTCCTGCTGGTTTTGTCCAAGAGTTAGACAGAGTGGTTACAAGGATCTAGGAATCTGGTCAGCCTGAGGAAAGGCTTTCCCACTTTCATGTCCTTCATTTGGGGTTGGACTAGGTGATATTTAAAGGTTCCTTCCACCCCAAATCTTGTATTATATCCATGACCTTGATTAATCGGGAGCAGGGAGACAGGTAGCATTGGTTTCCTGCCCACCAGCCACTGAACTGTCTGAGCTGGCTATTGGGATCTGGCAGGAAAAAGTCTTGTGGGTAAGGGACCAAACAGCCTTGGTAGCTAGGGACTAGGGGAGCAAAGTGCATCCCATTGTAAGAGATTTGGTTTCTGACCATGCACAAGACTATGGGACCTGATGAGCTGTATCCCAGAGTCCTGAGGGAATTGACCATTGTAGTTGCCAGAGAGTTGCCACTCTCTGTGATATTCCAAAAGTCAGATGAATTTCCTGGTAACTGGAAAAAGGGAAAACATTATACTCATCTTTAAAAAAGGTAGGAAGGACTGTAGGAACTACAGGCCTGTGAGCCTTACCTCTGTGCGTGGGAAGATCATGGAACAGATCCTCCCAGAAGCTATGGTGAGACACATGGAGAACAGGGAAGTGGCTCAGGACAGTCTGCACAGCTTCACCAAAGGCAAGTTCTGCCTGAATAACCAAGTGGACTTTGACAGTGGAGTGACTGCAGCAGTGGACAAGGAAAGAGACATTGTCTGCATTGATTTCTGTAAGGACATGGTCCCTCCCTATGTCCTTTCTCTCTAAGCTGGAGAGACATGGACCCAAAGGGTGGATCATTCAGGTGGATTGTTCAGTGGAGTAGGAATTGGTTGGATGAACACTAGATCCTGTCCCTGGTGACATAGCTTTTGACCAAAGCCTTGCCCACACTGGTTTCAGTTGGTCAGTCCCCAGGTGTTTCAAGGCATGATCCCAGAAACTGAGACCCAAGAATATGTCTACTTCAGTTCTGGGGTAACACTCAATTCCTTCTACCATGACTGCTTTCTGCAGGACCACAGAGATTTGTCTCTTGAGCTGACCACACTTTGGGAGGGCTTCAGAGCAATGTGGGTGTGGCCAAGTCTGCCTATTCTCAGGGACTCAAATCAAACAGATGTCTGGAAAATGCAACAGCTGACTACATTTATTCCCAACCCGAGTTACCTTGGGTAAATTTATGATCACTCTGCTCATCTCTATCTGAGAGAAAGCTCCCTCTGTGAAATGCAGTAACCAGTAATCAAGGTCTTGGATCCTGCCCCCACTTCTCCAACAGAATTAACACCTGAGGTTATCAGTCCTGAGTCTGGGCCTCAGGCTGAAATTTAGATGCATTTTTTTAAAAATGACAAATGACAAACAGAGCTGGACTTCACATGACTGGTGGAAAAATACCTCTAATAACTACACGCTAGGTAAGAAATTCTGATGCATGCACTTTTTTTTCCCCTCCTTTACAATGACTGGAAAATTAAGGGAGACTCATTTATGTAGGGATAACACCCTGAAATAAAAATAAGAGCCAGGGGAAGTCACTTTTAAAGCCTGACTGAGTAACAGGATTATCAAACTGAAATCTGCCTTGTAAGGATTATTCAGACCAGTAGTCTGTCAGCAAACGTGCAATTTGCTGAACTATTTCAAAGGCAGTTAAAGGTTTTCTCAAAGCTGAGTCAATTCAATCTAAGGCTCTAGCTGCTTTGTGCTGTGCAGGTGGATTTATTCAGACTGAGCTTTTGAACCATCACAATGGAGGCAGTGATCAAAACAGCAATGGCAAAATTATTAGAACCTTAAAAACACAGAGATGGTGAGGATCAGGGATAAAAGTTTCACTAATTTCTACTCAATCAAGAAAAGTGTACTTTATTTTGTGCTGATTAAATTTTTAGTTTCAGTCCAGATATATTTTTTCATTTGGGACTTTTTTTTCCAAAAATATTTTAGAGAGTCTAGGGACAACTAGATTCACAGGAGTGCTGTGAGGTGGCAGCTACAGACCTGAAAGGAGGTCTGGCGTTTCACAAAGCAGGGTTTAGTTTTCATCTGCATGAAACTGAGACACCTCTTGGCTCTCACTCCAAGAATCACCTCCCTCCCAGGAACAGTCACCAGTCACCAGACCACAGATTTACTCTGCACTGAGAGTATTNGGTAAGGGACCAAACAGCCTTGGTAGCTAGGGACTAGGGGAGCAAAGTGCATCCCATTGTAAGAGATTTGGTTTCTGACCATGCACAAGACTATGGGACCTGATGAGCTGTATCCCAGAGTCCTGAGGGAATTGACCATTGTAGTTGCCAGAGAGTTGCCACTCTCTGTGATATTCCAAAAGTCAGATGAATTTCCTGGTAACTGGAAAAAGGGAAAACATTATACTCATCTTTAAAAAAGGTAGGAAGGACTGTAGGAACTACAGGCCTGTGAGCCTTACCTCTGTGCGTGGGAAGATCATGGAACAGATCCTCCCAGAAGCTATGGTGAGACACATGGAGAACAGGGAAGTGGCTCAGGACAGTCTGCACAGCTTCACCAAAGGCAAGTTCTGCCTGAATAACCAAGTGGACTTTGACAGTGGAGTGACTGCAGCAGTGGACAAGGAAAGAGACATTGTCTGCATTGATTTCTGTAAGGACATGGTCCCTCCCTATGTCCTTTCTCTCTAAGCTGGAGAGACATGGACCCAAAGGGTGGATCATTCAGGTGGATTGTTCAGTGGAGTAGGAATTGGTTGGATGAACACTAGATCCTGTCCCTGGTGACATAGCTTTTGACCAAAGCCTTGCCCACACTGGTTTCAGTTGGTCAGTCCCCAGGTGTTTCAAGGCATGATCCCAGAAACTGAGACCCAAGAATATGTCTACTTCAGTTCTGGGGTAACACTCAATTCCTTCTACCATGACTGCTTTCTGCAGGACCACAGAGATTTGTCTCTTGAGCTGACCACACTTTGGGAGGGCTTCAGAGCAATGTGGGTGTGGCCAAGTCTGCCTATTCTCAGGGACTCAAATCAAACAGATGTCTGGAAAATGCAACAGCTGACTACATTTATTCCCAACCCGAGTTACCTTGGGTAAATTTATGATCACTCTGCTCATCTCTATCTGAGAGAAAGCTCCCTCTGTGAAATGCAGTAACCAGTAATCAAGGTCTTGGATCCTGCCCCCACTTCTCCAACAGAATTAACACCTGAGGTTATCAGTCCTGAGTCTGGGCCTCAGGCTGAAATTTAGATGCATTTTTTTAAAAATGACAAATGACAAACAGAGCTGGACTTCACATGACTGGTGGAAAAATACCTCTAATAACTACACGCTAGGTAAGAAATTCTGATGCATGCACTTTTTTTTCCCCTCCTTTACAATGACTGGAAAATTAAGGGAGACTCATTTATGTAGGGATAACACCCTGAAATAAAAATAAGAGCCAGGGGAAGTCACTTTTAAAGCCTGACTGAGTAACAGGATTATCAAACTGAAATCTGCCTTGTAAGGATTATTCAGACCAGTAGTCTGTCAGCAAACGTGCAATTTGCTGAACTATTTCAAAGGCAGTTAAAGGTTTTCTCAAAGCTGAGTCAATTCAATCTAAGGCTCTAGCTGCTTTGTGCTGTGCAGGTGGATTTATTCAGACTGAGCTTTTGAACCATCACAATGGAGGCAGTGATCAAAACAGCAATGGCAAAATTATTAGAACCTTAAAAACACAGAGATGGTGAGGATCAGGGATAAAAGTTTCACTAATTTCTACTCAATCAAGAAAAGTGTACTTTATTTTGTGCTGATTAAATTTTTAGTTTCAGTCCAGATATATTTTTTCATTTGGGACTTTTTTTTCCAAAAATATTTTAGAGAGTCTAGGGACAACTAGATTCACAGGAGTGCTGTGAGGTGGCAGCTACAGACCTGAAAGGAGGTCTGGCGTTTCACAAAGCAGGGTTTAGTTTTCATCTGCATGAAACTGAGACACCTCTTGGCTCTCACTCCAAGAATCACCTCCCTCCCAGGAACAGTCACCAGTCACCAGACCACAGATTTACTCTGCACTGAGAGTATTTCAATATTTTGTACAACATTGAACAGGAAAGACAAATGCTGCATCTGAACTTGCACTCTGATTCATGCCACAGTGTATCTGATGGGCCTGGTTATTCCTGATGAGCTGGAATAACCTCTGCTTCATACTACCTTGGGATTTTTCCCCTTTTCTCTGCACCCTGGCTCCTCCACCCCCCTTGCACATCACAGAGTAATAACTCTCCTCTCCCATCTGTCATCACTCTCCCTCTATTCCTCCCCAGACTTTTTCTCACCCATTGCTTGCATGAAGGTCTCATTCACCTGAACTTTTGCTGCAAGAAAAACATGAGTCTGCTGCCAGGAATCTGCTTTGGAGAATCCCTCTGGTTTTGCATAGAAACCAAGGGGCAAGTGTGAGTGTGTTTGGAGGGGGAGATGTTGGGACTCTGAAAGTCTTGAGACAGTTCTGTTCAGGGGTGTGACAAGGACACTCACTTCAGTTAAAAAGTAGGAAGTTTCCCTGGCTCTGGAAGAACAGATCTAGTTGGAGAGATCCTGGCCCCAAAAGACTGTGCAGTCCAGAGACTGAAATGCTCCCCCAGAGGATGGAAGGCCCATCTCATACAAAGCAACAACCCATATCATGTAATATTACCACTGCCACTGAATTAGCAGCAGCACTCATTTCCTATGACAGACATTTCCTATGCTGAAATGAGTATGTCAGTTTGAAAACACTTAAATGATTTTTTTTCAATTTGAGTATTTTTTCCATTCATTTTCTCTCTTGGGCAACATTACACGAACCTGCAATTTTGAGAGTTTAATAACTGACAGACAAAATGTTTTGACCATTGAAGGCTGTGACACTGGGCAAGGAACCAGGTCACATCTCAGATGCAAGGAAAAGCTTTCTCACCATACCACCCCTCCATGGGCCTAGAACATCTGTAATTAGTCTAACCAGAAGTAATTGGCTAAGGTCATCTGCTTATTCCCTAAGAGTAGATAGAAATGTCTCCTTTCTGGAGAGCTCCACAGGTGAGATAATCAGATTGGTTTTGAATCAGGGGTCTCCTCATTCTTTTCACTGGTTGCCTGCCTGCCATTCATCCCTCAAAAAAGCTCACCTTGCTATGGGACAAGTCATGCCATGGTTATCTCACCTGCCTAGAATGGATCAAGCACCTGAGCCCTGGAGATCTGCCCAAGAGCTCCTGGTGCTGGATGACAGAGAAGCAGAAGTTCTCAGAAAACTCTTCTCCTTTCCTTCACCTTTGCTATGATACAGAATGGATTCACCAGACCCTCTTTCCTCCCTCTCTGTTCTGCTTGTCCTCCTTCCACAGTTCAGGGACTCTCTCTCTCAGCCTCTCTTGCTCCTGCCACCTTCTCTCATTTCCATACAGATTTACCCTTCCATCTTCTCCCTCCCAAATCACAGGACTTCTTTTTGGAGGTTGCCTACTGTCACTCTCCCATCTCACTGTACTTACAGACCTCCCACCACCACCTGTGCAAGCTGCTGATCTCTGTCTCCCAGTGCATCTAAAGCTGAGCCCAGCTGGAGTTGCACAGCTCAGCTTGAGATGAGGAACCCTTTGGGAAGGTGGAATGACAGCTTGCATCTCTCTTGTTTTCGTGTCACAGTTAACATTTTGCCATATCCTCTTGCAGTTAGACCTTCCTCTGCTCATGGAATGACAGGCTAGGTCCCTCAGAGAGACCCCAAACCAGGTCCTGTATTTACCCTCCTCAGCTGCAGGAGAGAATCTAGTGTTTGCTTCTCTGGGAGTAACATTGCTGTTAATGAATAAACACATTCAGCTTTAGTGCAGCTCCCCAAAACCATTTATTTTCTCTCTTTTTTTTATGCAAAGGGTTGGTATGGCCTGAGGCTGGGTAGCCCTCAGGGCCTGGTGCAAATCAGACCCCCATCTGCATCTGCTTCCTCTGGGCTCCAGGAACCAGAGCCACATTCAGGTCAACCTCAAGGCTGTTACAGATTGACCCTAGAGGAAGACCTCTGCACTGGAGAGATACTGAGGAGCTTTCTAGCATCACTTAAAAAAAAAAAAAAAAAGTCTAAAATGTCACCAGACTATTCTAAAATATGTTACACAAAGGTCATGTCCCTGTCTCCCAGGAGAACACAGCTGAACTGCAGATTTTTTACCAACAAAGGCAGGAACCCAAATACTCATAGACTGCTTGAGACAGCTCCAGGGAAGACTCTCAAAGTGAGCTCCAGAGCCTGCTGAGCTCAGTGAGAAGCTAAATGTGGACTCCACCTAAAGGAAACTCATCTATACAAATTCACACCGTTGCTCAGAATCATTCTGAAAGATGTGACCATTCTGAAAGACGTGACCAGCCTTTAGAGGGATGTTTACTTAGCACTTAATTGCTTTCTGAGGAAATTTTAGCATGGCCAAATGAATGCCATCAAATTGATTACCTTGTAGAAGTAGTAGTAATTATTATTATTTAATTATCAACTAATTTTTTTTCATTATAATATGTTATAATATACCACAGTATATTATAATGCAGCTTTAACTACTCCTTATACTCATTATAATACTCCAGAACTGCAGAATTTCATGGCTTTTTACCAAAATTACATGCTAGATCTTTTCATGCCAAAAGTTTCTTTCCCCAGTTTTAGAGGGGATAGCATCTTTAAAAATGGTAGTGAATTAAGAGTTGCAAAATTTTAATTATTTGTACCCTTAAAGATCAAAATGTGGAAAATAAAAAGCTCTATTTCTAGCCTGCTATATTTGAACTAAAAGACTATTGTTTAAAAAAACCCCAACAAAATAAAAAAAAAAACCCACAAAAAAAAAAAAAAAAAAAAACCACACACACACACACACACACAAAAAAAAACACACCAAAAAAACCCCCCAAAAACCCCCAAAAAACAAACAAACAAACAAAACCCAAACAACCAAAGAAGCAAACCAAATCTCATTTTTAGGAGTTTTAGGGGGTCTAATTCAATATATTTTGCACTCTTTGAGGCTATGAGACTGAAACTCCTTCCTGTTAACCTGTGAGCTCATGGTGAGAAGACTGACAGTTGGGTTTCAATTTTTTGTATGTGGAAGTGAGAGGAGTTAAAGCAAGAACTTGAGTCTCTGTCCTGCAACTATGTTCAAAGTAAAATGCCCTGGTGTTTCTGCACATGAAGCTGTGTCATCTATAGCCATAGTTTGAGGAGTCTCACAAATGTTCTGGCCTCCATTCCAAGATAGCAACCAAGCACCTGCTCAGACCAAGGATCTTGAGTATCCTCATTATTTTTGTAGTAGACTGTAAAAGGATAAACTTCAAGTGCAGACCAGCTTCATCAGTGTCTTGTGGGAGCATGCCTCTTTTGTCTTTGTTACTGAAAATAATCACTTGGAAGTCAAAGGTAACGCTTAACTTGCAGAGAATAAGGATTTTTTTTTTGGTAGTTTTTTATAAAATCTTTATTGCATAAAAAAATCATGCAAGCATATATATCTTTACAGCAGAAGGAACTCTCATTTGGATATTAAAACTCCCAGATGAAGAATCTTGCAAAGGAATGTTTCTTTCCAGTGCCTATATTCAAGAGTGCCTTGAATGACAATCTCTGCTGTGGATATCTGAAGTGCAAATGCCCAGAACTAGATACGACTCCCCCATCCCTGTCTCAGAAACCCCCAACACGGGATGTCTCCACAGGCTCAGAGGCCCAGGTGCCACCTTGGGTTCTGTGTGGAGGTGTCCACTTCCCAGAAGTACCTGTGCCCTTGTGGGCAGCTGACCTTTAATAGCTTCAGGCTACTGGGTGTTTCTAAGCTCAGTCTTAGAAATGCCTTTTAGTCAAACAGATACATTTAGGCAAGGAAATGAGGTTTTTAGGCACAGAGGGTTTTTATGTGCAGAGGACTAACTCCTGATGCTCCAGGATGCCCGACTTTCAGCTGGAGACCCTCTGTATATAAAAGTATCATATACTATATGAACATCAAATGCTTGTCCAGGCTGCAGTGGATGCCACTCCTTCAAATAACCTAGTTTTTTACCTTGCTCTCTTGGGCACCACAACACTGAGAACATGCTGAGAATATAGCTCCATTGCTCTAAACTTCTTCTATAAATGAGAGCTGGGAGGTCAGGCCATTACTCTAAGTGATTTCTACACTTCATTACATAAGCGCCACTCAACAGTAAAATGTACTTGGTCACAGCTATGCAGAAGACACTGCTGTTTTTCCCTTCCATGGGGGTGATCATAGTCTTCTCCTCTGGCCACCTGCATATTCTCAGTGTGAAACAGAAATCATGTCTAGGGCAGGGCATTCGTTACCAAACTGCAGTGGAACTATACTTGAAAGACTTCAAAGTGAGGAAGGAGTTAATCATTGCAAGATAGTCATTTCCTGAGTCCTCTGCTTGGATGAGTAAAAACTTTCAACTATTTCTGTTTCTTCTGTGTCATTTAAGAGGCTTTCAAGGTGCACTGTACCTCTCAGACCAGGTAAGGAGTACAGCTTTTCACTTCTTCATTGTTTATTCATAATAGTTTTTCAGAGGAGCCAGACTCAGCCAAGACTGATTTTTTTCTCCCTCCTATTATTTACATCTGAAGTGAGAACAAAGTTCATTGCAATCCAAGAAGTACATGTGTCTCTTTGTGCCAGATGACTGTGAGCTGTAGAAATAAAGGAAGAACTGTATGACTTAATAATAGAGCAAAGATAATTAAGAAATTATGTTGCACATATTTAGAAGTCTGAATTATTACAGCAAATACTGCAGGAAAAGAGAAAGAAAACTCATCACCAGTTTTAAGGAGTTCACTCTGCAAAACCCACTAACAAAATATGGAGTTCTCAGGTGCACAGTTTGCTTTAGTGAGGAGAGTATAAAAATCATAGCGTATCTTCAACTTTGTTTTTAAAAAGAGGAAGAATAAGCTTGTTTATATTGGGGGACAGAAAAAAAAAAAAATCAAACCTAGATAATTTTTCGGAGTTGTAAATCTGGACCCGGTATCTGTCTTTGCAGAGTCATGTACATGAGTACATGTACATCTGAGACTGCTCTGGAGGTTTGCAACAGCCCAACATACACACAGAAGTGATAACAGAACAATATCATAAAATTATATAATTTCATCAGGGTCTTTTGATACATAAAACTGAACTCAGACAGACAGGCACCAGAAGAAGTCCCGTAACAAAGTGCACTTTCGCATACGGAATTTGCTGTCTCTTAATAGATAGGGAGAGAGACTATTTGCGTGAAAAACTTTTAAATTTGTTTAGTAGTTCAGAAACAAGCATAAAATCGCCATCTGTGGGGCAGTTATTGTAATAATCTGGTGTTATTGGGTCACTATATAGAAAGGGAAATTTTACATGCCTTGCTGATCTGCGCTGAGTGAAATCTTACACTGGTATGGCACTTGTGGGTTTTTTTAAGACTCGGGGTTTTCTGGCATTTGTGGGTTTTTAAGTCTTTGCTTGTAATCAGTTTTAATGTTTGGGCATTGACTCCTTGAATGTTTGGTTTAAACACTTTCCGGATTTTATACATAGTAGTCAGGAGAATCTAATTAGGACTTTAACAGCATCAGTTTGATTCAGACACATAATTTCCATCCACATTGGGACTTCATTCCTAAATCATTTCCACCTTAACTTGTGAAATTGCTGTTAGAGTAGCTATTGGATGTCTGTAATGAATTTCACCCTCATCTAACTCAATGAGCCACTTGAAGTTTTGTCACTGCATCTACAGAAGGGGTATTCAGATGAATCCCAGCTGGTGCCAGACTTATGCCCTGGTTTTTGCAGCTCTCCAGTGTAGGCAATCGGATCAAGAATCCCAGTCTTCCCTTAAAAACAGCTGAGTCAGTTTAGAACGACCAGGGAGCGTGTCACCATTCTGCTAGGGAAGAGGCTATGGATGGCATGGGTAGAAGCATTTGCATCAGCCTTAGTCTTCTCAGTCTGAACATCAGTGCTAAGCAATTTGCTGTTCCTTACAGGTCTGTATGGCCTCAGTTGGTGAATACTTGCAGGCTATGCCATGGTTTGCTGGAGGAAAGCTGGCTGAAGTGTGCCTACCATCCTGCAGTCATATTTCCCAGTTATTGCACCAGCACAGCTCAAGGGAAAGTGCTTGGCAGCTTTGGGAAGAGCAAACTGAACCCAGGCATCCCCTGTCACCAACCAGCATCTTACCCACTGCTTCTGCCTCCAGTTTTTAGCATCCCTTCAGGTACATTTATTGAAAATATGTATTCACCTTCTGTCTTGCAGCGTGAGTTTGGGCTCAACTCAGATGCATCTGCCTGTGCAGATAATTTTGCTTTCAATGATGACTTTAAATGCAGAAAAAGCCAGCTCAGGTGCTTTAAAATGTTTGCTGTCAGTGCTCTCTTTGAGCATCAGTATCTTTGTTTGATGTGGGAAAGGGTGCACACCTCTGTCAGAGGGTGGCATACGTTACATGTTGTGGTGAGGTGGAACAGCACTGAAAACAAATATTAGAAAGGTCAATCCTTATATGATAACTTTGGTCTGCCACTGTAACTGCTGCATTCTGGTCAAGTGGCCAGAGGGGAGAAACCCAGATACAGATCAGCCTCAGGAAGTTATCTTGTGGTAGGCTCCTCAAAAATAAAGACACACCAAGACTGTGTCACCTCGCGTTTAAAATACGTGCTGGTGTTTTGTGTTGACATTTAAAAACTTTACTTCACATTTGCATAGTTTCCAGATAAAAAGTTGTTTTGAAACAAAAGTTCAGGGGGCTTTGCTGCTGACAACTAATGTTTGCAAAGCTTTCAGTTGGACAGAAGGGAGGTTTTCTTATCAGGCACATTTATTGACACTGTTCCCATGCTCTTCACAGCATGCAAAAGGAGCTTGAAAATGTAGATCTCCTCTGAAATATGACATTACAGAAATGACATTACAGTTTGGACCTTGACTACTGCCTCCAGAACTCCTGGATGAAATGGGCTCTATTTATAATTAAATGTCTATGGGGCTGTTGTTTTGGTTTGATTATTCTTAATGCCAGTTCTCAAATGGGAAAGTCAGGCTAGTGTTCCTCTTGGGCTTACTATTTATACACAAGAAACCTGAGAGGGACTCAGCCTGAGAGTTAAGGTTGTTATTTAAAAAGGATTTAAAGTAGATAATATAATCCAATTTTTGTCTAAATTTAGTTGCTATCAATCAGAAATGTCCCACAGGAATAATTTTCTACATCTTTGAATCTGGAAATGTGAGTTTGATCCAGTCTCTTTTCATATAATTTTGGTTGGAAGCGTTCTGTCCTTACGGAAATTTTCCATTGGTAATTTTATTTTTCAGTGTTGATGAATATTTAACTAAAGCTAAACACTCAAACAGAGAAAGGGAGAGAGAAATCTGTGTATGCTTCATTGAACAGCTCAGTATTTAAATACTGGGGTTTATCTCTCATTGATATCATAAGAGAGATTCTGCCTTTTTGTGCACAGACTGATAAGGGTCCAAGAGTTGTTAGGCTGAGGCCAGGGATCTGTAAACTTGGTCATCAAGAGCTGCACATTTTTTGTCACATTTTCACAATACTGCATGAAGAACTCAAGCTCTGCAGCTGGTAAATTGAAAATCCTCATTCTCCCAGCTGCTGACTAAGTCTTGAAATCAGAACAGAAATTACACTTTGCTGTGGTCATGAAGAAGCAGCTAGGGCTACTTACTGTGAGATACATTGCACCTGATTCACATCTGCAAAAATGAGAAGGGAAAATAGCAAACTAACAAGAGTATGTGTTCTTTTATCTTCTCTTCATCTTCAGATGTCTATATTCTGAAGCCTTAGTAGTCCCACACAGGTATGTTTTACAGCTAGTGAACCATATATTTAAGGCTGTGAAAGAAAATAGAAAATGTTACCAGTGCTTGTCACTGTGTCACTTCTGTCATTATCTTTAGAAAGGTTCCTTTTTCTTTCCTATTTTTAAAAATTTTTATTCTTAAAAGTTTTCATTTTTATTCCTTTCTGCAGATCTTACTCATAGAGGAAATCTGATCTGCTGCAGCACGGAAACATCAGTGGTGAGATGGCGAGACAAATTCCTTAGGGAGCTGCCCGTAAGTCTGGTCAACATTTAAGATGAAAAGTTTTGCATTTTCTTTGGCAGGATGTTACATGCAGAGTTTAGCTGTATGAGGCAATTGTTGAGGCAATAAGGGAATATTCAGGAACACAAGCCTCTGCTTTGAGTAGGTGAGTAAGCACAAAGGCAGAAATAATCTTGTTAAGACTTTTTCNAAAGCATGCCCAATTGAAATCCTGTTCTCCCAGAATCCTGGATACACTGAGTACACCCCCACTTTAGGGCTGCAATGGTTCAGCAGCTGAAAGCTGTGAGAATGAGCCTCTTTTGTGCTTTTGTCACTTCACCTTGTGTAACAATCAAGCAGTGCAGGGATCAAAGGGAAATCCCCCTGGAATATAGCCAGTGGTGAGAGATAGGGTAGGAAATTGTGAAATGGTGAGGATGAGCCTAAATTTTAAAAAGCAAAGGAAAATTGTAGTACAAACTCGAGGTAGATGAGGACAGAGGGTGTTGACAGTTTACACCTGCAGTTAACAGGAGGAAGAAAGACTTGGATTACATGCTGATGATGATGTAGAGGACAGCAAGGTGTGATTCTTTCAGCTCTTTCCCTCAAATGCTCTGGAGAAACCCCTGAAATTCCATGTCTCAGAAACACAGAAGTCAATCTTGAAGGCAGCATGGATGTGTCTGCACCCTCTAGTGGGGCTACACAGAAAATGTTTTTACCCAGCAGTAACTTTCCATTTCATTTGCTGGGACCAGTCATATCCTGATCTTTAGCGTATTTGACACACCTGTAATAAATGTTTTCAGCTTCTGTAACACGATGGCTGCATCCCAACTTCTTTTTTTGGATGGTCTTTTGTCTGTCATAGCTCCTGAACTACACAAGAAGTTGATTGTGACTCAAGAGTTCTTTGAGGGAGCATTAGTTGGTGTGAGACAAAACTATGCCAGAACTGGACACAGCCCAAGCAAGTGAATTTCATGGTCTGAGCATTGTTCTGACAGTGTTAAATTTACTAATATTGACATTCTTTACATGTAGTAAAATCTCCCTTGTGCAGGTGTTATATTCCTCAGAGTCCTAAGGGTAAATATTACAGAATAATACTTCAGCACAAAAAAATCAATGAACAACCTGTTTAGTGGGAGACCATTTCCTGTCTCATTGTTCAGCTCGCATTTACTTGCTGCTGGAGGACACATGCTGACTGAGGTGTAGAACTACACGAAAAAGCAAGGCAGCCTTGTGATTTTAGCATCTGAATGATGTTCTGGGACATATGATTCTGCCACTGATTCTCCCTGAAAGTAGATGCTGAGAAAAGCCTTTGTGATACTGACAAGAGGTCACCTTCTTCAGAAAAGGATACATGTGAAATGTTTGAAACAGAGCTAGGATGGAATTTCAGAGCTTCAGCTCCAGACAGGGAAAATTCTGATGCAGCCTCTGACTGCTGGGGAATTCTACCATAGCAGTTGTTTCTTATAACACAAGATAGCAGTACTTAAGATACTTAGAGACAAATATAGAAAGATATCCATTAGCAATTATAGAACAAATGGATTTTGATGGGACTGAGAAAGCTGGTCTGGTGCCACTAGGGAGAATACTTAAAGCACATCAGTGAAACTGTTTCTTCTTTACAAATGCAAGTACTTGCTTTTCAAAAGGTCAAAGAGTAGGAAATAGTGTAACTCCTCCTCTAGAGCCTGCTCCTAGGAGGAAGAGCGTGCACATTCAACTCTGTCTTTGGAAAGTATTTAAAGGCTTATCCCTCTCCTTTCTCGCTAGCTAGGTAGTGTGCTAGAACTATGGTCTGGGCTGGATTGCACCCAGCCAGTAGAAGCTGGAAGAGCAAGCAAAAGAGGACAAAAGAGGTCAGAAAAACCATGCAGCTAGAAGGCTAAAGATGCTATCTCTAGGCTTGTCTTCAGAGACACCATTTCACAGTAACCACAGGAAAACTCCAAAGGCCAAACTATTGAGCAGATTCCAGGCCATGTCCCCTTACTTGATGGCTGCCTTTGTCACTAGACTAAAGAATTCCTTTCCCTCCTTCACGGCATTTTTGTCTTTCCCTGAGTTGTTGTGTTGATAATATTTTAGTGCGCATCTCTGATGTGAAAGATGGGCAGTACCCAGAAGCTTTGTGGCTAAAGCAATCTCCAGCACAGATAATGAGTCTCATGGTCAGACTTGGGAGGCAGCTTAAGGCTGCCTATCTATTTCCTGAAATTAACCACTACTTTATCATTCAGACAGGGAACGGAAGTGTTTTTCTTCTATCAACCATCTTAAAAAATTGTAGCAAATTATATTTAGTCCCCAGTGAGAAAAGGCAACAGGGAATTTTAACAAAAGGAAATTTTGCAGAGAGGTTCAAGGCTCAGGTCTCCCTGTAGTTTTCCTGTGAGAATGTTCTGTGAGACTCAATATTTTTTCCCCAATTTTTCATGTTTTTAAGGCTCATCCTTTGTCTGCACTGGATGACCTATGTTTGTGGCATGTGAAGAATGCTGACTTCATAGTGTTCCTTATGATTTTGCTTATTTCAGATCCCATTCTGAGACAGCCAAGCCTTTACTGGTGCCTTCAGCCTTCCACTCATATGATGCCCATCTTACAGAACTTAACATTCTGTTTCAGATCTGGCTCCAAGAGGTAAAGGTTTCAGAAACAGGCACCAATTCTGAGTTCCTAATTTTCAAATGATTATTAAGAGATCTCTGGATCTGACTTGCAGAATATTGAGTACTCACAAATCCCGGTATGGTCAATAGAAATGTGGCTTTGAAACGATAACATTTCATTTAATGCCAGATGCTCTAAGAAATCAGGTCCTAGGCAACTCAGGGCCTCCATTCCTCACTCTTCTCTTTGTAATACGGGGTTAAATAATCTTCATATTAGAGGAAGGCTGCAAATAAGAAATTGGTAGGCATTTCTGAAGCACTTTGATGCTACAACACTGGATGCCATAAAAATGCCCAAAAATCAGTTGTTTATTTAGTTTTTAGGACAAGAGTTTGAACAGTGCATTGCACATAGGACATAGTGTCATTCATTGAACAATCAGGAGAAAAAAGTCTACATTTTTTCAATAGGGTATTTTGCCTTTGGAAAATTGCTGGGAAGCAACACAGGTTGCTGGTTCCAACAGAGATCAAGTGGAAAAGGGCAAGCTCAAACATGTCCATTTTCCAGGCTGTGACTTGTAGAGTTTCTTGGCAGCTGGGATAATTTCCTGTCTTCAGCTTGTTGACTTCCACCATTTCACTAGTAGGATCATACAACTGAAAAGCAACCAGGGGAACCTGCTGATGAAATTCTTCTGGCTCCCAAACTCTTCAGCTGTTTATTTGTTCAGGCTTCTAGAACAGTAACCTTCCTGAGATGAATGGTCATTGTGAGCATTTGAACATGGAAGGAAAAGACAAGACCTTCTCCTAAGGGACACCTTCCATTCCCCTCAGTCACGTCTCTGCAAAGCTGGTGATCTCAGTTACACAATGTTTAAATCATCAGTTCACTGAGCAGAGCTGTTGGGGTCTTTAGAAACACATAGTTAGTCAAAAAGTTTGCAACCTATTGCAAAAATGTCCCAGCTAACAGAAGTTGGCTGCTAGATGTGAATGTGAGACCAAGTTAAACAGAAGCAACATCAAGCCCTTAAGCTGGGCTGAACACTGCCTTGCACACAGAATACAACCTTATCAGCCTAATTGTGACATAAATCTGTATATCCCTGTCAAAGAAAATCACTAGAACCCACTCTTTCACATGAAGATGTGCCTTCTTGGTTCCAGATTTCTCCCATGGGGCATAAACATATCTTTAACATCTCTAAGAGGATGAAGAATGAAGTTTCCTGTTATGTGTCTGGCTTTTGCAGCCTCAGCAATTCTCAGCTGTGCAGATACATAATCTTAAAATCCAGTCTTGGTGGATAAAATAGCCTGACAAACTCATCACTGAGGTCTTTTATGGTAAAATGCATGTTAAATGTTTGACATATAAAACCATGTATACTTGTGAAAGTTATTTTTTGAGCTTTTTAAATGAAATGGTTTCCACCAACAGCTCTTCTCTGAGAAACTAACAGGACAATCATAGTTTTACATGTTATAGTAGGCTGATAGGTTTGTTCAACTCACATGTCTGTTTCTGCTAATGTTTGTGGGTTGAGTACATGATTACCCCCAAATGAGAGGGGCAAAGATCATAGCCAGTATGGATACCAATAACACAAATGGTTGGTCTACCCTGGGCTTGGAAATGTTTACAGTGAGTGGGGTGGATTCTCAGCACCTCCCAGTTTTCACTGCAAAATCCAACTGCAAACTCTCACAGCAGTGCCTGGGAATCACTTTGTTATATGGGAACACCAGCATGTGGAAAGGCTATTGCTATGCCAGTTAGTAGCAGGAGAGCAGAGAGAAAGACATTGTATTACAGAAAAATCAGTTCCTTTGGTTGTGCCTATTTTTCTGACTGCTCCAACTTGTCTTTGGGACTACTGTAGTCATAGGTGTAGAAATAAAAATAGGTGTTCAGAAATAGGTTGGAAAAGACCCTCAAGGTCATCAAGTCCAGCCCTTAACCCAGCACTGTTCTCTTTGAGAACAGATATCCTATCCAGCAATCTAGGAAAGACATTCAGCCTAGGAAAGACACAAAAGCTACCCAGCTCAACTCCACATGTTAGCACCATTGTCCCAGGCACATATAAGGTACTTGTGGAAGTGTGCAAGGGGGAGTTTGGCAAGTGGGTGTGATGCTTTCACTGCAAATCACCTGGCTGAGTGTTCATGTATATTTTCCCCTCCTCAACAGGCAGGGGTGAAGTGAGGCTGTTTCTTGTTGAACAAAAGTTCCTGATTTCCTGCATTGTTTAGATGGATGATCTCATGATGATGCTTAGCTTACAGGGCCATAGGTATCTACTTGCTCTAGGTCTTGCTAAGATCCTTTACATATTCCCCCTTCCTGGATGGAAATATAAAGATCCTGTACTTACACTGGCTACGTTTTCCTACCAAGGGGGGCAATTATACAGGGAAATAGCTGGGAAGCCAGGCCAGAGGAAAGGACTCCAGCGAGAATTAAAGTTGTGCTCATGGAGCTACAAGCTCAGGTTGGCCTCAGAGCAGCGCCCAACCCAATGTTTCATTAAGAGAGCAAGGCTCACAGGATGTACAGAGATTGCACACACCTTCTTGCTCCAGCACGAGACCTCAGCTATCTCTTGTGACATCCTGTCTTGGCTGGCATGACTAACTCCTATCAGTGGCTATGTGGGTACATCACTGTGAGGGGCAGCGTTTGGGGAAAGCGGCAGAGGATCAGGTCATTTCACACATGTGGTGTGGTGACACTGTGATGCTATCTGTGATGTAGGCTGTCAAAATAAAACTCTGTTAGTAGGATGAATGACAAGACTGTGAGATTTTCAGTGGTAAGAGCCTGACACCACCTCTCCCCCCACTCCCAGTAAACTGTTGTCAACTCTTCAACTCTATCTTGCTGTTCTGTTGAAAAGCTACCCTAAAGTTTGCTTGGCTTTCATACTCCCAGTTGCCTGGAAGGATGCACAGATAGACTTATTCACAGATTGTAAAGAAGAAAAGCACATGTAGAGATTCTCTATTAAAGAGTTAAGAGGAAGGGAGGAGAAATAAGGAAGTAGTGGTTGAAACAATCTGCTTTTAAGCAAAGAAAAAAGTTAAGAAATACTTGATAACATTTGAAGTGGTGTATAAACAACACAGAAGAGCCCCAAACTAGGTGTTCTGGGTTTTTTTTTCCTGAGGGTGTGCATGTTCAGAACTAGTGGAAACTGCAACAAGAACTTTAGAAATGAAAATACTACACTTTTAACCAAAAAACCAGCACAGTTTTCTCACCCACTCAGACCGAAACATGAAGGGATTATTTCTAATAAGGAGAAGAGAGGTTGGTTTCCAAACCCTTTCAGTGGAGGGTAGCACCATTTTGTCTCTCTAGTTATTTAATTTTATATTGAGTGGACTAAAAGTATATAAAACAGAGCAAGAACATTAAAATCCCTTATGGGGTTTGCCACAAAGGGCACTGGGACTGACAGTGTCAAAAAGATAAACACAAACTGATTTGCAAAGAACATTTACCTACTCTGTAATTCTGATCTGAGAATGCTCTGATGGCTTTTAAAAAATTGTACCATATTTGGCTGTTTCTCCACTCTTGTCATTTGTCATTATTGACAGTAGTGATTCAGCAGTAATAGCCCTGAAATATAAAATATAAAAGAACTAACGCCTAAGTCACATTGTAGATGTATACAAAAAAGTGCTGTCCTTTGCAACTGTCTGTATGCAGGGCCTTGCCAAAATCTATGGCATAATTTCTCACCAGTGTGAGTTGTTGTGGAAAGGATTTAGATTAGGGATGGTTTAGGACTAATTAATTTCATAAGTGAAATAAATGCGAATAAAACAAATCTTGATGTTCAGAGCTATTTAGAAGTTTAATTGCTGCAAGCTTAACTTTCTGCTTCCATATAATCCCATGTAACACTGTGCATGAAACAAAAGGGCTGCAAGATATTTATTTACCAGCACTACTCTGAGTTATTTATCTTCAATGCCTTTGATGCTGCACATCAAGAGACTGAAGCTTTGGCTCAGATGTCAAAAAAGGAAATAAGCTCCCACAGGTCTCTACAGCACATTTCTCTGGAGGAGGAGGATATCGGTGAGACATTAATATCCACCCAGAAAGCTCAGCCTGAATTGATAGTCTGTCTCTGAGAAGAAAGTAAAAGGGCACAGAGACACTGGGCTGCAGAAGTGGCAGGTGAGGGCCAAGGCTCTGTGGAGCATGGTAGAGATAATGGAGATAACCTGCACTGACATGCTGGGCCAGGCAATCCTTTCTAAGAGCCAGACAATGATTGCTCTTCACAGAAACAGAGTGGGCTGCTTGGACTTAGAAGTGAAAGACTCGGGTATTTCTGAACATCTTCTCATCAGACAAATGAAGTCTGTGGGTGAGCATGCAGCCCCATCTGTAGGGGAAGGGTATGGTAGGGGAGAGTCCAGAAAGGAATGTGGGACTCCTGGGTAACTGTCAGCCAGCACAGGTATTGAACACTTTCACTTGTTCACTTTATCATCAACATAGAAGCAAGAATTAAAACCCAAAGAAGCCCTACTGAGCCCAGCTGCTGCTCAGCTTTGTTTGAAAAGGATCTTTGGTCTATATACCTGAGTCTGTATTTCTCCTCTCTCCTTCAATAAATGTGAATTGGCTGATAAAGGGTGAAGCTCCCGGGATTAACTAAGTTTCTGAGTAAGATATTTTAACTCCATGATCTGGAAGACTGATTGAGTGGCAGTACATTCTGGAAGACCTGCCAGGGTTCTTGACCTAGAGAAATGCAATTAGGACTGCTATAAAAGCAAAGCTAAGCATTTTTATTTGACTGCCACTGATTCTTACAACAGAGGATAAAGACCATCCATCCAGTGTGGGACTATCCTAACCAATGGATGGTTTATCTAGGAGCATAGCAGATTCTTCTGCAAAAGAGGCATAATCCCAGAAGGCAGAGCAAAGAAAATGTGCATTTGTGGCTCACATCATATGCCTAGCATCAGGCCTCTGCATGTTCATAGGACTGACCTACTTGCTGAAATCAACACCAACCCTACACTGAAGGAGAAAACTTTCATCACGGGTGGAATTTCCAATTTCTGGCCTCAAGCTAGCATTGAAAAAGGCTTTAGGAGCATAAATACTCTCTTGTTGTCACTAAGTCCTAAAACTCAAGCCTGAGGTTTTCAGCTACTCAGCTTTTGCTAAAGGTGCCATTATCAAAGCTATTGGACCCCAGTCACTAAGTCCTCAGAAGCCCATACACCCTAACACCCAGCTCAGGCTGAAGGCCTGAAATGAACCACAATTGTGGAATGGGGGGAAGACTGTTCCTTGTGCTGCATCAGTTTGAGGACCCAGTGTACCCTAAATTGCCAAAACACTTACTGGAGTAAATCCTCCAAGAGATACAGAGAGAAGCACGGTGTCAATGCCATGGGCCCTTTAATCCTGTGGATATTTAGGGCACTCTCTGCAGGCTACCTGGCCTGAGGGGAACCAAGCATTCTTGCATTAGCCATAATGTTATTTATCTACAACTTGTCTTTACTCCTGCAGCTGAATTTGTTCCAGGTTGCGTAGTACCACTGGGATATAAATTCCATGGGTGAGAAAAACAAACTGTGGTGTTCATTTAATACTTGAGACGAGAAGACATCCAAAATGCAGTCCCTATTTCAATGAAATTTATATGTTTTCTGTTAAGTAACTAATAGAAAATCCTATTGCTTGGTGGGAGGTGTAGATTTAAATCTCATGACTCTGAAGAGAGAAATAAATTCATATTTCCCACGTCCCCATTGTGTGATATTTAGGAAGTGTGAATAGTACTGTTGTTGCTGGTTTGGGTACTTCTGGGTTTTATGAGATAAGACAGAGGCAAACATCACACTGCAGCAGAAATTTCAGAGGTAATATATGGTTGTATCTAGAGGTCTCCTTGAAACTCTCCACAAAGTGTCAAAACCTGAAGTTTTCCCAGAGACTAAGGTGTTTCTGTCTAGCTTTCTTGCTGCTCAGTGTCCTGGTTTACTGTAGCTCATGGTAAAATGCCTAATTGTGAGCTGATCGGGCAGGGACATCTTAGACAGGACCATGCAGACTCCTGGGCAGGCAGAAAACTTATGTTTCTACAACCCAAGGCAGAGTAGGTGGTGTGCATGGTGGTGCACTGGGCTCTCTCTGTGGATTTACATCCTGTATTAACTCCTCTAGATACTTGCTGCCTTGCTGCTCTCCTGTGTCTTTTTTTTTTTTTTTTTGTGATTGAGCCAATCTAACCACAATCTCTTTTTACACCCAGTTTCTAAAGAAAGTCTTTTACCTGGTTTTCAGCTGAACTGTTGCTTCACTAGAGACAAGAATGAGATATCAGAAATCTAGTATAAAAAATAATACATTGATTTTGTAATATGAGGTATTCAGTCATTTGAGAAACAGAAAATCTTATTGTACCCTGCAGTTTGTGGAGATTTTTCCTCTTAGGATATTGTCACATTATTATAATTCATGCAGAAAAAGTATCCACTACCTCTAAAGAAATACATTTTTTATTTTGAGAATTGATTTAGGAAGTCTCATTATTTGGATACCATCACTTAAAGTACAAGGAAGTTCTCAATTTTAAAAGCCACTTAAAATGTTCTCCTTATAACTCTTGTGGCTTTTACAAAGCAGAACACTAATATTCCTTGAAGCATCAGCAGCAAGGTAACTGAGTTGTGCAAAAATATTAGTATTATTTAAACAAAAAATTATATCAAAGTAGGAAAGTGATGTTTCAGAAGGCATCGAACAAGTGAGAGGGAGCACTGGAATTGAAGATGTTCTGCTTATCATCCTCAAGAACACACCTACAGTCTTGTCAACTCTTGTCAATCCAATCAACCCTCAGGAGAGTCCTAATTCTTAATCATCTACCTCTTGTAATTGCAAGGAGGCTTTTTCACCCAGAGATACAAAGAAGTCATTGACATTTTCATCTCCTTATTGGCACGGCTCTCTGCAGGAGCGATAACGAGGAAGCTCGTTGTGAGTGTTGCCCTCAGTCCACTTCATCCCAGCACTTTGGAAGTGGTCTTGGAGTGCCAAATCCTTTCACTGGGGAGGCCACTGACATATTGGTCAAAGTACTGTTGCTACCTTCTCACTGACAGTTTTGGCAGCAGGAGGCAAGTTTGCATTTGCTTTTGCTTTTGCAGAAGACTGCAGGGAAACTAGTCAGGAATGCCACTGCTAAGGACTGAGTCCTAAAATATTTTGATGTTTAATTCCTTCTGAGGACTTAAGCCAAAATTAGCATATTTTCCAAATATTGTTTTGCATCAGGTGTGTAAAGGATGAAAAAAAAATCAGCAAAAACTACCATTAATACAAACAGCAATTTGGCAAGGAATTGGCATGTGATGCAACCTAAAAATAGGAGATTAGTATAAACACATGTTCAGACTAAAAAAGTGCTCTGTCTTGTGATTAATGTGACCATTTCAAAATATTTCCTGTTGTGATTGTATAACCTTGAAAAAGAAAGGGTAGGTTTGGGCTGGTGAATTGCTAGGTGTCTTCTCTTTCTACTGGTCTGGGTAAAAAAAGGGATAGATTTCTTTTGCATTAAAGACACAGGCAAACAAAGCTAAATGACAAGCCTTGAGGGTTTTGAGTAGGTTAGTTAACATCACGCTGTAACAGAATGCTCTAAAAACTATCAACCCACGCAGTGCAAACAAAAGTAACTTTTACATGTAGTTTATAGTACATCTTAGAAGCATCTATAGAGATGGTGTGGGAGTGGAGGGAGGGCTGAACTGAGGAAACTGCTTTCGAAAGTTGTTTTTTTGTGTGTGCAATTTTTTTTAAAGAGTTTCAGAGAACTGAAAGAGGAACCTACACTGAGCAGCTATGCCTAACTTGTAAAAAACTTTCCCCACATAGTGTGTGGGCACTGCACTCTTATCTTTTGTGTGTTGGCACTGTGGTTTGCTCACCTCCATGGATGGATGGATGGATGGGGCTAGAAGGAATTCTGAGAATTTATTTTGCCTTTCCAGGCTCTTTTATGAAAATGTAATGCACATATATTAAACCACAATCCTCAAGAAAATGGATTTATTTTAAAGCTTAAAACTCTCCTTTCTTTTTCTTTCTCTCACTCTCTCTCTGTATGTTGTACAATGATTAGGCCATGTAAGACAGAGAAACACAGAGAAGAAGAAAGGAAACTAAAGTTGCTTTCCTGAAATGTACCTTGCCTTTAGGTTTTTATAAAATTCTTTCTGAGCTGTTAAAACAAAAAGGACCCAGGCCTGTTTCCTTCAGTTCCCTGAAAGAGCTCCAAAAAACAGGCATTTTCCATCATTTGCTTGCCAAGCCACAGTAACCCCCCCACAGGCTGTAGTGCTCGGTGACTGTCACAAGCACGGGTGACTTCACCTCACGTGCCCCACCGGCCCCTCCACGAGGCTGATGGCACATGGAGATGCTGCATGGACACCACGAGCACGTGCAGAAAGTGTGCCAAGCTTCCAGGGGATTTCAGCAGGGCTGGGGAGAGCATCCTCTTGGCAGCTCTGTAGGAAAACCCTGAGATGGCTCCGACCCCCTGAATTTCTTATCGGCAAGCACGAGCAATGGGTCCCAAAACAGAAATGGGAACTAAGTAATAGTAAAAATAGATAGCCTCCACTATTCTCAAAAAGAGAAGTGAGAAAGTAGTTGGATGCTGATCTTTCTTCACTATGAGCTGGGCAGCAGGCTGCATTTTCAATAGCACCAGCCTGTCTCTACTCCCAGATAGCTGAGAGCATCCCTGGGGTTTCAGAATAGAAGGTGGCTGCTGTGGTGGCTGAGATCAGATCTCAGCCACTGCCAAAGCATCAGATGTCTGCCAGCAAAGGAGCTTCCAGCAGCAATTCTTCACTGGCATGTATGGCACTACAACAGAGTGAAAAAGAGAACCAAAACCTTTTGATAGGGAAGCCCTCCTGAGAGCCCAAGTTTCAAGCTTGCCTTTTGCTGACAAGTCTCAGTTAAGCAGTTGAAATTGCAGAAATTCATTTGCAGTAGTCTATAGGCCAAAGCTCTTCGGTGTCTTGATTGGGAAGGAGGTGGTCCTGATGCTGTGGAGACTCAGGATAACAGAGGCCTGAGCCGAGAGCTGCAAATCCTCGTCTTGTGAGGAGCTCCTCACTGCATCTTGAATTTCCACAATGAATCACATTTGATGTGCCAGAAGACACACATCACACCACAGTGTGTTTTCCTAGTTTCGTTAGGGGTACTTGAAAGGTTTTGTTGTTTCCATATTGTTTGCTCTCACAGCTGATTTTTCTGTCCCAAGCACGTCCCTGCCACATTTAACATCCTCTATGTTATGTGACTGATGATGCAGTCCTCCAGTCAGCCTTCAGCCCATGGAAATTCTGTCTTGTGTTGATGCAGCTGATTTGTTCACTGGATGTGACACAAAGCTTCCAGTAGTGCAGCAGAAATGATCCCAAAGCAGCATGGCCTGTGTGCCTTGGCCATACCAGTCCTAACAGACCCTTTCAGACTTCTCAGAATTAGGTCAGATTCACAGCTGAAAACCAGGGCAATCAGCCTCAGCATTTTTACACTTTTCATTTAACTAGTTTTTTTATGTATCTGGGATTTTTTGTGGCTCACTGTTTTATGTGATGTGCTTCACACACTTCACATGTAGAAACTGTTTGTCCGGTTCCTTCCTGGGCTTTATTAACACCTTTCCTGTCCTTTGTAAAAACACTGCAGAGGATTTAATAACATTCCCACCACTAAATACATGTCATCCTGAGCTATACTCTTCTCTGTGCCAGTTGGCTCTCTCTAATTTTTAGGTTAAAAACTATAACATTAATTTTTAGGAACAAAAACATTGCCCTATTTTAGTTTATGTCAAACCATATTTTTCTGATGGCACCATCTGCACCAAACATTTCCTTTATTCTTGAGCATCTCTATCATTTTTCTATGTATGTGTTATCAAGTTACACACTGAAACTGCAGGAATGTGGTAATATTTCAGAGCACATCACTTAGAGCTCTCTGGGGCTCCTAAGAGCCCAAATTTTGTCTCTAAAGAACTGTCTCCTACTGCTCTACTGTTACTTGATTTTATTGCAGCATAGCTGTACCAGCCATCAAAATTGCCTTAGAGCAGAGTCTAGCTGGCAGCCTATTGCTAGGGGTGTTCCACAGGGGTCAGTACTGGGTGCAATCTTATTCAACTTATTCATCCATGGCCTGGCTGAGGGTTCAGACTGCAGCCTCAGTGAGCTGGATGGTGATACAGAACTGGGAGGAGTGGCTGATACACCAGGGTGCTGTGCTGCCAGCCTGCGAGACCTGGATGGGCTGGACAGATGGACAGAGAGGAACCTAATGAAGGTCAACAAAGGAAAATGCAGGGTCCTGCACCTGGGGAGGAGCCACCACATGCACAAGCACAGGCTGGGGCTGGACTGCTGGAAAACAGCTCTGCAGAGAAGGACCTGGAGGTCTTGATGGACAGCAAGTTGTTCATTAGCCATCAGCGTATCCTTGGGGCCAAGAAGGCCAGTGGTGTCCTGAGTTTCCTTAGGAAAAGCATTGCCAGCAGGTCAAGGGAGGAGATCCTGCCCCTCTGATCTGCCCTGGTGAGGTGCAGAGTCCTGTGTGGGCAAATGGAATACACAACACCAGCTCTATTAAGTTGGAGCTAAATGCCAAGGTCATAAAAATTATAATGAAGACATTAATTTTTAGTGCACAGTTAATAAATACCACCCTTTGAAGCACAGTGTCTTCAGTGGCATATTTTCTCAAGACAGCAAGATTCCAGTAATGATTTTCATAGCAGCCAAAGTAAAGATATCTCAAGGCATTTTGCTAGCAATAAAGAGAAACTCAAGCAATGCCAATAAGAAGCTGTTCTAATGGATTTTGGAGTCTAGCTGCCCCACAAAATGCAGCTGCAGAACATGTTTGATTTCTGCCTGTGATTATTTTATAGGTGGCATTCATTATAATAATGTATCAACATATATCTGTCTATAATTAGGGCACTTATATATTTCTCTAAGCAGAAAGAGTATGTTAGACAAGGATATAATCCAATTTGTCTCTTATTTATGCATTTAAGTTATTTAAGTGCAGAAAGGACTGGAGAGAAGACCAAACCCTGAATACCACGACACTTGCAGTCAGGTTCAGCTGAAAAGCTGCATTTTGACTTGCTGTCTCACCAGTACTTGAGGATATTAAGAGGAGTGAAGCAGATGTGTTTTCAGGGTGCTATTCTTGTTCTAGCTCTTTGTATTAGTGTAATAGCTCAGGTGGTCAGAAAGAAACTGGACTAAAAGTGAAGCTTTCCTTAGAAATCTTTTTCCTTTTTTCCCCATTTTATAATCCCTGCTTCTTGTATGTTACCAGTCATACCTCTAACTGGTATCAAATTGCTACGCTGAGGAGAAGTCAAGAAAAAAGTGTTAAGTGGAAAGTCACAGAGAATGTAATGATTATGTTGGCTCTTTCCTCCTCCTTTCTGCGCATATACAACACTGCTTTTAAAACTAGGTCATATCTGCTCCTGCAGTCTGCTGTTTCTGAGGTTCCTGTTCCCTGTGCACTGTGCCTTTGGGCTGTTCGCTGTTCAGGCACTTGTGAGTCCCTCCTGTGTCCTGTGCTAGCCACAAGCAGCGCAGCTGTAGTTATTGATGCTCAACATAAGCTGTGAACTTTTGCAGAGAAGCCAATTTTCCGTTCTCTCAGCGTGTGAACAAAGTGATTTTGCACAAGCTTGGAAACAATGATCTTGCTTCTACCTATGGAGCAAAAAGGTCTGAGGTGCTGTGCAGACAACACACAGAGCTGCTTCAGACTTTGCTGAGAGCTGCACGACCACCAGACCTACAGGACTCCTCCTGAGAGAAATGTATCCTGGTCATGTCACTGGGCCTCCATAGATGATATGATGTAATTAAAAGGCAGAATCAGCCAGGGTACCCCATGATGTAGCTTGAATGCTATTGAATGTTGATAGTAATGTTGAAAAAATGTGGTTCTCTCTAGCAGAGAACCACAACCACTTATACGTGACCATATACGTGAGCAAGTGAACATCACTCTGGAAAAATACAGCTCATATATAGCTCAGTACTACACTTCAGGGTTCACATTCTGAACTGTGACTATCAGCAGTGAAACAAACTGGGCAAAGGAAAGAGTTGTGGCAGTGCAAGATTTTCCATGGAGGTGACCTGAGCTGAGGCCCAGCCACCAGTCCCTTCAGGCCAAGCTGGAAAGGAAGCATCGTCCCAAGTGTAGGGAATGAGCTCAGGTTTCCCACTGCCTTGGCTGCATACATTTCTGCCTCCTAGTCCTTTGTCAGCCCAGGCACACCTCCCCTCCTGAAATACACAGTCACCTATTTTCATTGGGTATTGACAAGAGGTATGGGAGAATGGCTGAATGCAATATCAGTTCCACTCATACCAAAGAGCCTCCAGCAGCTCATTTTTGTATCAAAGCCTCCCAGTAAGAGGTGCAGTTTGACAGGAAGCAAGGCTTATTCTTTCTGTACATCTAGCTCCTCTTGCCTCTTTGGGAGCAGAGACTAAGATATGCAAGGAAGCTGCACAGTGCACATCAGTTTAGCTCCTTCAGAGCCCCCGGTCTCGTATTTTTCAGCCAAGACTGTTTTCACTAGGGCTGATGTGAGAATTACTCCAAACTGACATGAGAGTCAGGAGAATGCCCAGCTCACAGGAGTTCACTGCCAGCACATGGCAGAAGGCACCTGGGAGAGAGCAGAGTGGTCAGTAAGGGCCTGACAGTAAGGGCTAAATGATATGTGCTGAGCAAGTACTGCAGCAGCACCAGCAGAAGACAAAATAATTTTGATTCTGAGTCCTTTTGATCATGTAAAACTGAATGTAGGTTTCAACACACAGGTGGAAGAAGATGCATACAGGTAAAACAATGCATTTGATCCTACTCTGTGCCCATTCATTTTCACACAGAAGCTGACCTGGTCATTTAAAAGTAGCAGCTGAGTGATCCAAGTGTGAAAGGGGTCAATTACGTTTTAGTGAACTGGCTCAGGTTTTGACAGATTCCAGGCAATTATGGGCCTCCAGGAAATCAGGATCTGAATCAACAGGATGTTTAAAAACAGGCTGGAATCAGCTTCAAACACCTGCATTTGCTGTGGAAGTGACTACGTATGCAAATATTGCAGTCACTGGAGATCCGCCCAGTACCGTAAACACTTTCCAGCTCTCCCTGAAATAGACACTTAGATTTCTGTGGATGATAAATCCATGGCTGTAGCAAAGACCAGGCAGGAAAGGCCACTTATACCCAAATCCTGCCACTTAGTACTACTGCTGTGGAAAGAGTTTTGCCTATTCATGTAGATCTCAATTGATAGGAGGAACAACAATTCATCCTGTATTTTTACAAGTAACCAGTTGTGACTGGATGGACCCAGCACAGGCTTTTTGGGACATGTCTATTTACCTAGGAGGTAGAAAGATGTTTTGAATGTACTGAGACCAACTAGTGGAAGCAGTGGAAAAAGGCCCATCTGAAGACAGCAACGTGCTCAGCCGAGTTATTTGATACACCCCTAAAAATATTGCTTCCAGTTTCTGGACCCAGTACGTTATATGGCTGTTAGAATTAAGCTACATTTTTTGCTCAAAACATTTCCCAAATACAACACCAATTTATCATTTGAGGTACACCTGCAAAACTTGGTGTCCTGTCCTGTTTGTGGGCTCCATCATAAGCTAAATCGATCAACAGCTATAGACTGTCATATCCTTAGTGCAAATATGAGAAAAAACAACATCTGAGGTTCTTTCTCTTTTTTTTTTTTTAGTTTTTATCTCTAAAGATAATCTTCAAGAGCACACAGCAACTCTACCTCAATTCCTTTGTGGACTGATCAGGAGAGGAAACACTTGAAGAGAGCTTCACAGAAAAGAGATGAAAAGATAGAAAGTAGAGATTTCAAACAGAATATATATGTACATATATGCTTATACATGTAATATTTATATATATTTGTTTGCTGTAAAATGCCAGTTGGAGCACACAGATTCAGTATAAGACTGCCAAGTTTCTGAAGATTGAGGGATTCTGTCTTAGGAATCTATCATATTGTCTACCACAAATGCCTTGTGCCAATAAACTGTTAAATTCTTTTCCTGGAATTTGAGGTCAGAAGGGAAATGATCAACTACACTTTTTTCTCTGACTCTCACAACAGCTCTGTGAGGCAATTACTTGTAGAAAGAAGTAATTGCTGACCAGAAGCCATTGTCTGTCAGTCCTGGATACAAACAATATTTAAAAATTTAAAGTTATAAAGGAAATCAGTTCCTGTGTTACTTAAATTTCAACTAGATCAGGCACATTCTGTGGTCAAGTTCTATAAGAACACGTGTCTTTACCACCTTGCCATAAGTCAAGGCCAAGGTACCTGCAGCAGGGCCCTCTGGCACAGGATAACTCCACACCGTGCAGGATGTCTGCCAGAGTAGTTAAAAGGAGATTTACAGGCTGGTTTTTCATGGCCATGCACCATCTGACAAACACTTTGGTCCATTTAAGTGAAGGTTCCCTGTCAGGAATCAGCAGTTTCAGGAACTGCTTGCAGGGCTCTTCCTCCCTGTGCAAGACAGCATGGTTTCACCCTGAGGCAAATTATCTTGTGCTGCTGGCAAACAGGAGTGTGCATATGGGCAGTGACCACAGGGGACTCTGCATCCTACAGAATGAACTCCTGAGCTGTGGTGTTGAACTCTTCTGTTGCCTTAGCTTTGCTAATCTTTGTTAAAAGATCAGTCTTCAAAAAATTAAGCTAACAAAGTCTGCTTATGTAGGAAAGACCAACATATATATAATATTCTAGCTATTAGTCCCTAAAGTGGAGCCTCTTTAAATCCGGTTTAGGATGCTCACTCAGACTGAAATCTGTCGGTGGAGTTGCACAACTTAGGTTTCAACTGACCTAAGGTTTTGCTCACAGCATTTTCACAAGCTGACTTGCACACAGATAAAGAAAACTGCAAGCTGCTTTATTTTGTAATCTAACTAGCATTTGAACTGTAAAATCATACTTTAGATGCTGACAGGTTTCTGTCAATACTGGCCCACAGAATTACTATTTCCAAGAACCTGACTACTGCAGAAATAAACTTTAAAAGACCACATTGATGAGTTTCACTCTGAACTGGCTTATTGACACAGACAACAGTGGCTGTGTTTATGCAAATCTTACCTAAATTAGGATGAATGTTGCTAACACCAGCACAGAATCCTGGCTTTGCTGATTAATAGTTAGAAAAGGTGAAGGTTCAAGTGACCTAAAATTAAGCTATCAGCAAAATGGCATAGTCCAGGACAGACACGGGAAATTAAAGTAGATATGTACATTTAATTTTACTCCTTAGCTAGTTCTGAAGATTTAGTACAGTATTTGCTTGTGGAGTTTCTTTGCCTGTCTTCTCTATATTTAAATTTTGCAGTAAGAATTTTTTGGTTCACTCTTGGAAACTGCCCATTTGCACTCTGTCAGGCTGGAGAACAGAAGCTCTCCCTAGTAGGCAGAAATGACAGCATCATTTTTATAATAAAAATAATAATAATAATTAGTTTTTCTCTAGATTGATACCGCTAACAAGCTCTTACAGGTGGAGGCACCCACCCCTCCACTACATGAAAGCTGGTAGTTTCTATATTTTCTTGCTGAAAAAACAGAGGGTTTTTTACCTCTCAATGTGAAATACTTGTGGAGAGAAGACACTCTTGTTTTACCATGCCCTGATGATTTGAGGTCAGAGCTATAACCACCATAGGGTTTACTTTGACTGAGTGTACTAAGATAAAGACTGANATTAGTTTTTCTCTAGATTGATACCGCTAACAAGCTCTTACAGGTGGAGGCACCCACCCCTCCACTACATGAAAGCTGGTAGTTTCTATATTTTCTTGCTGAAAAAACAGAGGGTTTTTTACCTCTCAATGTGAAATACTTGTGGAGAGAAGACACTCTTGTTTTACCATGCCCTGATGATTTGAGGTCAGAGCTATAACCACCATAGGGTTTACTTTGACTGAGTGTACTAAGATAAAGACTGACATTTGTCTCTGAAAGAGTTTTTGATTAATATAATGATTAGAGTGGAACTTTTTCATTGTAAAAAATATGTCAGCTTTTGCAGTGAAGGTATTCATATGGTTTACTTATTCCTTTATCTGAGTGATCTTTGGTGAAAAATAAGAAATGAAGAATAGTTTTATTTTTCTAAAGCTAATTGGCATGGAAGGTCAGGAATGTCATAGCTAGTTAGATGCTTTCAGTTTTGTTTTATTTGCTCAGTAATACATGCACATGCAAGTGAACAGAGGGTAGAAGTGTCATTTCCCAAATGTATTTCTTCTTAGAAGAAGATTAGATAAAACATCAAATAATGCCTTTGTGATATCATAACTACAGGCCTGGCAACAGTTTCTGACCTTTGTAATAATGATACTCAGAACGGAACAATAGGGAAAAAAAATCTAAAGCTTCTAAAGAAAAAATCTAAAGAAAATCTAAAGGCTAAAAGAACAAGGAAGCCCAAATACAAAGAAATTTCTTAGAAGACTTAGGTTCACATCTTCACTGAGTGAACCAAACTCTTGGCTTTTAGTGATGTAGAGTTGTAACCCTGCAAGCTGAAATTTGCATGAAGGTTTATTGCAAGGGTGAGAAAGAACCATCAAGACAAAACCTGCAGCCTCTTTCGGTAAGACCCATGCTCAGTTTAGGAAACATTCAGTTGATGAGAGATGGACTCATTTACATTCCTCAGTTGGATGAACTTGAACATTTGCAGAAGTGTTTCTCTGAATCACATGAATGATGCTTTAGGAACTGTACTTGAGATGTGTTACAAAAGAGCACTTTTTCTTCTTGTTCCTCATATTAAAACCCCTTACTTTATCTAAATAACAAAGTGTTTGTCAGTTTTCCCACAGCTCAAGATTACTGACTCTTGGCTCCTTGCCTTCCTGAGTCCTTCTTCTTCTCACACTCAGTCTACAATAGAAATTAAGCATTTGTTTTATGTGCTTTTACTCACTTCTGTCATCTCAGTAGTAATTCAGCCAGTCCAGGAGGAATTGAAAACTCAGCAGGAACACTCCATACTGAGAATCCCTAAGTTTTCTCCAGTTTTACCTACAGTTAGGTAGACATAAATTACCCTAACCCTTTAGCTCTTGTTACTGCTTCGTAGTCAAACTGAGTAAGCAAAAAATAATGTAAAATAAAAATATACTAAAAAGCAGGCTTTTAAGAAAAACCAAAATACATTCTTCAGCTACAGTTGCATTGATGAAAAAATATTAGTAGGATTTTTATAAGTGCTTACAATAAAATCTGTACTTTCACTTTGCTTCATTCTAAATATATTTGCAATTGAGTTGAAATTGCATTTTAGCTTGTTTTTCCTGTAATCTGAAACATGCCATCCTTGCACTCTTCAGATGGAAGGGTGTCTTTCTAAAAGTGTAACAATATCAAAGAATTTATGAAATAAGAACTATTTTTCCCTATGCAATAATGCTTTGACAGGTAGTGAACCAAAAATTATGAAACACAGGTTTTGAAAGCTTTCTGCTGCATGATATATTGTAAGAGTTATTTTTCCATCTCAAATCACAAAACAACAAATCTCAAAATTTTTATAAATTGGCAATTCCCATTCTGATTTTGTTCACAAACTTTTCAGTCTTCTTCACAGGTGCACTTGACATTGACAACAGGAAGATAATAGATATAAGAGAGAAAACACATCAGCTTAATTTAGCAGTTCTCTAAAAATAGACATCTCTACTGTTACTCTTCCAGAGCAAAGAAATAACACAAATATCTTATGATTTTTTTACTGTTTTATTTTCAGTACACCCTTTAATGTTTTATTTATCATCTTTTGTCAGTTGAAGGGAAAGAAATCCCTATTTCTGCCAGAAAAGCATTAAGCATCTGTCACCTTGAAAACCTGGTACCACTGAATTTCCAAGTGAGATTTCTGTGCAGTGTCATGAGCCAGTGAGTACAAGGAGTAGCAAAAAATCCTACATGGATTCAGTATTACTCCAGAGGCTTAGTATTTAATGTGAGACTAATATACATCCATCCACTAAATGCTTCAGAAATAAGGCAAGCAAAAAAGCTTAACATTTCTCCTTCTATGTCAGAAGCTTGAGGACTGTTGTAAATGCCAATAAGACTTGAATCATGTCACTTGAAGAATCCTTACTGAGGTTTTGTTTCAGTCTATCTGTATGTCTGTTGGTCTATCGTATTTTAAATATAGATCTCCCAAAAATAAAGCAAAACTGTGAATTTCTAACAGGGAAATTGATGTAACAGAACTATATTTTTACAGATTACGCATATGAAACTGTAGCTCAGCGTGGATGATTAAAAATCCAGGCAAGCTTCCCTGATTCAAATTCTGTTGGAAACCTGAAACTGAGAGGAAACAACTCATAAAATGTGAGAGGACTCTAATTCTAAACCTCTAAAGAGAGATTCTTTTCTCTCTTGGTGTATTACATTTTCAAATTAAACCACAAGAGACAGACAGAGACTGTGGGTGCAATGAGGGAAGGGCAGTTACCCTGAACAAGAGGAAAATGTAAACACAGCATTAACTAAACCCCAACAGACACAGCGATGGAGTGGTAAAGCACATTGAAATGGTACACTGCAGTTCCAGCAGCTTAGTCTGGTGTTGTGGTTTCACCCCAGCCTGCAGCTAAGCCCCACACAATCACTTGCTCACCTCCCCCACTAGGTAGGACTGGGGAGAGATTTGAAAGGGTAAAAGGAAGAAAACTTGTAGGTCAAGACAAAAGCAATTTAATGGGGAAAGCAAAAGCCATGCACACAAGCAAAGCAAGACAAGGAATTAATTTGCTGTTTCCCATGTGCTGACAGGTGTTCAGGCATCTCCAGGAAAGCAGGGCCCCATCATGAGAAAGGGTTGCTTGGGAAGACAAACACCATCACTCCAAATGGTCCCCCCTTGCTCCTTCTTCCTCCCCTTTTATCGACTGCTAATGATGTTGTATAGTATGGAATATCCTTTTGGTCAGCTGGGGTCACCTGTCTGTCCGTGTGTCCTCCCAGCCTCTCAGGTACCCCCAACCTCCTTGCCAGTGTGGCACTACAAAAAGCAGTGTGGTGGCCCTGCCCAGTAATAACAAAAATATATCTCTATTGTCAACTCTGTGTTCAGCACAAATCCAAACAATAGTCTCATACCAGCCAATGCGAAGAAAATTAACTCTATGCCAGCCAAACCCCACACACCTGGGCATTTAAAAAGCAAATCATTACAAGTAAGGGTGAATCAGAGCAGGAATTTCTTCAATTTCAGGCTTTCCTGACAAGAAATTCAGGATTGGAGCCTGAGGGAATCTGGCAAAAGGAAAATGAAACTGGGAGGAGGATTTTCTGTACTCCACATTTCCCCAAGAGGCTATTTGCTCTCAAGAACAACATGAAATAGTCAATCTTGTGTGCTTTGCATGCCCCCTTCTCCCCTGCAGAAGACTCTAAAGGAACCACCCACCATTCTTCTTTCGCTCCTTGTGATGGACATCTTTATTGAAAAAGATGTCAAGGGGACCTACCCTTTTTGGAAAGCTCTTGTAGGCACGGAATCAGTAAGTCTGGTGTCTTTCAACTCCAGTTCAAGAGGTGCCTGCATTTGGAGGCACTTATGTTTTACTGACAGTAGCGTTCCACGAGTGCATAAAATTTGCCTTGAGTCAGGCCATGAATGCTGATGCTGTTCTGCATTTGGCAGCATCTATGTGTGCATTTTTTATCACTTTCTTATCAAGATGTACTCTCAGAAAAAGCAAGTACAGAAGAAAATACATTTGAGATTAACTCTAACACAAACCAAAATGTGAGATGTATTAGCTTTATAGCCAATGTGACAGATTTAATGGAAATTTTCACCTATATTCCTACTTCCCCAAGTACCTGTAATTTCTATAGGAATAGTATCTAGAGGCCTGTGATAGCAAATATCTTTCATTTTATTAGAGCTCTGGGGTTATTCTGATATAGACAACCATTATCTGTTTGTTTTGGGAAGTATAGAGTTGCTAGGCACAAAAGGATGCTACTTGAGAAGGATTTTTGAGGCAACAGACTTCATGAATAAGTATTTGCCATGGTAAGTCATAGACAGATGAGTTGAAATATAGAGCATTAAGGCTTTTTTCCAGGAGTTATGTGACAGTGAGTGCTTTTTCAAGTTGGCCTGAAAAATGGAGAAATAGTTTCATTCTTGATAGAGCTCCCCTGACGAGAACTGAATTTCATTCGCCACGGATTTGGTTCAAAAGGTTTTTTGCAATTGTGCCCATCTGATGATCACTTCACTACTTGAAACATGCTTGCTCTGTGTCATGTGCATGATATATGTACATCTCTGACTTCTTTGCAATTCCTATTTCCTTGTTCCTTTTTCTAGGCTTCCAACAGCTCATCTGGAAGCAACATTAGTCAATATCACTTTCTTGATACTTACTCTCACCACTTCTGAATACTTTTAGCTGGCATTTGAAGCACTATGTCAAATAGATCAGATCAAGAAAGAACCTCAATAAGCCCCCACTGAGCTGCTTGCTGCTGTAGCTGTACCTTTTTCTGGATCTGCAGTCAGGTTTTTCTGAGTTGATTATCTCTTTACTGCACTGCAGCCTCCAGTAGAGACTTCACATTTGCCAGGTCTCAGGAACCATCAGTGGTTCAGAAAGCAAGTTTTTCAGTAAAAGAAACTTTCTACTCTCTCAGAAGGTACAGTTTTTGTCAGAATGTTTTTTTCCAGTTATAGAGTTTCCCAGTACCACGGGCTGGGCCCTTTAAGGACTGACCTGTTACACTGCTCATGGCCTATGACCACACAAATTAAAGGTCTTTTTTAACAAGATATGAGGTTAAGTGACACCAGCTGGCACCTCTGTTATTTAATCTAACCTCCTACAGCAGGGCTGTCTTGCAACAAGATGCTTGGAATAAACCACAGAGGTGATGAGAGCCCACAAGCAGAAGTGTGCCTGAACCCCCTCTGTCTGTTATTAAATAGCAGAGAGGTACCCACAGTTATTGGCTGACTTGGCCTGGCATTCCTTCAGCCCTTACTGTAACTCTTCACAGAACCTACTGCAGATCTGTCCTCTGCATTTTAGGCATGTTTTGCCATTTCTTCACTTTTTCAGTGCCTCTGTGCACTTGCAGCTTAATGAAAGCAAGCACACATGTAGCACATTGAGGCTTGGGTTCTTTCCTGCAGCTGCTGAATGCTACTACACTGCTTAAAATAAATAGGCTAAACCGTGAGCTATTGCATCTGCCAAGAAAGATCTATGTAAACCAGTCAGTGAAAGCATGGGTCTGCTTTGAGGACTGCAAAACTGAAACTAATTTTGCAGAATTACAGGTGATGCAAATAAGGCAGCTGCAAACAGAACATTTTTAAATAACTTATATTTTGCAGAAACTGAAGTTCAATAGTTTTTTTTCTTGGTAGAAGAGGGCTTCTCCAGCCTGTAAACCACTCCAAGCAATGGCAATCTGTCCCTGGTTCTCATGTTTCTTTCCTTATATTCTATATATGTTATAAATAAAGCAAGAGTCATTGAATGCATGTTCTCCTTTCACTAAGTTGAAAGCAAATGAAAAAAAAAATAAACTCCAGCCCTTACTTTAAATAGATCATTGTTTAGTTTAGGGGCAGGGAGGAAAGGTCAGAAGATATTGGACACTACAGAAATCAAGGTCATGACATCTAGAGTAGATGCAGCAGATTTAGCTCATGGAGAATCTATGGACGAGTGTTCTCACACAGACATCAATTTCAACTTGTGATATGTGATTTTCTTTATGTTACAGTAAAATAGGAGGTGTGATAATGAATAGACCAATCTGGATGGGAGGGACTGATGGGCCAATCAATTGATTGAGGTTCAATAAGGCGAAATGACAAGTCCTGCACTTGGGTCACAAGAACTCCATGCAGCTCTACAGGCTTGGGGCAGAGAGGCTGGGAAGATGCCCAGTGGACAAGAAGCTGGGGGTGCTGGTTAATGACAATCAGTGCTATGATTTAAATGACATGGTGGTGTTTGCTCAAAGGTTGGACTCCATCATCTTGGAGGTCTTGTTCAAGTGTAATGACTCTATGATTCTAAATATCAGAAAACCATTCAGCAGGGAAAAGGTAGCTGTTCCAAGATAGGAAGAAGTCAGACTGGTAAAACATTATGATGATTTTGAGGGAGACAAGAGCTTTCAGAAAGTAATTTTAATGGATTCAGTACATTCAAGGAAAATCTGTCAAATTAAAGAACTTTTTTAGTTGATTAATATAGAACTCATGTTCTTAATTTCTGTTTTGACATATTGTTTTTCTCACTTGACATTTCTCCTCTAGGTTTTCAAGCCAAGTGTTCATGATATGATCCAGCTGGCTTACAGGGATCAACAACCCACTTGTGAATAATGGTTAAAAACGGATCCCACCTGGATGATTTGACACTGGCAATGCTCCAGAACAAAACGGTCTCCATCACCCTCCCAGTTGTGTATACAGTGGTGGCTCTGGTCAGCATCCCTGGCAACTTGTTCTCCCTTTGGGTGCTCTGTTGGCACATCAAACCCAAAACACCTTCTGTTATCTTCATGATCAACCTAAGCATCACAGACCTTATGCTGGCCAGCTGTTTTCCCTTCCAGATATCTTATCACCTGCAAAGCAATGACTGGAGATTTGGCAAGACTCTTTGCAGCCTTGTGACAGTGATGTTCTACTCCAACATGTATTCTTCCATACTGACCATGACCTTTATCAGCATGGAGCGGTACATGGGTGTGGTACACCCCATGAAGTTGATCAAGTGGAGAAGAAAAAGATATGCCTTGGCTGCCTGCCTAGCTATGTGGATTTCCTTGCTAGTAGCCTTCTACCCACTAGAAACTACAGATTTGACCTATGAAGTGAAAGAATTAGGGATTATAACCTGTTTTGATGTCCTAAAATGGGATATGCTGCCCACTTTTGCAGCTTGGGTAGCTTTTCTCCTCACTTTATTTGTTGTGCTGTTCCTGATCCCTTTTATTGTAACAGTTGGATGCTACATTGGTATCATTAGGAAGCTAATTCAGACCTCAGGCAGATATGGTAACAAGCAGAAGACTAGGTCCATATATCTGGCAACAATTGTCCTTCTGTCTTTCGTCACTTGCTTTGCCCCCAATAACTTTATCCTGCTTGCACATATGATCATCCGCCTATTCTACAACGGCAGTTTGTACCCTACCTACAAGCTCAGCTTGTGCCTCAGTTGCTTCAACAACTGCATAGATCCCTTCATTTATTATTTTGCATCGAAAGAGTTTTACCAGAAATTCGTGCAATTGTTTCGCCCTAAGGTACTGCTCAGCGACAGCCTGGAAAACAGAAGGGAAAGTTTATTCTCTGGCAGGACCATGTCAGCCAGATCCATGTCCAGCGGACCTATGGACGGGTTAGAGGTAGTAAAGGTCAATTTGCAGAGGCAGGAAAGTGTTTTTTAGCTTTAGATAGTCCCAGAAGAAAGATATCTGTGAAACTCATGAGTAGACACAGAAAACATTTCTGTGTTGAATGGCCACGCTCAAAATACCTTGCTCCAGTGACAGAGCTCAAGCTGCACTTAAATTGCACTGCAGCATTTTCTGGTCAGAAATGGAAGCGCTAAAGGAACTGACTTTATTCAAGAAGGCACTGCAGCAAATCCAGCAGGGTTAGCCTGGAAATAGCCTTGCTGCACAGGACCGAGGGATAGGTTTATAAGAAAAGTTTCTCTCAGGTTGTATGATAGTTAACCAGTGGTTCTCAGTGAATGTGAAATATTACTGTACAGGAATTAGATAGAGCATACACCAAGGCTGATTTGGGAGTAAGGAAGTTGTTTTTCTAAGCAACGTGCTAAGCCTTGGGGTTTTTTTTGTTGGTTTGGTTTGTTTTTTTTTTTAATTATTATATTTCTTTCTCTCTTGTTGTATGTTTATAAAAAAAAAAGAGTAGCATGGCATTTTACCATTAATGCATAATGCCCAGCCACTGTGAATTCACCTCAACACTCACCCAACTGCTTATCAGAGTCAAACCATGCTGATACTTGAAAAGGTTAGGTTAACTCATATTATTTATTTCAAACTTATACAGCAAAACATCTCATACAATGAAAGAAAAGCTACAACTAACAATGTTTGCAAATACTTCTGCATTTCTTGAAGTTATTAATTTCTCAGGACTGTGGGGAGCAGGTTTTTTTTTTAAGGAAACAGACTTTCCCTCATTAACCTATTACAGTTGCAATGCTGCTTGTATGTGGTTAGTATCAACTGGTCACTTTCACCAACTCACTGTAGGCCACACACAGAAGAACCACCCCCCTCAGCAGAATTTAGCTTTACGTAGTGCCTGGGGAGTGAGATTTTCTTCCTTACAGAGGTGGTGTGGATTATAAACCAGATTTTCAGCTGGATACGTGAAAATTCAACCACAGACTGGAGAGTGATTCTCTGCCAGCAGAAACCAGCTGAAAACTTTTCCCAATGGCCAGATATCAGAAATGGACTTCTTTCAGGCAGGCAAAAAGAAAGAAGAAAAGAAAGAGGGAAATAAGGCTTGAGAATGGGAGCTGTACCAAACATCCTGAAAATAAGTTATGGCAGGTGGATTGTGCAGTCCTGTGTTTGGAACCCCCCTCTGAAATATTTTTCTACAGCTTGTTTGCATATCCCATGCCATGTTTAGTGCTTCTCACATCTCAACCACTGCCTATGTGCTTGGAAAGACAGCTGCTACTGAGCACGCATTGGGGATGGACAAAAGCAACGCTTTTCCTGTAGTATTTACAGCTTTTTACCTACATTTGACCCTCACTGACAGAGGAGAGCCAAAAAACACCTCAGAACACCAGACAAGTCCCCCTCACAAGCCAGACAAAGCTATACCATACCCTTTTGCTGTGCAGCATCTCATCCTACATGGAGGAGGAAGCTGTGTGCAGTGTTGTGGGTAGTTGGCCCAGACATATCATGCTGCACTGATTCCTGAGCTCCTGTGCCTAAGTAATAGGCAACACCCAAAGCCCTTAAAATTTGCCATTTTTCTTTGGATATCTCATGAGTAAAAAACAATTTTCCACCATTGATCACCATGAATTTCTTCACAATGGAGGGTGGAAAACCACAACATGCACAGTGAGAGATTTGAATGTCCTTTCTTCTGCTAAAATATTCTCAGTTTTTGGAGCAGCATAAATGTGAGTGGACCTAGCACTACCGTTTACAAGCCAATGTGAACATTCAATGCTTTGTGGCATTTCACAGTGTTAGTTTTAATTGAGCTGCATATTTTTTATGTACAAGGCCAATCTTAGTGAAGTAATGGACTTAAATCCTCCCATCAATTTGCCTGGAAGCTACCCTTCCCTGTTCACTTTCACATGATTCCAGCTTCCTCACTACCACAACTGTTTAATTGTTTTCCGCATCTTGTTCTTGTTGTGGCAGAAATTTTTTTGAAGTTTGTACTGAATCTCTCTCCTTTTTATGTTTAACACAGAAATATTTTTACATTGAATGCCTTTACTTCTCCTACATCTAATGCAGACTTACACTCTGTTTTATCTTGAACATGGTCCTCGAGTGCTTCCTAAAATATGCTGCAAAGTTCCTGAACTGTAACTGACACAAAATACAGCCAAAAGGGCAGAAACCTTGCACTTTAGACATCAAGTGCTATATTTTGAAAAATAGTGAATTGCTCCTTTTTCAAGAGAGAAAAGATGCTCAGAACTGACTGAAAATGTTCTCTCTGGCCTCATGCAGCTCTTCATAACCCTTCATCTCTCTTCTGACAATGTTTAAAAAAGAACAGGAAGGATGCCTCATTTTGAGTACACTTCATGCCATTTCACTAACTAGCCTCTAGTTAGCTCAGATTCCTGTTTGGGTCAATGGGATTGTTCCTTGAGAAAGGAATATAAAAATGAACCCAGCAACAGCAATCCCTTGAGTTCAATGGCATATACTGTGAAGTCTTGGAGAGTTTTTATTAGAGAAGAAGAGAATAAATTATCTTTAAAAGAGGCCCATCATATTTTTCTTTGATCCTGGAAATACATTCTTCTGGGGCATCATAAGAATAATGACTTCTACCCTCCTTGATCAGTGGGTGTGAGTTGATATCCATAAACATATATACATATAAATATATACACATAAATGTACATTGCAATTTGTGAGGTTATTGAGAAGTTCGTGTCCATTCCTCAGGTTGAGGGCCCTGGGCAGCTTGCTTACTTGTAAGCATTACTATGTAGTTAATGTAATTTTACTGTGAAGACAAGAATGTAAAGGCCTCTGTTTGTTTTCAGGGTTGGGAGGGGAGTTTGTATTTGGCTTTGTTTTTTAATTACTGCATAGAAATTTAATCTATGAATGTGCTTGAACTTTTTTGTACATATAATGATAATAATTAAAAAAAAATAAAAAGCACATGATTTAAGATTCATTCCCTTGTTTTTACCTGCCATGTGTGAAAAACTTCCAAACATGGAAGAGAGCAGGGAAACCAAGTTATGAAAGAAAATTAACCTGTTTCTCATTGTTATTCTGGTTTTTTTTTCAGTTTTATTCAGATTTTTTTTCCAGGATATAGATACATTAGAAGTTGGCATTGTCATAGACTCTTCACACAAATTTTAAAAGTATCTGTATTTAAATGAGATGTTGGCTAACTTGAATCCTTCTTCTTGCCCAGGAGGTGCACCAATACATATATTTTTTAATTTTTACGTATTTCTGAAGGAACCTAGCAGACAGAGCCTGTCCCACCCCCAGCCTGGAGCAGGGCATTGGAGGAAACTGGGAACAGTCAGGTCAGTAGTCATGGAATCACAGAATCCCAGAACATCTCAAGTTGGAAACGACCCACAAAGATCGAGTCCAACTCCTGGCCCTGCACAGGACCATCCCCAACAGTCACACCATGTGCCCAGGAGAATTGTCCAAATGCTTCTTGAACTCTGGCAGGCTGGTGCTGTGACCACTTCCCTGGGGAACTGTTCCAGTGCCCAACCACGCTCTGGGTGAAGAATATTTTCCTAATATCCAAACTAAACCTCCACTGACACAACTTCAGGCCAATCTCTTGGGTCCTATTCTTGGTCATCAGAGAGAAGAGATCAGTGCCTGCCCCTCTTCTTCCCCTCACAAGGAAGTCATAACTGCAATGAGGTGTCCCCTCAGTGTCCTCCAGGCTGAACAGACCACATGACCTCTTCTGCTCCCCATAAATCCTCCCCTCTACACCCTCCACTAACTTTGTAGGCCTCCTTTGGATGTTCTCTAAGAACTTTATGTCTGTTATATTTTGGCATCCAGGATGCAAGGTAAGGCCACACCAGAACAGAGAAAAGCAGGACAATCACCTCCCTCAACCAGCTGGTGATGCTGTGCTTTCATAAATGTTCTCTAGACTATGTTCCATTTCGAGTTCAGTGTCTGTTTGGCCACATATATGCTGGTACATAAGAGGGCCAGAGATTATGTATCATCATGAAGTCAACTCATCACTTTTTGTCATTTTTTCCAGCTCCAAGTGTTTAAAATATTATGAGGTCTACATTGATACCCAGCAGGGTGTTGTTTCTCTAAGGTGATGGTTAGGATATATGCTACCCAAAGATGGGAGGGATAGCACAAATGTTTGTTTGTGAAATTCAGTGTTGGTAAGTGTGAAGTAATGTACACAGGGAAATACAGCCAGAGTTCTGTGTATAAAATTATGTTTCTTGTCAATGACCACTGTGAATCATAATCCATAATTCCATTCATCAGCTCAGCATCATAGAAATCCATGGTTCACCCATACCGGGTTTACTTTGTGCTCTTCTGGCCTCTGTCACAGATAGGATCAACAAGGACTAGAAAAGATCAAGGTAAGAGCTTATGGTATGATCTAAGAAATTAATTTAAAATCTTAGAAGTTAAATATTTTAGGGCTGCTCATCTCAGAAAAGAGATACTATAAGGTAGATAGGAAAGAGGCCTACAAAATCCTCAATGAAGTACAAAAGCTGATTTGGATGAGTTACACTGCCTTTGCCCAAGCAATAATTGGTGAACAACATATTAAGCTAATGAGACGTAGGCCTAAAACCAGATAAAGTTTGTATCTCTTCTTACAACATGTAAAATAATTAGAAAACACTTTGCCAAGAATGTTGTGGATGCACATAGTACACTGATCCAGAGAAATGGGAAAAGAACATGAAAAAGAAATTCCCTGTAGGTTACTAAACAGGCAAATCCCCACAGGCCCAGGAAGACCCCGAGGATTAAAACTGTGGAAGGCTGGAAGAGCACTAAGAGGAAGCCATAGTGTGTGATCACCCTGTTCTCCCTTCTCTTCAAATGCCACTGTTTGAGGCAGGACACCATAAGCAAGACAGCCCCTTGGCTCCACTCTGGTCCATCTCACACTCCCACTTAGGGCCTGCCAGAACCACCTTGGAGCCTGGCCTCTTCCACCTTGCCTGCTGGGGTGGGTGCTGCCAGTGGGGATTCAGCAGGGAATTCAGCCTGCTACCGTCTTGGAAGAGACTATTCCACAGTCAGGGGAGCCTGGGGCATGAGCTTGATCATCTGGCACTTAGCTGTTTAAAAAAGTCAGAGTCACAGGATGGCTGAGGCTGGAAGAGACCTCTGGAGGTCACCATGTCCAACCCCCTAACCAAGTAATCTCTCAATTTCAGGTAAAGATGAACTTGTGTCTTGCCTCTCAACAAATCTCTCCAGGCGCTTGTAACAGTTAATTGATTTTGCTTCAAAACACTTAATTATTAATTCAATTTCTGACATATTTTCTCACCTCTGGTCTCATTTTTTCCATTGACCTATCTCTCTCAAATGCTGCTGCTGTTGGAGCTGACTGGCAGCAGACCTTGTCCACTTGGGACAGGGCAATTCACTGTTGCTGGGTTTTTTTTAACTTCTCAGGCAGCAACCTAGTCTACTCTTTAAAACTCACAGCTGCATTAGTGAAGAGTGCAATTCTCTGGCATAAATTGTCACAAATACATTGGCAAATACACTCTAGTGTACCTTTTCTGCGAAAAAAAAAAAGGTAACAAAGTCCTTTTCAATGACCTGACAAGTTCCTCTAAAAAAGCTAATTTAAGATGCTATTGACCAGGCAAAGTCCATTAAAACATTCAGTTTATTGGTAAAATTTTTAGATATATCTAAAGCCACTGTTCTTTTAAGTACCGCAAATGAAAATTCTAAAAAGAAAATAACTCTCACAAGAATGATTAGAATGTAAGCCTTGGTTATTGTCTATAGTAATTAAATTGGTTAATGTCCATAGTAATTAAATCCATTCTGAAAAAAACTGGAACATTTTATAGGAAAAAATGTACTTTCCTCAATTATGCCACAGTTCATAGTTTCAAAAGGAGTTATTGAGAGCAAAATTTCAGTTGCATTATTAATTTTTATATATCTGGATTACTTTCATTCTGGATTAAGTTTTTGCAAGTAAGTATTTTCTTCTTGAACCTACAAAGTGTAACTATGGAGTGCATAATAGAATACAGCATAATTCTTAGTTTAGATATCTTTTTAAAAGCTTTCTTTTTTATTTGACAAAAAAAAAAAAAACAAAAAAACAAACCAAAAAATAAAGAAAAACCCAACCCAACCCTGCATAACCAAAGTCTGGACTGCTATTGAACTCCTGGTCTTTCATAACTTAGTTCCAAGTCTTCTAGTAATTTTCCTTGAAGTCTAAACAGCTGGAATATGTTATCAAATAAGGAGACTCTCAAGCCTCTTTAATTATAAAACAAGTTCAAAGCTGCCAGACAGAACACCTTTCTAGCTTTTAGTATAAATAAGTTCCTCAACTCCCCTCTTGACTGTCTTAGCTCATCATGATGTCTTGCAGTCAGCCTTCTTCTTCTGCAGATATTTGCAGCACAGGGACACTGATGGTTCTCTTTCCCCAGTTTCTGCCCCACTGCCCACATGACCTGGCTCTGGCATGCCCCACTTTGCAGAAAGGAAAGTGCACGTTGTTCTACTGAGAGCCACCCAGGCTTATTGTCCTTTGGAGCTTTTCCCAGTATGTTCCACAGTCTTAACTGCTGTTCTTGGGTATGGTGAAATACTAGAAAATTGGAGAAGTATTTTGTTGTGTGCCTTAAATCTGAGGAAATTTAAAGGTTTCTCTCCTCTGCTGTGCACTTGAGCAGCTTTATCAAAGGAGAAAGGACAACAGACTTACATGAAGTATAAACAGATTGAAGCTTGAGATGGGAGAGGGGTTAAAGAAGTAACTTCTGCAGCAGCTGGGCAGAGAAATACTTCAAGTGACTTCAGAGAGACACAGGAAGTTAAGTTTCTGCAATAGGCTATATGCAGTTAGAGAATGCCTGTAAATAGTTTCCTTCATAAACAGCCACTTTCATTTTAGACACATGGCGCCTTTTCAGCAGAAAATCTGGAAGCAGCAGTAAATCCCCAGACCTCTGCTATAAGGAAAGGAATGTGATTAACAGAAAAATAAACACTATCAAGATAAAGAACAAACATCTCACAGAGTGACTCAAACCTCTGGAAATGTGGGCTTGCCATGCACAAAAGGTGTAATTTACCCGATCAAGTGTTGCCCTAAGCATCTGATTGCTTGGCAGCACTCATGATGGCTGTCTCCTTCGTTTCCTAAACACACATGATACCTGCTTTGGTTTCTGGTTGCATTCAGACATCCAGATGTCAATAGATCTCTATGTTACCATAGACTCACACTACAAAAGCAATGTTGGTATCCCACAACTGTTACCTTGATCTTGACAGCTGTTGTTGAATTTTGCCTTCTTCACGCTTGTAACAGCAGGTTACAATAACATTCCTGGGGACCCCAACAAGTACTTAAATAGGCTGTGGGTCTTTCTTACCTCTCCAGACTCACATAAATAAAGGAAAACATATGAGCTAATGTATAAGTTAAAGCCTCTTCCCATAATTGACCTCTAAAAAGAGTCTGTCTACCTTCTCAATTAGAAACTCTCTATGGAGTGCAATGGCTTTTTTTCCCTCAAAAAGTTTCAGCACCACAACACCTCTGGCTTGGTTTCCCTAGTTCCTATTATTGCCAACATGCTGACATTTTTTGCTTTCCCTAATTCATCTTGCATTCCATAGTATATGCAGAATGCATTGGTATCCCACACCATTTTGATGAGTAATGCAAACTTCTCTGGATACTTTCACATAAAGTGTTCATATGTTTGAGCTTTTTAAAATCTCTGAGTACAAAAATAAGTTAAAATACAATATTTACATTTTCTCCAGTTGATACATCTGATAAAATTGAGATGATAGAAGACAGAAATCTGACAGTATTTATTTCCATATTCAATAAAATTATTTGGTTCATAGGGCAGAATTATTCCTGTTCTTATAACCATGAAAATTTGCTGGAGGAGCCTTAAGCTCTGTGGCAATCATATCTTAGCACTTATTAGCATGCTTACAGTGTCTCTTTATCACCCAAATCTCAATGCATCTCTTTCAAGATACTGCTAGACCTGTTGCCATTCACATCAGCTCTGCCTGTCCCTACAAGTACACTCCTGCACACACACGTGCATCCATCGCTCAGCCTGAGAAGAGGACGCTGTGGGGAGACCTCGTGGCAGTTCACAGCTTCCCTCCAGGGCAACTGGAGGGGAAGGCACTGACCTCTTCTCTGTGGTCACCAGTGACAGGACCCAGGGGAATGGCCTGAGGCTGTTCTATTATGTAATCCTTAAAATTAAAAATAGGGATGTGAGCGTTTGGGGTGTGTGGTCTTTAGCTCTTAAAAATTACAGCATTTTAGATCGATCTGAGAGTTAAAGCTCATGAGCAAACACGTAGGAAATTGACGGGACGCACTGACCTCTGGTGGAGATCCAGATAATAAATATAAGAGCTCCACAGACCTTCTTGACCTTGGAGCCTCCGAAGTTACTTTCTGTAAAAGTTGGGATTACAGCTGAGCCAATTAATATTCTCTTCTCTGCATCTTATTTTAATTTTCCCTAACTTTATGCCGTTGTCTTTGCAGCTATCATTATACTGTACAGAAAGCAGGAAGACCTATTTTCCAGACTTAGGCAACTATATACATGTATTTTTTTATAAGCACATACACACATAGATAACATGTGCATACTTCATATATAATATATATATTATGTCTATGCATATTTCCCCCAAAATATGGTATGTACTTGTTTATGCATTTTTCAAATTTAAATAATACAGAACCAGTGGTTTTTATAGTCTGATACATTGTTTCTTTTTGTCTAGAGACTGTGTAAGTGTTAATTGCAGTGAGACTGGGGAAATACTGAGATTAGAGGAGGAACCTGCATGGGCAGCAAGAACCATCCATATGACATCAAGAGAGGCCCACGGATTCAGTCTAATCCACTGGTTGTCAAACACACACACACAGAGATGTCTAGAGATGCTGTCAGTAAACACCTACCCTCCTTTCCCAGAGACTAAAAGGTTATTAGACTCTGCCCAGTCTTCCCTTCTGAGGCTGCTTGTTGGCCTCAAGCTCACAGCATGGAGAAAGGAAGCTGCAGACCAGTGGGCATTGGCTGTGGCAGGGAAAGTCAACACTGGCAGCGTGTGTAACTAGTGCTGTTTCTGTGTCATGTAAATCAGGATGTGCTCACAGCACACCACTTTATACTGGAGGAGGATATCCCACATACTTGTTATCACATAGAAACTAGCAGGAAGGAAAAGTTCTTTTCTTTCTTCTATCCTGTCTTGTTGCTGTGGACCTGGCAGCTCATCCTCTCAGCCAGGCACAAAATCTGTCATTCTGTGCTACTTTAATAGGATTTCGTTGTCTTCACACTGAGATTTTTTTTTCAAGGCTCTAGGTTTCTCCAATTTGCAATATCTTTTCTGTAGTAGAGGCCAAAAGCAAAGTAGTTAGCTTGAATTCCTGATATCCTTTCTTCAGTTATTCTTGGAAGGACACCTTTCACACTATTTCAATGTGCTGGCCAAGGATGATTCTTTGGGGCTTGGAAAATGATTTCTGTATTGTTAAAAGCTGCTTTGTGAATGGCCATATCCTCCTCCTGGGCATTGCTACATCCATGTTTGATGTAGCTGCTTGTCCTAGGAGGTGGACATGGACCTTCCTGACAAATGGGCTGGTATTCTTCTGGTACTAATTTTACTGCACTCCCTCAGCAGTTGTGAAGTTTCTTCCCAAGGTGTGATGCCATTTGATAACTATGCTATGAAGATAAAGATCTTCAAATTAAGTATATGTAAAAACATTTGCAGGGACATCACGTATCCTACAGCCTCTCTATTTAAATCTTATTTCATCTGACTTCCTGTGGTCTTCAGAAAATGTCTCCATGTGATTGTAGTACTACTCTCCCTCAAATAGGAAGGAAATACTGGGAAGTAGTCATGTATAGACATCAAGATATTACAGGCCTTCCAAGGTTGACAGAAGAGCAGGAAGAAGCATTTGGATCTGAGCTGATGAATCGATAGGGATTCTTAAAAATGTGCTATGATAACACAGAGCTAAGCAATAAGACTGGTGAAACAAATCCAGGGTGTCTGCTCTGAAAGCCCTCCCTAAGTCTGGAAGAATCCAGACTTCATAAACCACAAATCTTGTAGAACATGTAAAGCAATCTTAAAATATCAAGGAGATGGAATGCTATATGAAAGAGGTAACTCTGCTCAGAAGGCTGCTAGATAAGTACAACCTGTATATAAAAAGACAAAAATAAAACATAGGACAGGAAATGTTAAATGACACCATGATGTATTTAAACAGTTACTGATGATTAGCTGGTGAAATAGAATCCATCTGCAAACAGCTAAAGATCTTTTCCCCTATAGTAACAGAAACAAGAGGTATTAATTACCTCATGAATTGGGCAGACACATTAGACTATGGCAAGGATTTCAGTGGCAGAAAAGCTTCCTTGAAAAACATAAGTCTGAGCTCTTTGAATTGATGAGGTTATCCTAGAAAGGTCAAGTTACCCTGTGAAAGGTGAACTGCTCATTCCCTTCATAGCAACTTCATAGCTAAGCTCCTAGGATTCACTGATTTCCTCACAATGCAAATTCATTGCTCCCCAAATGAGATGATCCTGTGCTTGCACAGGGGTCTCAGGCAAATAATACAGCTGGGTTGAAATACATACTCTCATCACAATACACACAAAAGTAGGCACAAGAAGTTGATGATCACAGTGTTCTTTACATGCTTGAAGGTGTTACTGTGATGGCCACAGAGAAAATGCATAGACAGAAAAGCAAAGAAGTCCAGAACAAAAATACCAAGGTCTATGCAGTTCAGAGCTCTAACTGCTGTTTTGCTTCTGTTCAAAATACCTTGGATATTTGAAAAAGTCAACAGTTTCATAACCAACCTTGGACAAGCTAATCTTTGACTAGCAGTCAGCCATGACACCAATTTTTCTGATAACTACTGGTGTCATTGATCTTCCCCTTGGTCAGCTCACTGCAGCCTCACACCTGCTGTGCCTGACTTGCAAGGCTGCCATGGAGCAGTTAACAGCTCTCTGTCAAACCTCTCCCAGCCGTGGCAGCTTATGTGTTGTGGTTCAGCTTTTCCCACAGGGTTCTTTAGTTTGATATTTAGACCAGCAGAAATAACATATAAAGATGGTAAGTGAAAATATGCATTTCAACAGGGTTTTGGTTTTGTATTTTAAATAAGAAAAATCACCTTTAGTCATGTATGTTTAACAGAATAACAAATTTAGTAATTGCCACTCCTTAAAAATAATAATCTAAGAGCCACATCTCATTTTCTTCAAATAAAAAACTCTTTTAGTGGTCTCTGGTTTTGGGCATTGTCTGAACTGTCATGGAAAATATATAGAAATTCTACATATTTCCCATTTATTTATTCAGGTTTCAAAAAGTGTGTTGTGCAAAGCAGAATTCAGTTAAGGGAAACAAATCAGGCTTGTTTTACTCTTCAGTTCATGGGATGCCACACATAAGAAAGAGGAGTTATGTTGGATGCATTTCTAAAGGCTCTACAGGTGTCTCGAGACAGATCTGTCTGTTCCTCTCTCTCAAAACAAGCTGGCAGGAACAGGTGTTCTTTCATGGCAAGTCTTTCCTTTATTCATACACACAGATTGGGATGGAATCACAGCTTCGTTGCTCTGCTGCTATGATAGCCAAACTGTATGGGAAAACTGAATAAAATGAGGAAAAGAAGAAAATTGGGCCTGTTGTTTGATATGTAAACCTTTGCATTATCATCTCAGTCCTCTGGAGTGTCTGAATTTAGTTTATCGTGCTTGCTTATATTCAACACAAGGCATAGTATAGAAAGATGACTCTGGATAAGAAATGTGTCCCAGATTCTAGGAACACCCATACAATTGCAATTTCCCTTTCTTTGGTTAGCAATGCAGTCAACATTAAAGATGTGCATATATTAGTATTTACGTTTATGCTAAACTTGCAGAGTTGTAATATTTTTCCCAAGAGGAATAATTCCACATCTTTTCCTATGTGTGCCAGGAAACATAAGCTTCTGTTACTTGATGAGATCATTGTCCTTTTGTTCCATCAAAAATTCTATTGCTATCACATGAAAGATGCTATGGTTTTCATTTCTGCAGTATCTTTCAGACCTGTCATTTGCAAGGAGCAGTGTCACATTTAACAGCCCTGAAAAAGGAACAGCAAATTTATTCTGACAAGCTCTAGGACAAGCATAGACTATTCTTTTTTCACACAGGCCCTTTTTTCCTAGTTGGCTCTTCAGATATCCCAGAACTATATTCAGTATTATGGATTTGCAGAGGACAGCTGTCTACATTTACAGTTGTATTTAACTGAACGTTTTTATTTCTCTTTTTAATTCAGCATAATTTCCCCAAGTTCTTTGTATTTTTTAACTATTTCAGAAAATATCTTGAAATTTTCAAGTCACCATCACAGCTAAAAAAAAAAAAAAAAAGAAAAAAGAAAATTAAGGAAAAAAATCTAAGTACAAATCTTAAATTCTGGTACCTAGGATGATGTACAACCTGTCAGGTTATGGTGACAAATGGCTGATTTGACATGACATGGTCCATGAGATTGGTGTCAAAAGATCTGATTATTCAATGCAAACTGCTGTTTTAATGACTGGACATATTTTTAATTCTAGAGGATACATTTTGCTTTCTTCCAAGCCAACTGAGAAAGCACGCAGCATCACACTATTTGAAAGCAATCTGAGTTTTTATGTTCTTTTTCTACTACTTTTTCTACTTGTACACTTTAAAGGCCAAATAGAGTATACTTAAAGTTTGATGATAATACGACAGGTGATGATGATAATAGAATCACAAGATCATAGAATGTTAAGGGTTGGAAGTGACCTCAAAGATCATTTAGTCCCAAACCCCTGATATGGGCAGGGACACTTCACATGAGACAAGGTTGTTCAAGGCCTTATCCAACCTGGCCCTGCCTGTGATCAGGCAACCACAACCTCCTGTTCCAATACCTCACCACCTTCACAGTGAAAGATTTCTTTCAATATCTAACCTAACAGTCCCAGCTTTCAGTTTGTACCCCTTACTTCTTGTCCTATCACTGCATGTCCTTGTGAAAAGTGCCTCTCTGATCTCCCTGTTTTCCCCCTTCAGGTACTGAAAGGTTGTTATGAAGTCTCCATGAAACCTTCTCTTTTCCAGGCAGAACAGCCCCAACTTTCTCAGCCTGTCTTCACAGCAGAGGTGCTCCAGCCCTCTGATCAACTTCTTGGCCTTGTCTGGACTTGCTCCAACACTTCAATGTCCTTCTTATATTGGGGTTCCTTCTGACCTAAGAAATGCACAGTAACACCTATTTTCCAAATACTTCATGCCAGTGTAAGTGGAACAGAGGGGATGGGGTACTCAGCACTGGCAAAGCCACATCTCAAGTACGGTGTCCGGTTCTGTCCCCTCCATTCAGGAAAGACATCGGGGTGTTGGAGCGGATCCAGATAGCGGCAATGGAGCTGGGGAAGGGTCTGGAGCACAAATCCTAGGAGGAGCAGCTGAGGGAGCTGGGGTTGTTCAGCCTGGAGAAAAGGAGGCTCAGGGGGATGTTGTCACTCTCTACAACCACCTGAGAGGAGGCTGTAGCCAGGTAGGGATTGGCCTCTTCTCCCAGGAACCAGCGACAGGACGGGAGGAAATGGCCTCAAGCTGTGCCAGGGAAGGTTTAGGTTCGTCATCGGGAAGAATTTCTTCACAGACGGGGTGACTGGACATTGGAATGGAATGCCCGGGGAGATGGTGGAGTCACTATCCCTGGAGGTGTTTCAGGAAAGGCTGCACGGGGCACTCAGTGCCACGGTCCATTGATATGGTGGTTCAGTCCAAGTTGGACTCGATCTCAGAGGCCTTTTCCAGTCCGATTGACTCTGTGCTTCAAGCCTGCCGGCAGCTGGGGCGCAGGGGATGCCCGGACAGCAGCAGCCTTTCCGCTCTCGGCGGGGCGGCTGCCCAGCCACGTTGTTCCCACGCAGACACCCAGCGCGGCCGGGGCTGCGGCCCCGAGGCTCTCCGCTCCCTCCCCGGCCCGGCTCCGCCCCGAGGCTCTCCGCTCCCTCCCCGGCCCGGCTCCGCCCCGAGGCTCTCCGCTCCCTCCCCGGCCCGGCTCCGCCCCGAGGCTCTCCGCTCCCTC
>VZRX01010502.1:0-80129 GCA_013398075.1 Notiomystis cincta
TTCTCTAAAACCGTTGACACACAGCCACAGAGATATCTCAGTGTCTACATCTGATGGATTTCTTTTATTTTTTTCTCTGTTTCCATCCCTTTGAGACATTATGTTTCCTTCAGGACTTCAGTCTGCAGAAGACATGTAAATAGACACCATGGCTTCAAAAATTCCAGGAAATTGAATTTTAAAGAGGCGTAGGTTATACCAGCTCGAGGACAGCTGGACACACTTAAACAGAGGATGGCTTACCAGTGTGTTTAATACATGCTACAATCCACAAACTACAAGTTATCAAAAGACATCATCTGGAGAAATACTCAAAATAAAATAATTTTTAAAAAGTTATTTCTTTACTTCATGCATAGCTTAAATGTCTTGGGGTTTTTGCCACATGACCCTTAAAATGCTAAAAGATTACATGTTTAAAAAGTGAATTAATGGAAGAAAAATGTGCCACATTTAATACAACATTTTCTATCTTAGGGAGTCTTACTGCCATAAATGATGTGAATAGGATAAAAAGTAAGAGTCTAAATAAGACTGCTGTAGGGAAAAAGCAGAGATTTCATAGGAACCAGCTTTAAAAATTGTAACTTGAAAGAAGAGTAAGAAGCATGCTCATGCACATCCGAACAGAGAAACAGACATATCAATAATTAGTCAGTGTTTATTTCTTCACAATAACAGTAGTAATTAAATTAGTACAGGAGAAGAAGCAGAAGCCAAATCTGTTACAGACCTCATGATCTTCACCAGAAGGGTTGCCAAACAGAAGGAAATTTCTGGGAAAAAGAGTTCATTCTTAGCACTTAAATAAGTTGAAAATTATTCTCTTCCCTACAAAACACAAAGATAAGAATTTTGTACAATGTAAACGGTACCTTTTTCTGTGCAGTAAACATCTATCTTGTCAAATAAGAAGGAGCAGGTTCTTGAATTGTATGCTTTATCTAACAAAGTCTAAATTTTCTAATGAAGGACTGAGCACTGAGTGAGAAACCTCTTGGTCTGAGTTGATACTGTATGTTTTTACCAGTGTTAAAAAAAAAAATTACTAATGTTTTCCATTAAATTATTCTTCAGATAGTAAAATTTTACCTAAAAGTATACTCAGGAAGAAGTAAATGAGAAGACTCAAGTGAATAGCTGAGCCTTCAGAACTTCAGGTGTGTGTGGGTTTAAATCTTGAATGTATGAATTCGGTGCAGTTTCTAACCCACTAATAAAAATTATAGACACAAATAAAAGCTTTAATCATTTGACTTTTTTGAGGCTGTCTTGCCACAGTCCTCTTTCATCACAATCACAGCACTTTCCCCAGTATGACTGCACTGAATGTGATGGAACTGGCTTCTCATCATCTGCCAACCTGCTGAGATAAAATAGTCCTTTCTGCTGACATGGCCAGACTTTGAAATTAATCAAAACTCTATCACCATTTAAGGAGGAGGACTTCCCACCTCCTGCAAAGGAAAAGCACCTCAGTTCTGGCCATTCTGTGGGACAGCAGAGCACGTGTTACCAGGACACAGCACACACAATTGGACATCGTTTGTGGTGTAAAGTTAGCTAAACTCCTGGGGATGTTCCAAGCACAACGTGAACTGTAAATGATTTCCCAGCTCATTTTGGTAAGAACTGAGTGCACTGGCAGAGCAGTTTATAGAGTCTTGTACTGCAATTATTATGACTATAATTTCTGGTGTTCAAAAAAATGCTGCTTGGGCACAGTCCTTAAACCCTACCAGCACACTAACTTTCACAGGAAAGTCAGTACTTCAATAAAAACATTCTTCTGGGTTAATGATACTCTTTTACACAGGGATAGTGATTCAGTTTTATAGAGAAATTAATCCACACTGAGAATCTGTTTTGGTATAGGACTATTTATTTTTATATCACATGACTCCAAAAGTGCACCTCAGATTCCACTGCTTGAGCTACAAATTTAAAAAAACACATTTGCTTACAATGTTATGGACAAACCCATGTCCTAATATATGTCTTAGGTGTTCATTTTGGGCTGAAGGTCAAACACTGTTGTATAGATGCTCTAATAAGCACATTTCCCAGGAAACCAAGAGACCTTAGTTTTTCCAAGGCAAATCCAAGCTGTAAAATTCATTAAGACAGAGTTCAGTGGGGATGTCTCTGTGTGTGTGTGTGCTCATGTGCTGGCCCTGGCAATTTAACCTGACCTGCTTCAGACTGACTGAGGGGTCTCAAGCTTCAGTGTTAATACAAAGTCAAAAAAAACCTACTGCAGGGTTTTTTTTTTGAGAGCAATTTAAACCTACTAATCTACTCCAAGCTTCTCTGTAATTATTCATGTTGAAACTACAAACTGTCTCAACAGTTTAAAATGAAAATATAATTTTTGTATTCCAAGTCATTTTGATCTAAATATTACTGAAATACAAATGTCTGACCAGCTCCATACTGTGATTAATGAGCTTTTTTAGCACCTTCTATCTCAGAGGGAACCAGAGGGAAATGTGATGCTGTTCCTTTCTCCTCTTCGATTCACTCACTCAGTGAGAGACTGCAAGGCCAAGTGTCCTGCTGCCCATCTAAAGTGTAGGCCTTGTGGAGGAAAATTCTATGTCATAAGATGCTAGAAAAAAAGCAATCTTCAGCACATCACAGAGATATTTAAGGCAAAAATCCACTAAATTAAATGAATACCATTTATTATTGACTGCAGTGTATAAATTTCTAGCAATAACATAACCGCTGAAAGAAATTTAGAGCAATTCTGAGGCTGAAGCAGACCTTGAAAGAAACCAAACAGCCACTGAGGTAAACATTTTATAACTGTAAAATATGAAGCAACAGAGTTTCAAGTACAATTCCACACAAGAATCATAGGGCAGCTTTATTTATATTTCCTCCACAATCCAAAAAAGAAAAATTTCCACTTTGGTATTTAGACCAACTAAGCAGAACCAAAAAAATAGTTTGAGTCCTTTCAGATAGCACATGATGTTCTAGCCCCAGTAGAGACAAGGACCAAAGGGACAGTTGTGTTAATTGGTGTATTATTTCAGGGAAGATGCTGAGTGCCTACAGTGTGAAAGCCACAGGTCAGCACTTAAGCGTGCTCAGGAGTGGCCACAGCTACTGATGTTTTAAGTGTGGAGAATGTCTAAAATGAGATTAGCTTCAGGCAGATTACTTGACTGCTAGGTGCTACCTCAGTGATAGTACTGAGTGGGTTTAGAGCTGGGATGCAGCCATTTACAAGGAGGTGGAATCTGGTGTTTGTTGCATAAGAGAGGATTGGAGATCCAGGGAAGGTGTTCATACCATTTAGCTTTAAGGGCCCAAATTAGGATATAATCTCTTTAGGTTCTTTATGGTCAATAAGATGTCACAAATGAACTTTTCCAGTCAGGAAAATTAATTTTTATATGTTGGAGTTGATGATCTCAGAAGCCTTGTCCAACCTAATCGATTCTGTGATTTCCCATGGACAGTCTCCTTCACATACACACAAACTTCTCGAGTTTAGCTTCATACTTTTAGGCTGAAATTAAATAGTGCAGTCATTATAATGGCATTTTGAACAAAAACTGTTTGGCCTATGGTTCATACCAGAAAATTTTCATCTCCCAAGTGGATGCAGCAGCACAGATAACCTGGGTTCCAGGAAATATGGAATAGGAGAGGAGGAGGCTCTTTCATAACCCTGAACTTGAGGTGATGTCTACTGCAATATTACATCTGCAATCATCCTCTATTGAAGACCATAGCTCAAGGATGTTAACAGATAGGCAGAATTTTAGAGAATTGCTGTAAGAATGATTAAATTACTGAATAATGTTTCTTCCAGGAAAAGAATAAAAGACTGGATATCATGCCTTTTAGTCAAGGATTATAGAAACTCTATTTATTTGTCTTGCCATAAAAGATTAGGAATTGATATGACCACAGGCAGTAAATAAGCACCCACACAGAAGTAGAATTCCAGCAATGAGCTGCATCTTCAGCCTAGCAAATGAAGGCATACAGCAAGATCCAATATCTGGAAGCTCATGTGTGACTAATTCAGGCAAGAAATAAGGCACAAGCTTTTAACAGTGAAATTTTTTTCAGTGGAACAAATTATTCAGCTTGGAGTGGACTATCACTCTCTATAGCAGTTTCAAAATTAAGATTGAATTTTGAGTATGTAAGAGTATGAAAGAGAGACAGATGTAATTTAATTCATGCACAATTTAATTTAGGAAAGCACTATGGTGAGTTTTATAAAGGAGATCAGACAAGATGAATCCAAACTCCCTTGTAGATTTGAGATCTATGCTTTTATGAAATAGTCTACTGTGCATTACTAGTAGTCTTATTAGATTTATTTTTAAAATAATTTCATGAAGAATAACTTGACACAAAAATACCCAGATCCTGCTCAGTTGCCAGGGCAGCAACCTCCTTCCCTTTTGCCTTAGCATGCAGTGCAGGTACAGAATCACAGAATCACAGAATCACAGAATCACCAGGTTGGAAGAGACCTTCAAGATCATCAAGTCCAACTTCTGTCCCAACACCTCAACTAAACTAAACCATGGCACTGAGTGCCACATCCAATCTCTTTTTAAACACATCCAGGGATGGTGATTCCACCATCTCCCCGGGTAGACCATTCCAGTATTTTATCACTCTTTCTGTAAAAAATTTTCTCCTAATATCCAACCTATATTTCCCTTGGCACAACAATGGACATCCAGCTCACCCTCAGCACCAGTCTTGTCTTTCCAAAGACTGCACTGCAGGCAGGTTCCCTCCCTGGATGCTAACCATGGCATGCTTGCTGCTAGCCTTGCAGCCCTGACACCCGAGTGTGAGGAGCAATCACTATGGTTTCTCTGCACCTTTTCCTTTCTTGATTAATTTCAGTTCGTCCCTCTGAAATCACCACCTCATATTCTACTGAATGAGAGCCTCGTACACAGATCTGTGCCATCCATCCACTACAGCACTACTACCAGGAACATTTTGGTCAAACATAAAACTTGGGTTTGGAAGCAAGGAACACCATTTGGTTTAAATGTGTAGGGTTGTACTATAAGTAAAAGCCATATACTCTGAAAAATTGGAAAGGTTAAAAACAAAAGTCTTACACATTTATTCCCCTTTTTCTTGTATTAAAGTAGAAAAATTATACCCCTTTTTTTTTAATTCCTGAATCAACTTCAAGAAACTTCTTACTCTGGAGCACGGGGTCATTTAGAGCCAGAAATACTAGGTCTGGTCCAGTGTATACCTAGATTCCCAGCTTTTCAGCAAGAAGTGAAAATAGTTATCTCAGACAAATTGCAAACTAGTGGTTAGCATCACAAAACTAAGTCTTGATGTGCTAAAAAAGAAAATAAGAGTAAAGGCCACCAGAGTTAAGAGGGAAAAGGATACTGGAAAATAAACCCACACAAATCTAAAAACCTACAGTGTGTTCTAATGTAAATATATGATAGGCCATGTCATAAAAATGTTTTATTGTCTTCTTAACAAGGTACAGTCAAACATTTTCTTGGCACTTCATAAATAATAAATAGTGATAACAAAACACTCTTGTGACTTCACCACATATAAGCAATGCAGCCAGTGCAACCTAATGAATATAAAATCTTTATATCGTCACCTGCCATCAGGTTTTTTCTCTACATGTTAAGTCAACATTTTTAAATAACTACCAAAACATTGATCAGATGACTATACATTGGATGTTTTAAAATCTCTGACATCTGGAAAATTTAGTTTCCTAAGAAAAGAAATTTTTAAGACTCCAGAAAGTTAGAGGGAACTTGCTTACTGAAAAATCAGGCTGGAAAAGAATAAGCAGAAAGCAGAGGGTGTCAGTGGAAAGTAAAATTATTTCACTGGTTTAATGTGAAAAGCTCACAGAGAGCACTTAGGTTTCTTAAATAATGTGATCGCAATAAAAAAATTTGCAAACAGTAGGCAAAATACAAAATCCATATGATTTTGATTTTATAAATTATACAATGACTCAGTTATATAATGTTCATTAGACTTGTAACAGCTTCTGTTCCTCCCTTGCTTTCCCTCATCTCTTCTATGTTCTTGACTTTCAGAAAAAGATGAGATATTTTAGTGCATCCAAATCCATGACCTCTTAAAAAAAGAAAGACGTTGGCTTTTTGTAGCCTCTTCTTCTGAGCACAATATTACTGTTCCAGGTTTTAGATTTCAGATTTTTTCTGTCTGAAGCAGATACTTTCCATGGTCTGGATTAGATTGATCAAATGGTTTCTCTTCTCCAGGATGGTCAGCTGAAAACTTTACTGTACATCATGGCCCCCTCTTCACTCTCTAAATATATCTTAAAAGACAGCAGCACACTGGAGGTATTGCTAACAAAATTTTATTTTTCTCCTTGATTTCTGCTCTAGGTAATCTCCTTAACAGGTAAAGGCATAGTCGTGCTCTACTCTAAACACGTTTTTATGAAAATAGATTGGTTGTTTGATCGAGCAATTCTACTTCTGAAGGAAAGGAAAAAAAAGAGAAATTAAATGCAACACAAAGGTTGAAGTGGAACAACAAAACAGTATAGACAAAATCCTCAAAAATTTTATTTAAGGGCATAAAATTTATTAAAGTGAATCAGATTATGCTCCCATTATTTCTGAAACCAGGTCACTGACATTAGCTAATTATGCTGCTTAGAGAAATTGAAAAATTCTCGTTATGTACCTCCTTCCTTCAGGCTCCACTATTTTTTACACATGCCTAGAGGTTTTAGGACTTTCAAAGCATGTTTGCCAACCCAGAGTTTTAAAGACTGGGCCAAAGTATTGCAGAGTTATTGCAGGAGAAAAGTAATAGATCTTTCTCTTTAGTTATGCACTGCTCTAACATCTGTCCAAATACCCAACCATGTTAGAAATTCCTAGCACACTGTCAACTATTCATCTGATAAGCAAAAGAAACTAACCCTTCCTCATCTGTCAGCTAGCATCTGATGCCTGATTTTGCTCAGAGTGTAACCTTTTCTCTCTGGGTAGCCAACTTTGAATTTTATAATAAAGCTTACAGAAAATGCAGGACATGAGGGCTGTGTGTATATTAATCAAACAGAATTAGTATTACCAGAAAGTGAAACAATCTTCTGAACCCAGAATTCATACTGGAACAAGTCCCAGCATGGTTTTGACCTGGATTTCTCCAGATCCATGAGAATGGTGCTGGGATTAGCATCACCAGGGACCTATCACCCAGTCAGAACTTAGCTCTGCAGTTTTGGATCTGGAGACATGTGGATGTGCCCAGACTGTGCCACTTGTCTGCAAGGACAGAAAATGAGCGTTTCCATTCACTCTTCAATTTGCTAGCAAGGATGTACCCACCAAGACAAGTTTTCAAATAAATGTAAGGGCTACTGATGGGTTTGTACAAGCATTTTGCCCAAGTACTAAACTGCCACAGGAATGTGGCAAGCACCAACATTTCAGGCACTTCACTCACTTAGCCCATTCTCAAAAAATGATCACTGAGTTTATTATCAAAGAGATACACGTATCCTGTTGAAACGACTTGGAAATATTTAACAAATATGCTAAACCTAGAAATATGGGGTTTGTTCTTGTTATTTTTCCTGCCAGTCACAATATTTTTATTTTTAAAATTTGTTTCTCATGTCCTGCCATAAATAGAAGTGTGCAACTGCCATGGTCAAGGAAGAAAAGACTTCTGGATAAAAGGGATATTTATATGATCCCAGAGCTGAGAGACATTAGGAGAGGAGTGGAGGACTTGCAGAAGAGAAGCAGAGCTAGTTATTGTTTGTGACACTGATGAGCCATCTTTCCCGCAGAAAGAGCTACGACATATAATGCAAAAATTGATGTATTATTACTATCTTGTCTTAACATTGGGCTTTTTTGTTTTTTTTTAATTGCATGCTTATTTTTCCAGTAATGTGGCTTAGAGAACCTAAATGAGTTTAGGCAGCTTAAAAGCTCCTTTAGTATCTCCAGCAAAGTTTTGGATAGAAAAGTGGGTTAGTTCCTGTCTTACTGTATTGCAGGAGTTTATTGTCTACCAGGACAATGAGCAAGGGAAGCTTCCTAAGAGGGAACTAAGTGCTTTTATACTGGCTATGATTTAATTATTCATTTTTATGCTAATTTATTTCATTAGTGTCAACAGATAATTAACAATGACTTTTTTTCCACTGGAAAAAACTTTGATCTGAGGAGAAAGAGACATTTGCTAAGATGTCTTTAGATATTAGGTCAAAATTCTTATTACCTGCAGGAGATATAAATTAGCAGATAATTAAAATAGAAGATAATAAAGTTTTGTCCTACAGAAAATTTTACACAGAAATTTCAACTTATTATGTGATTTTATTGTTTTATTGATGATATGATAAGGGGGATAAGTTTTGTAGAAAAGTTAATGAAAAAGTTATCACTTTTCTCATGCTCAAGGCAAAACCTTATATGTTGGAAAACTTATTTTAAAATTGTGTTTTCATTTAGTTAAGGGTAAATTTCAGAACTGGGAACTGCTCATGATTAGAAAACAAGCTTCACCGTAAGAAAACTACTGACACATCTGGAAAAAATCTCATAAAGACACTGAAGAAGAAGTTCCTATTTAAGTTAGGAGAAACCACACATCAAAATCTCATATGAATAAAAGCCATTAACCACAGCCCCCTCATAGAGCAAAGCAGGAAAAGGTGGGGAGATGCTTGGACTAATACATAGGCAGAAGACTAAATACTGAAAATTTATATTAAGCAAATGTCTGAATTAATTATATCAGGTATTCTATTATTTTTGGCTACTTTTAAGAAATTACCGTCTGAATTTCATGCTTTCTATCTGCTTTTGGTGCACATTGTTTTACTAAAACATTTTCAATTGGAAAATTAGAACATTTTGCTTATAAAAGGTCAAAACTTTCTGGCAACTTGAAACATAAGCTGACTGTCAAAGTTAACTTTTCTGCATATTTCTGTTTGGACTAATTGGTATTTTCCCCAGTCAAAAAACATTTCATCAAAATAAGTAAGACACATTTAAGGATTCCAAGTGTGAGCAATTTTTGCCCAGCTGGTGACATTCCTGTAGGGGATAACAAAGAAAAACTACATTCAAATCTGATGCTGCCAATTGTCTTGACAATGTAGAAAATGCATCTGTATGTGTGGTACAGGGCCACCAGTCCTTCAGTCACTTTCTCAGAGGACACTCCCTGGGGAAGGTGACAGGGGCTCCACAGGCATCCCTTGGCATCCCATCTGCCCTGACCTTGCTCTGGTGTGGTGAGCTGTACCCAGCCAGGTAAGGCCAGGAAAAACATATTTCAAGTGCCTGGGGTTGTGAGACCTCACAGCAGAGTGCAGCCCCCACCAGGTTCACGTCTCTCCCTGGGAGGGGGAAGAATCTCACCCTGACTCTCACCCCTGTACAGGACTGAGTGAATTGCCAGCCTGCTCATGGCTGGACTACAGCACTATCTTGTCACCAAATGGGCATATTGCTCAAAGACTTTTCGTGATTTATGTTATCTGTCTTCTTATCCTCTTAAAAAAGGTGCCACAGAATAGTAGGAAAAAGGTAATGCCCTTTGATGTTTTTGACATGTGGTATAACCAAGTTTACTTGTTCAGTGTGTCTATCATCACTGTAAAATTATGAAATTATAAAATTAATTATAAAATGATAAAATAGTGTTTCCCCAGGGTGTAGTACATCTCTAAAAACACCCAGCCCTGCAGATGTAGACAGAGATTAGGTGCATGTTTTGAGCCCATTGCAGAAAAAAATTGATCCTGGGCCATCTATATACATGTGTTTGTTACGTGCTCCTAATTATTTTTGCATTTATACGTATTTTATACACAAAACCCCAGAAGCTTAAAAGAGATGAAACTTGAAAAAAACACTAGGGGTCCCTCTTGGCAACGAAGCATTCAGCAGTGTTGAAAAGAACAGAGCCAATTCCTGAGACAAATTTAGCTTTTACTGGAAATGCCTTCTCTTGAGAAGGGGGAAAGAATGGAAAAAAAAGAGAGAGATAATTTATAGCTTTCTATTCAAAACCTTCCTGGACCAACTTCACTTTTGCACTTTTTGTCACCTTCCAGCTCTGAAATGGAGGCTGGCCTAAGCAGTGTAAAGGCTCATCTATCCTCTGTTGAACTTCCCTGCTGAATTTGGAGGCATCAGCACAAAAAAACCAAATACGGCTTGAACCTGGACCTCAGAGGGGGGTGGGGACCTGCCAAGACTGAACTCAGTGCTCAAACTTCAATAGCCCTGCAAGAATGTGGTTGAGAAAGGGAAAGGAGATTCATTTCTAATGAATGCAGTTTGAAATATATATTTCAAGACTTAAATGAATAGGTTTTTAGTTACAGTGTGGTGCAGAGAAGAGTAGATGTGGAACAACTGCTTACACAGACACAAAACATTCCCTCACACTCCCTGGGTCCCTTAGGATGCAATTGGACAGATGGATGCAAAAAACATCTAGGAAGACAGACAGAGGAAAAAAAATCTTATGTAACATAAATGTAATTAAATCCTCTAGTAATGAGGCCAAGAGCATGTAATTGCACAGTTGCTGGGCATGCTATTTACACCAATTGCAGGTTTCCTGCTTTAAAAACATTTATCAGGGACATCTTTCTAGTTGAATTCTTACTGAGGCCAGTATTCACATCATTTTTATATAAAACTAGCTGGCAGGAAAATTGTAAAGTTTTAAGATTAATTTTAAATGCAGTAAATCTCATTAAGTTTGCAGCAGATTGCTTTCAATGAAAGCATTTGGCAGTAGATACTGTTGTGACAATTTTTTCCAGTATCCTTACTATTGCACTGTGTCTGTTGTATCTTATATTTCCCATAATATTTTGCGACAAAGGAAACATCAAATGGCTCAAAAATTAATTACTGGGTAGTTTTTACGGTGTCTACTTGTACTCATGCAGTGAAATCATACAGCATTTGCAGACATGACATGTATAGAAGACTATAAAAAGTTACAAAGACAGATTTTTGAAGAGTTCTTCATGGAATCACAGAATGATTTGAGCTGGATAAAGATTCTCTAATTCCAAGCCCCCTGCCATGGACAGGGACACCTTCCACTAAACCAAGTTCTTCGATCAACCATGCAACACAGCCTGGAACACTTCCAAGGATGTGGCATCCACAACTTCTTTAGGCAACCTGTTTCAGTTCTTCACCACCTTCCCAGTTAAGAATTTCTTCCTAATATCTAATCTAAATTTACCCTTTTGTCCTATCACTTGAGGTAAATTAGGTGCTTCTTACTGGATTTCATTGAGAATTGTGGACCTGGTTCCTTTCAGTATTTTAGGAAATCTCATTTAAGAGATGAGTTATGAGTTCCGTGGCTCAGTGCATGCACAGGGCCTTTGTGCCTCCTTGGTGCCTCTTATGCATAATCATGAGGAATGCAGACTAATTCCTGGCTGGGTCCTGAACCATGCCTGGGAATTGTTGGGAAAGTGTTAATTCCACTGAATCAAGCCCATAACAACGATTATTCTAAACATTTTCCAGTAGATAAGAATGAACTCCCATGTACACATCTATTTCTTGGCTCTATTCATTTATGGTGCAGACTAAATGCACATACTTCTGTCCTGGAAATATCTAGAAATAATTTGACAGCTAATAAAGATGAATTAGCAAACCCAAATGATCTCTAAAGTCACAAAATAGGGCAGCAGTTAAACTAAGAAATACCAGCTGCAGAAGTAAGGTGCCAGTTTTTAAATCAGTAGGTCACACTTTCCCTGTTTCCTTGGATGAATGTGAAAATCATCCAGATTAATTTCCAGCTCTTGTTATTCACAGGTACAGTAACTAAGATGAAGACCAGATAATTTCGGTAAATAGGAGTAAGCCTTTAAATTCACCTTTCTGAAAGTAGGTCTTGGAACTAGAAGTACAGGTAGATGAATGTCTTATAATTGAGCTGTGGACATGTTCCCACTGTGAGTAAAAACTGCAGAAAACATCCTTTGAGCGGATTTTGTGAAGTCAGGTGTACAAATATAAACTGCTACCAAGTACAAGAAATATTGTGAAGTACAGAAGTGTTTATAAAACTGGGGTTCTCTGTGATGCATTGGAATTGTTTACAAATACCCTTAAAATCAATAACATCTGCATGGAAAATCCACTTGTTTATTAATATTTATTTAATTAAGGTGAGGATTATTCACTGTCTGCCTGTACCTGTTGAATTTTTGTGTTACTAGGTCTGAGTGAGCATACTTGTGTCCAGGAATTGACTCATCAATAAAGATGCAAGCTGTGGCCAAAATATGGAGGTGATCAGCTGGAAATCAGCTACTGCATGGTCTGTTTTCCTTGGGCCTACCCTAAACAGTGTAATGATTGATGGGAGAAGTTTGGGATTGACACTTTTGGAGCACTTAAAAGAGCCCAAGCCCATAAGAAACCAGATTTTATCAGCCCTGTTACTCACAGAGCAACATCACAAGGTATGGGTTTTTTCTGTCAAGTAATTTCCAAGCACCTGGCAGGCCACAGAGCTGACAGAGGGACAGATTTCTGGTGTCAGCAGGTGCTGCTAGATGACACTGACCACCACTAGCTGCAAGTCCAGGCTGCAAGTTCATGGGGCACAGTAAGCCTGTGGCCTGAGGCAGCCACTGGGTTGTTGTGTGGCTTGTAGCCTGACAGAAACAGCTGCAATCTGCCTCACTCAGGGAGGGAGCAGCACTCAGCAAAACTGCTTTGATGGCAGAGTCTGTATCCTGGCTTTTACTTGGAGAACGGTGTCAGGACCTGGCAGGGGGAAAAGCTGTCCCAGTATCTGTCTCAGCAGACTGAACCTTGAAAAACACGCTACACTCGAGCCTACCCTTTGCCTTGCCCCAGCAGAGCATTTTCAGTTTTCTCCTGTTCAGCACAGAGCAGAACCTCACAGCATGGGACATAACTTTACCAGGAAGTTTTTGAGGCTGCAGTCATGATCATGAGATACCATTTATCAAATGAGTCAACATCCGGAGTTATCACTTAGGCCCTGAGAAAACTTAGGCATTAAAAAGATTTATGCCAGAGAACATATGATTTGGTTTACCATATGCTGCTTTATCTGATATGTGCAGAGCAGTTGCCAAGAGAAGAGAAGCAAAGAGCAAAAACAAGACAACAAAACTGTTTTCATTTAGTTCACCTTTAGGAAGCTGGCTAAATATCTAGAAAGAATTCTCACATGTATTTATCCCAAGCCTGTAAAATCCTTTTTTGCCACTACAGAGCCTTTGTAGGATTTGTCCAGGTTTTCTTAGAGTGTCTTCTCTCCATGTCCTGTCAAGGTTTCAAGCACTTCTAAACAGTTTCAAATTCCAAATGATTAACTGAATAATGAAGCGGTCTCTAATCTCATTTGTTCAAGGTCTAACTCAGACAAAAAAAAAGAGTAAAATACAGTGAGATTTATAAACCAAGTGCTTTACGGGATATCACAGAGAAAAATGTCAGAAGATTTGGGAAAAAAGGTTAGGAATTAGATTTAGTTCAAGAGAACTTCCTAGAAAGATTTAATTTATGAAACAAACAGTAGATTGCAACTTCATCTAATGAAAAATTATGCCTGTACTGCATGTGTTCTGGTCAAACACAACTGAAAGGAGAAGCAAGGCTCTCTTAGGACTGGAAAGACATCCTCATTTCAGCAGAAAGTTTCCAAACCAAGAACAGCTGAACTGAGTCTGCGTGTGCAAAGTCAGGACTGTAGCAATTAGTGAGTACTACAGATCATGTCAACAACTAGCAGTAATATTGCTATTCAAAAGTTTTATTTATAATCCCTGCATCCAATATGGTCCAGTGTTCTCTCAACAATGAGATTTTTTAAACAGCCACACTGAAAATCAAAGTTCTATTGCAATGGATTATTTTCCTTGTTTTTTGTTTCTAGTCCATTTTCTAGAGTTTTATTTTACTTTATCTCACAGAATATGTCATTCTAAAATGAAAAGCCTCTGGAATGAAATTTTACTTACTTGCTGTCAGTGACATGTCTACAGCTTACAAGGATATATGAAAGTCTGACTCTTGAATGTGTTCTGCCAACAAAAAATTAAGGCATTGGCATAGATGTAATCTGTCTGTCATTCCTAAAATTTTCTGTTAAACGCGAAATGGTTTTCCACATCACACAGTATGTGAGACTTAAATTTATGGTTGTTCTTTTCCTAGGAATGCATTATTTTATAGGATTTGAACTGATTCATATGTGAATCATATCCACTAAATGATGTTAACTTTAAGATAATTTGCTAGACTTACTGATTACTGAAACCTTACAATTAGGGATCAGGAGATCTCATATAATAAATAGGAAAGTACAATGGTCCAGTCCTGGTTTAACTCATTGTAAAGAGTCAATAAAGTCCAGATTTACTCTGGGTCTAAACTGCCATAATTATTAGGTTTCCAAATCTAGGTATCAATTTGAGCTTTTCCATTTTTCAACATAATAATTTACCATCAGAAACATTTTTGTTACATTTTCTAAGGGATCAGAAGCCATAACTTCTCATTAACCTATATTACTCTCATGAGGTGAAAATTTGTTTCATTAAATAGCTGAATCACCTGTTTTAAAATGCAAGTAATAGTAATAACAGAATATCAGAAAAGTGTCAAGGAAGCTATTCCAGTATGAGTGCAAAGAGAGAAAAGAGACACATGGATGTAACTGTCTGAAAAATGACATCAATGACACAAAGGAATAAGGTCACGCTAAAATATTTCAGAACTCCACAGACAACAAACTTTATGATGAACATTCCATTTTTTTAACCACAGAGCCAATTATGAAATTTGGAAAATAGAACATACTATGAAATTGTGCAAAATTGACAGCAAAACAAAGAATCTGATATTTGTCTAAGCAATTTATCAAATTAACAAGTGAAAGTGTTTCTATACAGGTTTGTTTTTCTCATCACATGCTTTTTAATTAGTTTGGTATCTGCGCTGGTTTTAACAGAAGCAGGAAATTAAATTCAAATAAGCCACTTCCCTTACCTGCCCCTCTCAGTAAGGGAGGGACAAAAAGAAGAGATTATGACAGAAAAAAAGGAGACACTATTAGTTGAGATAACAATTTACTACAAGCACAAACAGTGGAACAAGACATGCACAATAACAAGAGCAGTATTAATAGCGAAAGTATAAAAGAAAAAAAAAAAAAGAAAAAAAAGAGAGTGTTTTACCCACAAAAAAAGTATTCACCACCAGGAACTGAAGCAAGGTGACAGACATTCCCTACAGGTCAGCTCTCTGTGGTTTTCCCAGACAAAGGCAACATGACAACCATTCCCTCACTGTGCCACACAGCATTCTGGAAAGAAGGCAATATACATGGCTCTTGTTTCCTACCCCCAGCCCAAAATAATGGAAAGCAGTGATAAGCAAAGCTCCCAGGAGCCACATCATCCAAGCAGGGGTTGTGCTGCTACTCTGCACGATGGTGGGGACCAGCAGGACAGCAGAGGGATCAAATCTGCAGAGGTTGATGCTGACACCTTCCCAGAGAAAGGCAAAATGGTCAACTTCCACTAAAAGGCATTTTCCTGATAAAACTGCACCCCCAGAGATAATGTAGGTGGTATAGAATAGCAATGCGGTCACAACCACACAGCACTTAACTCTGCCTCCTCTCCATAATCAGGATAGTATCTCACCTACATGATAATCAAGAAAGGAATAATTAAAGCAGCTTGATTCTATATAATTATATTTGTTTCTAAGTAATAGTAAACCCTCTTCCCATTTTTTTGCCTTATTCCCTCTGTTGCAATTGAACTTTTTCTCTGGGGTTAACTGGTTCCAACAGATTTCCAACTGTTTCCAACACATTAGCCTAAAGTGCATTGTCCCTGGCACTGCTAGGGACCATGATAATACCTACAGACTTTGTGAAAAAGAAATTCCCTTCAATCATATCATCCACTCTCCAACAACCACTCTGGCCATTCTTCTACTTACTCAATTATATTATTACTAGGGAGCAAATGAAGAAGAGGGCCTAGCTCAGCTTCTCTACAAAGATATACCTGTAGAAACATGTCTACCCTTTTGTCCTTTGTTCACTTTTATATAATCCCTGTAAATCCACAATGTAGTCAGGACTAAAGGAACTTTTTCTGATCTTTTTATCAGCTGTCACTACTTTGACACTAATACCATCCCAAAGCACTAGGAAAGGATTAACTTATGGAGGATCTGGGTGTGCTTGCCTAGAAGTGGCTCAGCATTGCCAGGATTGAGGAGTAATAAGGCTACTACAATAAAGTTCATAGTCACTAGGAAGAGTAAACATATTTTTCTGGATCAGTGGAATGTATTCATAGTCCAATTAAAATTACAAACATTTTATATAATTTTTGAAAATGTATTACCCGTTTACTTCTCTCTGTTGTATTTACAAGAATAAAGATTTCAGACACTGTAAGAACACCATTTAAATCTGAAACACACCTGTACATTTACTTTTGACTATATCATACTCATTCACCACAGACAGAGGGTCTCTCAATTTAATCCCATGTTGGATCTGCCTGGGATGGAGTTAATTTTCTCCATAGCAGCTTGTAATGTGTTGTGCTTTGAATTTGACTAAAATAGAGAGGATAATAGAGCAGCATTTACTGAACATTTCTTGCATAACATTAAAGAGTTAGTCTTTCTAACTGCACCTGCATGACTAAATTTGGGATGCACAAGTGGAGAGGTGATGCAACCAGGAGAGATGATCCTAAGTGACAAAATGAATATTCCATGCCATATAACATCCTGCTCAGTATTAAAACAAAGTGGGAGGATTTTGACATGGCAGCTATAGCTTGGAGACTGTCTGGGCATCAATTTGCTTGGGGAAGGTGATGGATGATTTGCCTTTGCATCATTTGTTTTGTTTTCTTTCTTCTTCCTCTTTCCTTTGCTTACTTAACTACCTATCTTTATCTTACACCATAAGTTTTCTCAGTTTTGCTCTTTCTATTATTCCTCCTATCCCACTGGGGAACTGTGCTTAGCTGCCTACTAGAGTTGGTCTATAGCAGATCCTTAAAATGTTCATCCCATCTGACTTCAGCTAGCAAGAGCTTTGGTTCAGATACCAAAGCTAACCTAAACGTTTCTTCTCACTCCCTCTATAATCTATTGTGAAGTACAGGAAGGACAGCCAAGAGCTGATTTGCTATCTTTGTCAGTCTCTTTCCTCTCATTGACTGAAGAAGGAACTTAAAATGTACCTCAGGTGCTGACAGTAGTGAAACCAGAGCACAAGCCTTGAGATGGTGTGGGCAAATTGCTACGTAACTGCTTCACTACCTGGGTGGGTTTTGGATCCCTGGCTTTGGACTGCCAACACAGAAGTCTGCACACAGAAATACTTATGTGTTTTGATACATGATCTGTGTTTCTTGGACAAGAATCTGAGTCCAAAACTCCATGAAGAACTGTCTCACCTTTCTTGTATGGTTCGTGTACCAAAACTGCCAGATTACATCAGGTTAAAATCAAATGTTTGAAAACAAAGCCCTTCTCTAACCAGACATCCTTCCTTAGCTCGGTGTTTGCTGTCACAAAAGAGGCAATTGCCCCATTTTCCCAGTTCGTTATGCCTGAGCTTCTGTCTTCTATTTTAGTCCAAGGCCATGTCATTTCAGGGAAGTATATTATCCTGTACACAGTAGAATGTGAATGAACAAAGGGAACAGCCTATCCATGGGAATCAGATCTGCTGTGCATTTTTTTCTGAGCACAGGCAATAAATTTTACGTGCACGGAAGGCATTCAGCTTCCGCTGCATGTGCAGCCCACATGAGAAGGAGAGGGCCAAGGGGTTCAGCCAGCACTTCCCAGAACCTGTGCACTTGCACAGTGCTGGGCTGGCTGTATGATCCACCAGAGCAGGAACAGCACTTCCAAAGGAGGCACGCAGCAGGCTGGAATGCTGACACACGTGACAGAGACAATGCCTCGGGTATGCACATGAGAGTCTGATCAAACCGCCTGCCCTGCAAAGGCTACCAGTCACAGCGCTACATTTGCACTTCAGAAAAAGATTCAAGGTGAAAACAAAATATGCCCAGGGAATCCCAGGCACTTGGTAGGTGTTCCTAAGCTGGCATCTGTGGTATCATAGCTCTCTTGCCAGCACTGCCCATGTTAGACTGTTGAAATCCGAGAGAGGTTTGTCTGCGTGAGGCTCAAACGCAGGAGTGACTGCAGTGCAAACAGGAATTTGATAAATCTTATGACAGGAACAATAGAAAGAGGTGTGTTGGCAAGCATAGTTCTGAGTTGCAAAGGGAAGTAATGGAAACATGAGGTAAAGTATTATTTTTGGATATTGGAGAGTGCATAGTATGGAATATTTTGGAATTAATTTCTATTTGTTTGGCGGCTTGTTTGATTGGGACAGATAGCATTTGGATTTTGTTTTGTGTTTTTTCTTACCACATTTTTTGGCTTTTAGACATGAAATATCATGAAAGGAAAATCAGTAGGAAAAATTATTTCCATACTCTCAGGGCTCTGTTTTGCCTCTTAATGTCCTTTTCTTTCCTCTTAAGGCTTTGTGGCACACCTGTGTTAAAAACTCAGGGCTGAGCATGGAAGATAAAACAGTCTCCTCTGACTGCACAAGAATGTCTCTTAGATATCACTGCTGAGTCTTTGAATTGAAAGAGTGTGAATAACAAGAAAATAGAGGACATACTGAACTTAAAGAAAAACAAACCTTGGACAAAATCAACTTAAACATAGGAAAAAAAAAAAGCCTTGGAAGTTGTTGCTGTGCCTCTGACGCTCCTCAGCAACGTTTCAGAGGGGCAGTCTCAAAACCATCCCTATGAGGGGCCCAGATGGAGCAGTAGAGCGAGTGAAATGAATTAGTAGTGATAGCTGCAGATCTCTTGCTAAACTTGGAACTCAGGTTCTAAAATGGATCATCACTAAAAGGATCATCTTCCCTGCAAAATAAAAATCAGGCTGTTAGTATAAGTAGCTAACATTATGTGGACATACCATGTACTTTTAGCCCATTTTTCTGTTTCAAATACCCAGGAAAGTGAGACCTTGAGCAGGTCTCTGCTTTTTTCATATAGGACATGGGACATAGCTGAGCCTTTCAGATATCCTTCTTACCAGAGATAATGCTGGTAATATAAGTGAATTAAAAAAAAAACTCCCCTCAGAATTACCATATCTGGCACTGTAAAAGAATTTATTTTTTACTTAGAACATAGATTGTGACCATATGCAGTGCTGTTCTTTTAATTGTCCCTGCTGTTTTCTTTCCTTTAGACAGTTCCCATACTGTAGAGCTCCTGGAAATAATTTTGGAGTCAGAAATTCTTTCTGTGTAAAAACTTTGAGACTTCCTGCAGCTGTGGGATATGAGCCAGCAGACAGGAGATTTGGACTTGCTTGCCAGCTCCTACACAGTGCATGGCAGAAGAAAGGTCCATAATATCATCAAAGTTTGATGTGGAGGTTTTCCACTTAAGAAACAAGGCAACAATGAGTGTTAAACACTAGAACAGAAAGAGAAATAAAAGTATCATCTGGTTGTTCAGGACAGGTATGTACCTAGCTTTTCCACACTGGTTTTCATGAAGAGGAAACAGTACCAGATGTGGCACCCGGCCCGTTTTCTCCTCTCTCTGGCATGTCTCTTCCCCTTACCCAGTACATAGCCTGGACCTGGACCACACATCAGATTGATGGTAGCACTTGAGCATCCCAAGTCCTCATTCCAGAGAGAAGGGAAAACAGTTCCCAGAATGGCTCCTCTCAGAACAAACTCAGGGCAACATGTTCTGCTCTGGAGATGGGAAGATATGCCAGTAGAGTCAAAATGGGTTATCACTTGTTAGCAAGATAGGAAAAAACCATACTAGTTAGAGTGAAATTTGAGCTCTAGGGAAGGTCAAGAAGAGGTTGATGTTAGCTCCAGTGATGACAGGATTTAGCTCTGTGTCTTTGTTATCAAATTTGAAAGGGTTCTTTTGGCATATGCACTAAAAGCATTACAAACATAATTGAAGCACTTCAAACAAAATAACTCTTCATAGGATTTTCAGACCACTTACTCACAAGAACTATTATTTTAATGGGTGAGAAACCTTGATTTGTCTAGTAAAACTTCCATTAGCAGTCAACCACAAACTGGCAAATCAGCACCATGCTATTATTTTTCATCTGAAAATCTTAGCTGAGGTTGTGATTAGTTCAGGACTCTATTAATGTCCTGTTGCTTTACACATTCTAGGTTTCCCTGAGACACACGTTCAAGTATCATTTAAAATGCAAATACAAACTGGACAAAGACAAGGCCAAGGGTAGTAGTATCCAAGCTGGGAATGTATGGCAAGTAAGTGCATGAGGAGAAGAGAATTTATGATTAAGAAGTGCAAAAGTACACAGATAAAAGGAAATCAAATAATTAATTATTGGACTGGAGTAGTTATTTAACCTTTGGCAGGCACTGCAGAGGATTAATGCCTTCCTGGTGGACAGGTGAGGTGCCTTGGGGTATTAAATCCCCATGTACAAGCAGCTGTATGGATGTTGATAAAGTCTGGAAAGTTATTCTATTAATTATTGCCATATCTGCCATAGGGTCAAGGTAATTACTCAAATGGGTCTCATTAATTTTATTGACTGGACTGTCAGTGAGTGCTCAGACTTTAGTTCATATACAGAAACCTGAATAAAGCTGGAGCTGAATCCCACCCTCACTGATCATAGCCCAGAATAGTTTACTCAGATCTTTCTTCATCTTAACCCTGCTGTATTGCAATGGAGACATGGAACTTCTTTCCTACTTAGAGGCAAGATACTGGCTTTTCAGTTCTATGCTTTTGATCACTTAGGTATTGACTATCTGACTATTTGTTTTCACCTTAGAATGTCTATAAGCAGAACTAGCCTTAATGCCAAATGCCATATTCAACCTCTTTACTTGGAAATTTTCGGATCTCTAAATAGCCACACCTGCTCTGAGCCCACATTCACAGCTGGATTCAGCTTCCGTGCCTGCGTGCCATGGGCTGGGTTCTTCTGGCCAGGACAAGTGCCCAGGCTGTGTGTGCAAGCTCAGCAGTCCCCAGCTGAGAGAGAACACTGACTGCCATGACCAAACCTCTGCTCCATTCCCTCTTGCTCTCTGAGCTATATCATGACATCTCCTTGTGTGTAATTAACTGCCTCAGCTACAGTGCTGTCCAGCTGCAGGATTTTTACCCAGTGACTCATTTACTCCCCTGCCAAAAAGGCTTTGTTTTTTCCTTCTTTGTTTGTTTTGCTTTGCTTTGTTTCTGTGTAACACACAACCAAACACTTTAGCCTTTCTTTAGGGATTCCGGTATTCTGGGCAACTGTACCATGCACAAATCTTTCTCACAAGGAATTCTCAGGACAAAGAAACCTCAATTGCACACATTTTTACTTCATGGCTATAAAAGACCAACTTTCCAGCTTCTGGTAGTCCTGACAATGCTATGGATCCTGCAGCTTGTTTAGAGAGTCTCACACTCCTCTGCCACAGGCAATTTCTGCACTATTGCTTAAAAATCTCCCTAGCACAGACATTGATAATGCAAACAGTTGTGAATCAAAGGCACAGCTTTACAGAGAAGCATCAACACAGATGATTCCATTGGCAAAGGTGTGTTAGCAGCCTTGTTTCATTTAGATTTCAGGCTTCGGTTGCCTTAGAGGGACTGATTATTTCTAAATCCCTCAAAGTGACATGCATGCATGAACAAAGCAGCCTAAGGTACTTCATTTTATTCCAGTGAGCAGGCAGACAGGCAGTGACTTGAAGCTTGTGGTGAAAGTAGGTCTGAATGGTGAGGGATCCATGCCCATTGCCTCCTCCGTGGCATCTTTCACACTCTACAAAACCCACAGATAAAATTCGTCCAAAATTTGTCATCTAACTCCAAACTTGTGAAATGCACAGTTATCAGAAATAGAATATATTTCAGGGCAATATATGTGTAGGTATCACACTTACTATTCAACCACTTGGTATAAACCTACAGAATGCAAGTAACATTTTAAATCACCAGTGGCTTTAGCCATTGTCAGGGATTTGAATACATATTGCAATCCAAGACAAATAGGGAGCTCAGAAAAAGAATTATAGTGGACATGACTGAATTTTTGCAGCGTTGAGAGGACAGAACTTCTATTACAAATAGCTTTTTTTTTTTAACCTACAAACCCAAATATTTTTTAAAACCACATGATGTGTCCTTGAATGCCTCTTGCATAGGAACTGAAACAGCAAAAGGAACTACACAGGAAGATGTGGTGCAGCTCTGAATGTGGAAAATGCTGCTGTGAATCAGAAGGGGGGTAGGTTCAGACACAGACTTCCTCAGTTCTTTCCCATGGTTGGAAGTCATGAAATTGTTTTCATGACCAGTCATGAAGCCTTTCTCCATGACTGAAATAATGAAAAGTTTTTAGCTCTGAGCACTTTACACACATCAGGAAAGAAGATTTTTTGCAGAGTTGGGATTTTATAAATTGTTTTAAGGGCTGATGCAGAGATTCTGAAACAACAGATACATTTCCACTTTGCAAGATTAAATGTAATAAATTCCTTAAAATCAGAATTTTTTCCCTTATTAAACAAAAGATGACATAAAGCAGGGAACACATAGGCTCAATTATACCTGAATGATTTAACAGAGCACATAAATGAGTGCATTGCTGGGCATTGTAGCACACTTTCTCTTTAAGCAGACTTGACTAAGAAAATATTTTAAATTTTCCTCTGAATTTGTCTTTTACTCTGAAGTACAGCTATGCAAAATTGACACTGTTCTACTCAAGATACCTGCTCTTTCCCTGTATCAGCATTTTCAAAATTCAGTGCTTTAAAATATAATTTCTCTTCTCTATTGCAGGCCACAGTGTTCGACCTTTTCAGCAGGATTTTACATAAATTGTGATTCTACAATCTTTATTGCTAACCCTGGAGCCAGGAGGCACTCAGACCAACTTTTAGATTTCATGATTAATCTTTCAGGGTTTTTAGCCAGTTAAGAGAAAACCTTCTAGTTGTAATTTGAGCAGATTTTATATGGAACTTCTTAAAGACAATATATACATCCACAAACTAAAGACACTCTTAGACAGAAGATTCAGACTATTCTAAATTCCTGCTTAATAATAAAATTATGAAGCTTTCTGAAAGGGCTCTTCTGTTTTTTTTATCTTTAATGTCCATGCAGAAATTTTGTCAGGACTTAAATTACAACTTTTTTTTGTTAAATTCATATAAAATAGGCTGAAACCTGCAATACACTTACCCTTCTTTTGTATGTTAGGAAGCTACAGAGTAGATTGTAACATTCATATCATTATCTCAGTAATGTTAGCAGCAGTCCAGAGAGACAGATAGAAAATGGCAAAATGTTCCTCTTTGGAATATTGTCAGTGTCTGTACAAACCTGGTCATCCAGATTATAATTTAGTAGTGCTAATGTAGTCTATGTAAATATTTCCAAAATGGCTAGTAAGTCTCTATTAAGACCTACCCAGGCTTGTCTTTCAAAGAGTTGTAATGTTCAAGTCCAAAATATGTTTTAAATATTCAAATTCTCTCAGTGAAATCTGATTTTTTTTTTCATTCCTTAGAAAGCCTCATTTACATGGCTTCCCTTCCACAGAATTGATAATTCTCCATCTTAATGAAGCTTAGAAATGGTTCTTACTGAGGAGATGATATTCTGGTGATAGTTCTCTTCCTGATTCTTTATTCTTTCTTTAGAACAGCAGTAAAGAAATGCCAGGTGAGTTGATTTTTTCCCTTGAGCAGGTCACTTCTTAATATTCCTGAGGTGAAATCAGTCCTGGTAGAATGGGACATACATCAGGGCTGCACACTACTTAGTCATGTTTCAGCCCCACTTGTGTTCAGGAACAGAAGTTTTGCACACACCTTGTGCAGCCCACCAGAAGTAAGCAATGGTTAGGGATTGTAGATAATGATCCATGTCCTAATTCAGGCAGAAAATCCCAAAGTGCATACTCAGGGTTTTTTTCCTGAAATTCATGGTTTCTCCTTATGTCTGACCCAAGTGCCTCCCATTATTTCACACTTCAGACAAGCCCTTTCTCCTTCCTCTCCCTTACTTCTACCTGGCTTACAGATTGGCCTGACTCCATATAAATGCAGTAGGGCATTCACTGCTAGTAAAATTCATTTGGCTAATAATTAACCTTGAAAGCTGAAAGCCTACTTTAACACTAATAGAACTGAAATTTTCTCACAGCTGATCACGTACCTTAGCAGCACAGACTGTACAACCAAGGTAGAATGTATCAACTAGAGAATTTCCACTTTGCAAATTACCTTTTGTGTGGTCTAGTAAAGGTGTCAATTAGCTTATTTTGATCAGGTTTTAAAAAGTGAAAATTACCTAATGTTTTCATAGTCTTGACCTAAGCATATACAGAAATATTTCTGACAAAAAAACTTGAAAGGCTGCACCAAAATTATATCATGGTGATAAGGTTCAGTGGAAAACCAGAGCATAAACATACACACTAGAGAAGGAAAAAAGTTCAGAAAAAATTGAATATGTTAAATACTTACCAGCTGAGCCCTACTACAGGAGTCAAGGCCAAATGTTTTTGGAGCAATAGGCTAAGGCTAAAATCCATTTTGTTATTGCTACTGTTCTGCTCATGGTTATTTGGGTTTTTTTACAAAATCTCCTTATGCACATGAAAGAAATCATGTGACCCCTTTATTAAATTGCATATTTATAGGGAAATAGATTGATCTAAACACTCATAGAGATGCAGAGGTGATGACTGATACATTTTTGTTTGTTTGTTTTTCACGTTTGTCAAAACTTGCCTGGATTGTTTTGGTGCTTCTTGAATGACTGAGTAAGCTTACATTTTCCCAAGTAGTTCATAAGTTTTACTGTAAAAGAGAAAGACAATGTTGCAGGACCCAAGACAGGAGAGGAGAAAAAAATATACAAAATCTTGTCTCCATACAGCCCAAATTCTAGAGAGGAACTTAATTTCTTAAGTCAGCTCAAATGTCATGTCAGCTTGAATTTTTAACTGTATTCTAGTGATATCTTACTCACTATTTGAAGTTTATTTAAGCTTTTGTTTTGTTTCATTTTTCATCTTCACCATAGAGCTAAATCAGAAGGATGATGAGGACACTATTTTATTGCCTCTGCAATTTTTGCTTTCACTCCCTATAAGTATCAAACAGTCTTGGTGTGAGGCATGCAAATGTTTTAGCCAGTAGTAATTGCAGGTAACAATGGACTCATCTGGGCATTTCTGACCACTCGACTCAAAGCCCAAGGTGCCCAGGAGTTAGCTCACAGCACGAAACCAATACAAGGTTTGAGCTGAACCCCAGTGAGCCTTCAGAGAAATAACACTTCTGTTAGGAAGGTTAAAGGCAGGCAGAGGTGTGGAAGAAGGACAAACGGATCTGCTGTTTCAGGGAGGGACACATGGCTGCCTTTGTTTCAGGGATGGCAGACAGGATGCAGACAGGTTTTTGGCTGTCCTGTGGTCTGAAGTCTCATTGGCAGCAGCAGGTTATGGGGAGGAGCACTTCACTGCTTCAGGAGCACTCTGCTGGTTTCACTCTTCTCACAGGAGCCGGTTCTCCCACTCCAGGGTGACTCTGGAGCAAGGACCACTACGTGGATAATGAGAGAGATCAGGAGATCCCATGAAAAGCACACACGTCTGAGGTCACCTAAGACACTAAAGTCAGTCTGAGTTCATTTGCTAGGGTTTTCATTTACACCTTGGAAAATTCAGCATAGAGTCAGGAGGGAATAAAGTGATTTTTTAAAAATAATAGTCCCTCTCTTCTTCACTCACTGAAGTTGTACAGACAAGGTTAACAATAGAATTAGACATTATTCTGCTCTTGCCCTGTAGGGAGTTGTGCAGTAGAGAGAAAAATTGGACTGAGATTGGGTTCCAGCACTAAACATTTTCTGAGGCATCTTCAGGAGCTGATACAGTTGTGAAAATATACTCTCTACCTAGTTAACTTTTTACTTCTGTTCCCCAAGAATGTTACCTATCTGGCCAGAGAAACATCAGTTCACCATCATCACCCACTCTATTTTCACCTGATTCAGCCTTGGCTTTATCTAATTTTTTCTTTTTATACCCACCATTGCTCTAGCTAACATTTGATGTACTAAGATACAGTAAATAAACTCTAGCCCAATCCACCAGTGGATAAAAACTGGAATGACTAAAAAAGAATAATTTTGAAACAATGGATTTGCAAAATATCCTGTGAATTATGCATTTCTACCCTTTCCTGAGTCTGCTTATTTCCATTACAGGACCTTTCAAGATAAGACTCTCTCTTACCCTCTACTGACAGAATGGGCCCTAATGACCACTGGAACCTCCAAGGACCATTGCAAAGCAAAAAATAATCAAAACAACAATGCACAAAAGAGAAGAATGCGTCTATCAGACAGAAGGATTTTGTTCTTCTATCACTATTGCACAAATTTAACAAGATTTGACCAAAATTTTTCATTTGAGTTTTCATTGCCAAAGAAGCTTTTGTAGATCATATTGACCCAGACAAAACAATTACAGAATTGTCTGAACTATAAATATTCCTGTTTCTTTCTTTAACCTTGGCTTGCATTTCTTTTTCCTTGACTTAAGCAATACTATTTCATTCTGAAAAGTTCAAGGGGAGTGAATCAAAAAATTAGTAAATAAAACAAATATAAGATAGATAGATAACAGAAACCCACTGTGGTTTATCTAACCCTCACTAGCCATGAGAAAAGAGTTCTGGGTTCTTACAAGGGTTATAGCCCTTGAATATATTTCCCAAGGTTATGAAGTTTGAGACTATAGACTTAAGATGAATTAATAAATAGCATTGGGCAATCCCCTCACAGTTTGATGTGTGTTTATAAAGCAACTTGGGAGGTTAATGAGTTGAAATGCATTCTACAGATTCTCCACATAATTTTAATTGGCTTGAGACATGAAGATAATGAAAAAAAAAAACCTCTTTTCATGTCCTGATAAATGGTAGCAGAGAATTTTAAAGGAAGAGTACGTAGGGTCCCTCAGAAGCCCAGCCCTGCCACTCTTTTTTACCCAGTGCTGAAGACTGGTTAAGATGTAGGATGTATCTTCAGATGGTGGCCATTTCTCCCTTTCCACAAAGTTTATTGAAACACTTATGCAGTGCTTGCTCCAGCTGTCAGCTGTCAGGGCATCTTTTTGCCAAAAACTCTCAGTCTATCTAGCTATACAAATCTCACTGTTCTTGGAAGCAAGTCTGATTTCATGACCAAGCTCTCCAAGAGCTGACTTCTGCACTAGTGCACAAGAGGATACCTCAGGTCAAACACTGGAATCAGCAAGGTAATTTTTCATAAACAAAGGAGACGTAGACTAAAGAGTTTGGTAAATCAGACTAAGGAACTCTGGCAAAGAGAAACATTTTCCTGTCTGCATAGTAAAGAGTGCAGCTGAAACTGGGTTTGTGACCTCAAAAGTCACAAATGAAAAATCTTTTTTCTACCACATCTGTTGCTGATGTGTTATTACATGCCTTTTGAGAAACCAAATTAACCCATGCAGAATGCAGAACAAACTATACTAAATTCAGTAGTTACATATCACAAATATAGGCTACTCTCAAAAAAGACCTGGATCAAATAGTGTCTGAAACAAATAATCAAGCTGACATATATGAGATGGAGGGCAACTACTAAAGAATGTGATGTGGGACTAACAGTAACCAGCTGAATCTGTCAGCATTGTTATACAGATGCAGCAAAACACCAGTCCAACAAACCCAAACAAAGCATGTCTGCATGTTCAAATAAGAATCCAGCCTGCAAAATAAATGAAGTTGGTCTGCTTGCTGCTGCACCATGCAGACACTGCTTAATGGAGGGCTATGTAAGGGGTAGGGCTCTATATTTCAAGAAAGTTGTGAACTAACTGGAGACAGTTGAAAACTGATCAACTGTCTGGAAAATTTGAGTTAAAAAGAAAGATTAAGCAAACTGAGATTGGCAGAAAACAGGGGAAGACATAGAAGTCCTAAATGACTACTCAGAGTTTATTAAAAGAAAGTCTTTTACCCAGTTTCACAGTGATAAATATCTACTATCTAATGATAAATATCTATGATACAATCAGAGTTAGTTCTGTCTTGTGCATGACAACACCTCTTTTTCTACCCAAACATGGATTAGAAATGACCACTTAATTCTTCTCCATTACTCAGTTATGATTTATATGCGTATACAATAATGAAAAAATCTATTTAATGTTTCATTCTAATTGTAAATTCTTCTGTTCCTTTATTTCTTTCCAATGTCTGAACTTCAATCCATATTATATTCATTTAAATATTATAAAATTGCCCTAATTGTGTGTGACATTTTCTATGAAAATATGGGCACATCCTATTATGTCAAGTTCATGGATGTGTGAAAGACCTGAAAGTTCAAACACTGACCTGAAAAATAAAATCATGTGTGGTCATGCATCCATGTCTTTTGCAAGCATGTATAGTTGATTCTACTTTGCATTCAAACCAGTTCAATTTTAAAAAATAAAAACCCTTTGTCTATACCTTTGGGTTTGGGCATCTAGTAAAATATGCAAATTTTTCCTGATTATTATTATCCTCTTATATCTAAATACCAAACAGCAGGTATTCAATGACACTTTTCACACAGGTCTCCCTGTTACCTGATTCTTCAGACCCTACAACCCCAATCCCACCCCTACCTCCAGAGCTCTTTGATTACAGGCTCATAATCTGAGGCCAGGATATTTATCAGCCACTGCTTATACTAAGCACTATTCTTGCCACATAGAAACTATAAATTATGCTGCAACACCTTGCTAAACTATCACTGATATGTAGGAACCACCTCACTCCTCAGAACACAGTGAAACCACTGATCTGAAGCTGCACTTGGTTGCTGTGGAATCCTTGGTTCATACACAATCCCTTCACAACCCTTTCAGCAGGTGTGGTGGGATACAGAATGGTTCCTCCATCCATCCATCCAAACAGAACAGCAGGGCTGAGGTTTAATTTCTGAGAGTGTACCAGTAAGAGCAGAGGTGAGTGTCGTGAAAACGGGGAAAAATTTTTTATGACATTTAAAAAAAAACACTGATGTTTCTCCATTACAGAACTTCTTGAAGGAAAAGGATGAAACCTCCTCTACCAGCACAGCCTGTGTCAATATCATAACTTTTCTGAGAAAGCCAAAGGTCATTTCCAGTGGGATGCCAGCAAAATTGAGGCTACATCGCAACACAGCGTGTTCTATTTAGCTGCCCAGTGAAGAAGCAGGAGAAATTCATGCAGTGGGATGGCTGTTGTCCTGCTGGAAGGCAAAGCTTCATATTGAAAGAGCACAGCAGGGAAAATAGCTCTAAGGAACAGATACAAATTCTGGCTCCAATTCCTGTGTGGGATTATGCATTTGATTGTCTGGTTTCTGAAAAAGTGAGCATGAATGCAACTGTGAATTGTCTGGCAGAAACCTTTCACACCATCTTTGCAAATCACCTGGTTTGGCAGGCCTGCTTTTGTGCTTCACCAAAGGACCACCAAACCTGGTATGAACCACAAATTACTTCAAGTTTTACAAAAGAGTCAGTCCTGCCAAGTCTTTGAGACCAGAGAAGTTCAGAATAACATTTGGGTGCATCTGAGTAACAATTTTTCAGGGCCCTGTGTGGCCTGCCTCCCTCTCTCCTGGGGGTTTATCTGGAGGGAAGCTGGGCTGTTGTACCCTTTAAGATCATCACACACTCAGAAAGACAGTAGTGAAAGATTTGGACCACAAGCATTAGGACTACCAGATAACCATGAGTTTTGTAATCTGGGACTTAGCTTTCAAAGAGTCTCACTTTTCTGAATAAATCTAGCCTAACAGATTTTGAGGAGAATAGCATTAAAAAAAAATGTCCTTTCTATCACATTGCACAACACCTTATCTAACAGTAAAAATGAAAATAATATACTGTGCACACTGTTATGGGATTTAAAACACTGATAAGTAATCCCATTATCATACTCCTGGCATCAGGAGTCTACATTTGTTGGAAGAACCCAAAACAATTAATGTCACTATATATTCAGAAAGAAAAACCACCTCAAAGAAATCTTGTAGGCAAAACTGCCTCATTATTTTTTTACAGCCTTAAGGACTAGGATTTCTGAAACTTTTTTAGCCTGCTTTTTGAGTGAGAACACATCCCATGCTTCCCGCAGGGCTTCTCTATTTTTCAAGACCTCATCACCTTATGCTTGTACATAATGGAGCTGTTTAACTGTGGCAATAGGTGGTCTAATGAAATATTACCATACCATTTCTTCAAGGACTCCTTTGGCTTCTTGTGTCATTTATCCTTCTCAGAATCACAGTGTTTACTTTGGACTCTTTTGCTGGAATTGCTCCTTGGTGCCTGATTGATTTGAAGAGTCACTGGGCTGCCACTGGCCCTTGACCCTGTACAAGAACAGGAATGTTTCTCCAAGGCTGGCAGCCTGTGCTCACTCCAGGCACTGCTCCAGGTCTCCAAGGAGGAGTAGCTCTTTCCTGACACGTAGTCTACTTGGAGGAGTCCTATTGACATCACCAGAACTGGCTTCCCTTGCACACTGGTGGTAGGAGATGCAATTCAAGGAGATGTGAAAGGCACAGGAGGATGGGGGAAAGATTGGTCTTCTGCGAGTCACAGATCGAATGTTTTGTTTCTTCACCAGAGCCAGAAACAGATCACTTCAAAGTGACACTAGGGATTTGAGGCTGTTGGCCTGAGTGCAGCTGGGACTCCAGCTGAGCTGCTGTTGTTTGTTTAGGAATAACAATTGTTCTCAGTCAGGAACTTCAGAAAACAGCATGTGTTTGGAGAGGCAGGATGCTGCTGCTGCTGCTGTGAAGTACCGAGAATCCTCATGTCCCCACTCTGACTGCAGTGAGAGCTGAGAGCTCTCAGCACTTTGTTGGCAGTGATCATCGCCTCATGATTAGGTCCATGGACAATTAAGGCTTTCAGATATTCCCACACAGAAGTGAAGAGATGCAAACATGAGGTTCTGATTCTCACTACTGTTATGAAGTGTGACAGCTGAAACATTTATTTCCACTTTGACTATTTGTCCATATGTGTACTTCACTATTGGTATGCACACACACTATGGGGTTGCAATTTCAAATCTTTGGCCAGCAGAATCTGCTGGGGACATTCCTACTTCTCCTATGTCCACCAGGTGTGATGCCAAAACTGTAAAGGGCAGTTCATATATAATAGCACAGTTTTTTCTCAGTATTCATGTTGTCCTAGGATAGTCATTGGTATTATAGTCAATAGATGCAGTAGTGTTAGCTAAACTGTCCTAATTAGGTAGCTGTTCCCTGAAAATTCTTTAATCAGATTTAGTTTGCAGTAAGAAATCAAATGAAATTCCTTCTTTGGGATAAGCTGGATTGAAACAATGCCCATCTTTCAAGACAGAATTACTTCTTGCTTAAAGAAAGCACCTTTTTACCAAGAAGAATCTCAGAAACTGCAAGAAGTATTTAAAAAGACCTAGTTAGCATCTGTAGCCATGCCCTTACCTATTTATCCATGTGAAGACTGGAGTAACTGCTAAGCATTTTTTACAGATACCAGTGGCTTTGTCAAGTTCATTAATAGAAAGGAAATCAACATCATATTCTTTTGCCTCTCTGCCCTATGTCCATGCTGGTTCAGAAAGGAACTCACAACACTGAGTAGAATCATAGCAGCCAAGGACATCCAGATCTTGAAAGAACAAATCAGTCCTGCTCTCAAAGGGGCCAGCCATTCCTCCAGTACTCTCACAGCAGGGGACAACTGATACAGACAAGTGGAAAAGCAACCAACTGTCCAAACAGAAAATAGGTTGCACAAAATTTGGGCAATACTGTACATGAGAGGTGACCACAAAATAAGCTTCTGAGAAAACTAAATTTCATACTGGATATTTATAAACTGGAGAGTGATTTTGCAAGACACATGATGCAGTCCTTCTGCTCTGCTTCTAATCAGATTTGGGACATTTTTTAACAGACGTGTTAAAAATACAGGATACCTGAAAACACTACAGTGGAAGACAAGAAAGGTGTTTGGGGCCCTGTAATGTGTTACTTATGAGAATAAATTGATACTGGCTTGCTTGGGAGGAAGTGATATAGAAAAAAAATAGGTCTTCAAATATGTAAAAGGTTGCCACAGGCTTTGGCAGTGACGTATTGTCTATGTTCATTGTGGGTAGGACAAGAAGTAATTGGTTCAAAGAGCAGCTAGAAATATTTCATGAATTAGGGAAATTCTTCTGTCTGTAGCTGTGGTTAAGCATAATATCTAGGGCAGTTGTGAAATTCCTTCTCAGAAGAACAGACCAAGAAAATCAGCTGCCAGGAATGGGTTAGTTAGAGTTTGCCCTGTCTTGAGGAGGAAGCATGGATCTGGACCATGGATCTTTCTATTCTACAGCAATGATTTGATGTAGTATAAAACTATTTTTCATTATAATATAAGCAGCAGACCCTTGAATAGTGTGATTTTTCCCCCTAAATCTTTTCCTACCTTTGCCCCTGAATGTATACCTTTTACTTTTATCTGTATAACCATAGACAATGCCAGTGCCCAATAACATGACAGAAGACAGTCTCATTAGACAGATCTTACAGATCTTGCCTGATAGAGGACAAACTTAACTCATTCCTCTCAGCTTTTCAAATCCTGCCTAAGACTTCCCATTAGATACTAATGAGAAAGGACAAGACCTGGCATTTGGGAAAATTGTGTTTTCTTCTGTTCCTCTATGACCTTCTGTGGAAATTAGGGGAAACCCCCTTGAGCTGTCTATTACACTATTCTTCATCTGCCCTTCCCTCCATTCATGACTTCCACACAGGCTTGAAAATGTGTACCTTTAGTCTGTCTTGGGCACTTAACAGATTCTCCAGGACAGCAAAATGCACCTCAAACTGTGCTTGTGCAGTACCTAGCAAGTTATCTGTGAGGCTTGACTAGTGCTAATACAGAATAAAGAAATTACAACTTGGTTTTGTTCGGTTCTTTTAGCTTCTCATGAGTTGTCCACTCATGAAGGTTCTGAGGTATTTCCAGGGACACAAGAAACTACATGGACACTGGAACTAATGGCTGGCTTCCAATCCATTTGTGTCTTTTAGAGCTGAATTTTCATTCCTCATGAGCTTTATAAGACATCAAAGAGAAAGAGATTAGAGATCTGCTAATTATGAGGAAAGATTTCAGTCTTTTTGTAACTTACTGGTAAAAAGAGAGTCCGCATAGAAAAGAAAACTTATTCAATCCTATTGGCACAAGAATCATATGTACTTTATAATCTTCAAAATGTCTGTCAAATTGAGTTCTGTCAAGTCAATTAAAAAACTGTCCAATGAGCTTAAAATTTCTGTAAGTCATTGACTAGCAGATGATAGATAGATAGATGGAGAGCATGGTCATGCCAGCTTCATTTCTTTGAGAAACTAGGATTTATAAAAACTGTACTTCAGTTACTAGTTAATTTTTCTCAATAAAATTCATACAAAGTATGTTCTGTATCCCTAATGGTTTACTTCTTTTGACCACTTGTGCTTTTTTTTTTTCTGTTTTAAGATTTTCTTATTTGGACTACTATCAAGGCAAATGATTTTCAGTCAGAGGAATAAAGAGGTGGAATTCCTTGCAAAGATGTGTCATCACAATGTTCTCCAAGTGTCTAATTTCCTGATGTATCTTGGGACCACTCAGGTAGTTCTGTTAGTGGTTAAAGCCAGTTCCAGCTCTAGACATCTGCTGGTCTAAGTAGGACTACACTCACTTCCTGCATCTGTCTAATGGAGTAGTCAGGACCCTGTCTTCCTTCAAGATCTGTGTAATTTGATAGTCTGCATGTGGTGCTAAATACAGGTTAAATATAAGATAACTATACAGACTCACACATATCGGTGTCTTAAAATCAGATTTAAGTTCGCCACTGACTACAGATTTTCTTGCTCAGTTTAATTTGCTGTTGAAGCTTTGCTATTAACAATGAAGCCCTTGAATCCAGTGCTTCTAGTAATTTGTGTTAAGAGCTCCTTTATTTTTCCATCATTTTCTATAGGGTCACGGAGTGGCTGAAGTGGGAATGGACTGCTGGAAAATGTCTAGCTCAACCTCCCAGCTCCAAGCAGAGCCAGCTGGATCAGTTATTCAAAATTGACTTTTGGTTTAGTGATGAGGTTTCTTATATACAAGCAATGGCCTATATATCACAGCAGCATTACTAAATTTTTAGGAGATGACTTACATCTATTCCAGTATTGTTAATCTCTCTAAAATTAGCAATGTCAGGTGAATACAGCTGGTAGGATCCAGAATCACAAGCATTTGGGTCCTTCTGTCTGGTCAGAGTTTTTTTGCTTGAGCTCAGAAATAAGTCATTAATGAGTCATTCTATTCAAATGCCTTAGTGCAGGGATGTGAGTCAAACACAAGGTAGGCTTGGATGAAGCCAGTCCAGTGAACACAGGCAGTGAATCCTCCTGAGTCTACATGGTCAAACTTGCTCCTGTTTGCCTGGATAAAATTAAGTGCACCTTGAAAAGCCTTCATAGAATGATTTTATTTACATCTCACTATGAATTTGTAAGAGAAATGTTCTCACTTAAAGGCTGTACCAGAAAAATAGGGAATACGGATATTATATTCACTTTTTAGTAGCTCAAAATAGGAGTAATGCTTTCCCTCTGCATCCAAAAGAATAGTTTTGTAAGTGCATACTTATTTTGGCTTGGACTTGACCTTTTCAGCTTTACTTGTCCTATTTTATACATCTGAATTAAAAAAAAAAATTCCAAGAAAAGACTGGTTTTCTACACTAACTGAAAAGAATGCATAAAAAGTTAAACCAGGTTTAGATATCTACTCAGATGGTTAAATATAATTTCTTGTTTGGTTTGGTGGTTGGTTTTCTTACCTTCTCCCCCTGCCATACTCCCCATTTATTTTCCATAACATCTTGTGTCTCACACATCTGGAAATAGATCTTTACTTACAGCTATATCTGCAAATGGGGCATTGTGGTTCACAGACCAAGTGGAATGGCCAATCCTTTATGACCAGTATACTCTTGGGAAACATGATTTAACAGTTGCCCTCAGCTCAACAATCATTTCTATTTTCATCTTTAAGAAGCCTCAGTATTTCCTAGCTATGAACATGGATCAGTGGCCTTCATACTGTTCTGAAAGTATTAAGAAAACAGAAAAAGAGAAAAGTCACCCAAGCAAAAGGAATGTAACGGAAAATTGCCATCCCTGTAAATTCACTCTGAGGAAGATAACTTCTGTATTTTATGCATACATCAGACTCTTCATGCCTTTGCACAAATGAAGTAAGAATTTGGTTTTCTGGTTTTATAGTTATTTAATAAAAAATGCACAGCAACAAAGAAAGCCTAGCAGCTGGCTTCTGATGCACACAGCACAGCAGTTCCCCAGGGTATCCTGACAGGCATCTTAGGTGGTTCAGGTACTGGCTGATAGTCTCTGCAGACTAGACCATACATTTCTGCAAGTACTGAGTGTGACCTGAGCAGAGAATTTTTCTCTCTCTGCCCACCTCTTTTGTGTGGTTTGTCAGTCGCTATAAAATTTCATGTGACTTTATTTCTGCTGCTTTTCCTGTACTCATTCCTCTAAGCCACATCTGGAATGTTACATGTCTCCATCTGACAGATTTCTGTTGGCTTTTCAATAGCTTCAGTAAAGTGATATTGGCATAAATACTGTAAAAAAGTGGAGGCCCCTTTGCAGCACAAATCATCGCAATATGTCTCCATCTGCCACTGAGCCTGAAAGTTTATAACAGATATGTTTTGTCAATGACTATTTTGAATCAGCAGCTATGCTGTTGTTAACAGGAATTGTGCAAAAAGTGCATTTTTCACTGTGAATTGCATGCAAAGCCCTGTGCATGTGAACATTTACTTTGCATAGGTCTAAATGCAGGTTTGTCTATCTGTATAGACATAGTCACGAGTGCTTTGTGACTGACCCTCAGGGTGAGTAAAGGGAGTAAAGTTATCCTTGACTCAGTAATCAACAGAAAGCCTGTATTCATAGACTTTATTGATTGAGTTTCCCAAGGTTTGGTGCCTCAGAGTTGAACCACACAAATTCAGATGCACTCCTCCTGCACTATCTCAGACTCATCACAAGGGTCAGATTTTTCCTTTCTTCCATGGCAGCATCTCTGGCACTCATGAAGCTCAGTAACACTTTCTAAAATAGCAAAAAAAATATCTCTGACAGTTAAACAATTCTCTTTATAGTATACAAAATGTGTTTCATTTAGTATGAAACCAAGGAGTATTGTTTTTTGCAGTTTACTCCCTGAAGTGAAATATCATCAATAGAAGAGAATGAAAATTAACTTGAGCTAGATAAGGTAACAGATATTTTGGCATTCATAGTTCTGTATTAGACAAGTAAAAAAAAAATCCCCTTGGCTTAATATACTTCAGGAAATTAAACTTAAGAAAATTTAGTAATCCCTAAAAGCCCCCATCAGGAACTGCTATTTGATGGTGTTGGACCTGAAAAATAGCAATATCAATTCATTCCATCCACCTTTTTGTCTTAATTTTTCTTTTGTTTCCTTCTCAGAACCTAGTGGTCTGTAATGCTAATTGACTCCCACCACTTTGGCTTTGCTATGCACTTCCAAGATTTGTGGCAGGTAAAAAGGGGAGGATTTTCTCTCTTTCCTACAGGTTACCTCTGGGAGAAATGGAACAACTTCTCATGCAATAGGGACATCACAGACATAAATATGTGCCACAGCCCCAGATGATGAGATAGAAAATTATGGTTACAGCAGGAAATTAAAATGCTCTGAGATTGTTTCCTTTTGAATTAATAACTCTTTCACAGTTATATTTTGCATTTCAAAAGCAAAACGTTTTCAACATAAGCGTTAAGCTTTTTTGCTAAAAAATTATGTATGTATCTCAAAATTTTGAACATGTCAATGGAAAACTGGCTGTCATAATAAGGCAAATTGCCAACATTGGCTTATCTCACAAGGACACATCTATGCAGACTATTGAATGAACAGTAGAGGAGGTAAAGATACTTCCATTTCTTACCTTACTTATTAATCACAGTGAAGTGTTTACAGTTTCTTGCAAAAATTAATCTTTCTTCTTGAGAAATACCAGTTCTGTGTCTTGAATTGTTTAGATGTCACATCCCAAAGGTTTTCCAAGCCATTCCTCAGTGTTAAAATTTTACTAGAATATTGCAGGAAAGGCACAAAAATGTACAATGATAATGTCTTTTCCATATCCACATGGAAATGCAGCATCAAAATTGGACACAAAATTGAACTTCCTCTTTATAAGAAGGCCATATGTGCAAACACAGACATTCATTTCTTTTGAAACTATAGAAATTAATGCAACAGTTTTACAAATAATCTTTTATTTCTGAAAGTACTACAAAAACAACAGTAGCTCCACTCTGTTTTGGGAATTGTGCATGACCTAAAAAGTTGATATGAAGTAATAACTGATATGAAATAGCTGTATTTCATATAGATACCAGATACCAGATACAGATATCAACTCTATTATTAAATCATAATATTTAATGCTCTGTCGGGAGAAACAACAGAGAGAAGAAAGTATGTATATAATTATGGAGCTAAACAATGCATAGTTTTTGAGAAATAGGACCCACCACATTATGAACTTGTCCTGGACAGGAATGAAAATGCACAAGCAATGATCCTTCCAGTATTATAACACTACAATGTCCTGCACTGGAGTTTTTCTAAGAACTCTTTCAAATCATTTCATGCTCTGGGACATACAGGAGCACTATGAAACCCCAGTTCATAGAAAAAAGCAGGCTCTGGCACAAATCTTCCAGAAATAAGCAAGTAAGACTGTTTAATTTTAGTCTGTATGCATCATTAAGAAAAGAAATAAATCTGAAGTGCAGTATTCAGGTGTTAAATCTGGAACTAGATTGTACACAGATGCATTGGCATAAGGATAGGGGAAAGTATTTTTAGTACAGGCAACACAGAAGCCATGGAGCTGATCTGCAAACCTCAGTGCTTGAAGTAACTGTACATGGCCTTGGCACATATTTCCCCCTTCTCTGTAGAAGACTGCTCCCAGAATAGTTCCATGCAGGACTTCTTACCTTGGCTGTTTCTTTGGCTCTCATGATAGGTCAAGTGGATTCGTGCCTCAGATGACAGATTCTGGTTTCAGTAACCCAGCTGCATTATCTCTCTCATCAGAAGGCTGTTAATGCCTTCTGGAAGAGAACAGTTCTTCCCCTCCACAAAGTAGTCAAATGGTTCTGGATAGAACACTCCTGTCCAGGGCATGTGATTTCAGTAAAAACCAGACTTCATGTCTTCCAGGCAGTTAAGAATGGTTGCAAATAACAAAAATCATCTTCTCATTTTTATGTTACTATAGATGGAAACAGAAAAAAACAACCACAAGAACTTAAAATATTACATGAAAGGCCTTTCAATCACTGCAGAAAAGTGGATATCATCCACACATCTTTAAATATAATATAGTAAATATTTCACCCTTGGTTTGAAAATATTCCACAAATATTATTTGTCTTACTAATAAACTCAGATAATGTATTAGATACCAGGGTCATTTTTTAAATTAAGCATTAACTCAGAAACCTTTTTCTGTACTCAAAACTGCAGATATGTGTGAAAGTCTGGACCTTACAGTATATTGGTCTCAACCTGCCAAATCTAACAAGTTAGCAGGAAAGAGTTCTTTTGATCTATGTCTCCAGCATTATGCCCCATGGTTGAACAAATAACTAAAATTTTCAGAGGTAAACAAGGAAATATGGAAGCATTCAGTTAAGATTGCCTCTCTTAATTTCTCTTAAAGGGAGGTTAATTCATTTTTAGAGGAAATTCTGAACAGGAAATATCAGAAGCTGATTTTTTCATACTGTTGTCATAATGACTTGTGCCTGCTTGTATTAAAATAGATGGTCTTCTAATAAAGTCATTGCCCTAGTGCTCAGAATCTCTCTGCTTCATTTCTCTTCAGCTACAGCTTCCCTCTTCCTTATGTTTAGGAGTGGGAGGATCTTATCTTCTCACACCATAGGCATGATGATAGGCATGAAGAACAATAGGTTTCTTGATTGTCCAGGGATAGATGATACAGCTTCTATGCAGAGTTGGGAAATCTTCCTATCTATAACCATGAATGGCTTAATTTCTTTCCATTTAATGAATAATACTGATTTAAGGTGTATTTCAAGATTAGACACCAGTCAGTATTTGGTGGAGACATCAAGTAAGCTGACTCAAAAAAATAATTGATCACTGTTGACCATTTAAATATTGTTAAATAAACAAAGAAAACTATAAAGTCTTCAACCAAAAGCAATTAATTAAATCCTGTGGAGGGATTTGTAACTGTCGAAGAATAATTGTTTCAGTGTCCTCTGTGTAAAATTGAGTTTATTTCCTTCTTATATAAGTGGGAGCTTCACATTGGTATATTCATAACAAATCTGAAAACAAAGTGGCTCTTTATTTCTGCCTCTGAAAAAAAAAAAAAAAAACCACTTAAAAAGAAGACTTTCCAAGAAGAAAAAACAAAAAAAATAATGTGGTCTCTTGCCATTTTACTGCCTGTGTATGCTCCATTTCTCTGAAAATTGTGCCAGTCTTATCCTGAGCATTTAACAATGTTCTGGTTTTCTTCCCTCTCCTTTGCATCGAAACTTTTAAAATTAAAAACTGCTGATCTCCAGAACAGTGATTGACAATATCTTTGGAACTTAATCTCACTTGAGAAAGCAATTGATCTTACAGTTGTGTCTCATTTCAGCTCGAGACACTGTCCTTTCTTCAGCATCCAGGGTGAGCTACTGCATATAGTTAAACCCACTGGATTACATCCACATCCAGATGGGTGGTCCTTTGCTTCTGGCTGCAAAGAACCTAGACACTGCAGCTGAGTCTTTAAAAACCAGGGCAGATTAATTTACTTGGGCTCCAGCTCTAAAATACTCTAAACTCTTAAGTACTACAGTCTCACCAGCAAGGAGTACCTTAAAAATGTCTTTCTATTGGAGGTTGTTGCTGCTTGCAAGAAGGTAGCAGCAGCAACTCCAAGAAGTAAACTGGATTGAATGATCAGTCAAAGACTGCCTTGCATGAAGCTGAAACCATTAGGTTTTTCTTCACATACACACCAAAAAAAGAGCATTGATCAAAAATTATCCATTGCAGGTGCTGACAGTGCCTGCAGCTTGCTATCCTCTCCTTTGTTTTCTTTTCCATCAACACTATTTAAGGAAAGAAAATCAGCTCATAAAGGAGGTGTCAAGACTATATCTGCCAGAAGTTACTGAATGACTGTGTAATCTCAGTGACTTAAAATCACTTTCTAAGTTACAAGTTACCTTATTACAGCTGTTGCTAAGACTTGCAGTGTGATTTGCCATGTGACCCTTCAGCTTCCAGAGTGCATTTAGGAGCACTGAAAAGAGTTCAGAAATAACAGCAGGTTGTCTGAAAAGAAATTCACTTGCTTCTAGAGGAGAAACACCAAACACTTCTAGCTCTAAACCTATCAAGAAGAACAGGTAATGATCAGTGATAACTGACAAAAGAAAAGGTTGTAAAAGATCTGTCCAACTCATTTGCCTGCTTCCAACTGTGGCCAGCAGCAGCTGGCTGGGGAAGGCATCAAGAACAAGCCAAGCACAGAATCATACTTAACCTTTGCAAAATATGTAGATTTTTCTCTCTCTGTGTGTATGTGCATGTATGACATATCTGCACAAGAGCTAAAATGATAGATTTGGAGAAGGCCATAAACATGGGGAGCATCCTGTACCTACAACAAAATAGCAAGAACACAACAGCTGATCTTTTCTGCAAGCAGAGGAAATTCTTGTACCTTTGATATACCACATGAACCCATTACAGACACATGCACACAAGCAGTAAAAGCAAGGTAGGATATTGTTTTCCTAACACACAGTTTTATGATGAAATAGATACTACTCATTCCTTTCCAAAGCCTGTGAGAAATCAAGCCTGTCAATGAAATTAAACAGCAACAGACCTGAAATTGGTAAAAGGAAATTTATACTGCATAGGCTGTATAATCAATCTCCAGAGCTCTCAATAGAAGGAGAAGTGGGATTAAAAATCTGGGATATTTATATTAATAACAATAATATTTGCAGTTATATTAGTGCAAAATAAACCACACAGGCACAAAGGCAGACCCACCCATTAACTGCCTGGGGCTAAGAATGATGTTTCCCTTCTAGGAGTGCTAATGTATGGGTTTTGATGATAAATATTTGACACCTTCCTCTGGTAAATTTATACTGGCAGTTTTCAAGAAGCAGGATAATGGATTAGAAGAACCTTTGGTTTAATCAGCACCAGGTTTCTTTTCCTTCAAAGTCCCTTTCCTGATCTACAAGGGTGGTCTGCTCCACAATGGAAACAATGCTGTGCCAAGTTATTACATAGCTACATTTTTTTTTTTTTTTCAAATGGCTTTAGAGAGCAGATGTTCCCCTGCAAGCATTCGAGCTCTTCCTCCATGGATGTCTGCAGCACAAACCAAACACTGAATCTCATCCAGCCAACACTCAGGTCTGTAGCAAGACTCCCACCAAGCTGACCAAGACGAGGGTTTGGCCCTCTGACCGCGAGTCTGTTCAGCTCCTGCCCCACTGTGTTGCTAGAGAGGAGTGCACACATATGTTAGCATTCATGATGCTATGAGTTGGGCTGCCTGATGTGCAAAATCACAGGTATAATCCTTGGGTGGAATGACTTCCTCTCTTTCAGGAAGAAACCATGGCAAATATGTTTCTTTTATAATGGACAAATCCTTAAATACTGTGAGTGCAGCTTAGCTTTTCAGAATTCAGTGGCTTATCCAAAGTTTACCCTAAACCCCCATGTTTTAAAAGCAATCAAGAAATCCCATCAGAACTTAATTTTAGAAGGGTTTCAGAATCTCAGGATTTCCTGGTTTTCTGACTGGCCCCAAATCAGTTAGATACATATATAACAAGTATTTTGAAGGTGAGGAAATTTATCACTGAATTTTAGTAGGTGGGAGCCTGATGGCCAGGGAATTGAAAAAAATTCTGCCTAGTATTACTCATGTCTTGGTGGCAAAACCCTCACCTGCTCTACTCAGCTTCCCCTTCTGAGAAAAAACAGCCTGTCCACAGGAATTTCAGACCTTTCTCTTCCACACCCATCTCTTTTTTGGGAACCAGATGTGCAGAGACTGAAAAATTTTTAAATATGTATTTTTACCAGATTATGCAAATACTCCTGAGTATTTTCAAAAGCCTTAAGGTAGTTAGAACAATGGACACAGGTTAGAGAATGCCACTGCTTTAGGTGAACCTGCTCATTCACAGCAATTTTTCTTTTTTTTGATCCTTCCCTCCTGTTTTTCTGAGAGACCTTGTTCTAGTGCTAAAGTGCTGCTGTTATGTTTTCAGACATTTCAGTCATTTTATTTCCATGTGTTTAATTTTGTGGGGGTTTGTTTGGTGCCATGAAGAGTTTTCTCCCCATAGAATCATAAATAAATGCTCATGTTCAAAACTCTCATGAAGATCCATACCAGAGTTTCACAAAACTCTTGAGAAAGTGGATAACAAGTTCTTGATCACTCTGTTAGCTAAATAATGTCAATCATTGATGTCCTTGCAGCTGTCTACAAGACTGGACATTTGTATTGTTTTAAAGGACTCCTCAAAAATGTACTGAAGACTACATGGCTTTCTTGTGTAATGTTTCAAGTACTCTCATGGGAATCAAAAGCCAAGGAAACCAAATAGCTGGGATATTTGTAAGGTCAAGAAAAGTTAGAACTTGTGTTCACACTTTAAAACTGGCATTTTGACATGCTGGCCATTCTTATTTTTCCTAATCCAATTCAAATTCCCCTCCCTTTGAGTAGCTTATACTTGTAGGAAAGCTGTCTCATGCTAAGAATTATTTTCTTGTATTTTATTCTCTTTGGTTTCTGATGATTCACTGGTTCCTGAAATTCTCAATCAGGAAGGCAATTCCCACTCACACCAAAGAATCCCAATGATTCAGATGGGACTCAGAGAAGCAGCAGTTGCAAAATAAGATATATTTGTTCAAACACATGGGCCAAGACCACAATACAGAGAAGCAGGACCAAAATTTCTCATTCACAATGCTATAAATAAAATGTGATTGTTTTTGCCAGATAAAGACTCCATGGGGAATGATGTCTTGTCAGAGATACTAGGAAACCTGCTGTTTACAACCTTAGAAGACAGTCAGTGATTTTTTAGCAAAGCAACAGTTTTCCTGGTTTGCTTGAAATGAACTGGTTTACAGCAAGGCAAGAGGCTTAACTAATGGCTTAGCAGAATGGAATATTTTCTTTAAAGAAAAATTGTAACTATAAAAAAGGTAAAGAGATTTTGGATTATAAAACCTTTTTACAGTTTATTTCCTATTATTAATTTCTTAAAATATATATATATAAAAATGAGGATCTGACTAAATGAGTCAGGACGTCAATTGATAAAGGTCCGTCCTTGTAAACAAATAAATAATTATTTACAATCTTTGGCAAAACAAAATGAAATTTCATCAATCTCACTCTCTCACACACACTTGCAAGGAAAAAAAAAAAAGAAAAAGAAATTAAAATAACCCATCATAAATAATTTACATAGAATAGGAAAATTATGATACAGTCCGAATATTAACATCTTCATCCCTAAACTGATGTCTCTCTCTGACAAAACAGAAAACCCTACACAGCCATTACTCATTACATTTAATGAAGTCATCCTCCCTTCTGATTGGAACTTGGGGATGCCATTTGAAACACCAAAAGAAACTGAAATATTTTAAAACCTCATGAAGAGGATTTGTGAAAAAAAAAAAAAAAATTCCAAAACAACAAAAAAAACAGCAACAAAACAAACTGAAATAAAATAAAATTAAAAAAAAGATTTGATAATATGAATACTATAAAATGTGCAATAAAGCCAGCAACTGTTGATTCCTTTCTAATGAATATAGCCACAAAATCTCTTTCAAGGAAGAAAAAGTTGATTCAACATTTAGCTCACTGTGCCCTAGAAGAGGGCAGAGGTACTGTATTCTTCCATCAGGTATCCCATCTATGAATAAAATTACACCAGCGTGTGTTCTTTTTGTGAACAAAGCTCAAACAACTTAAACAAAACAAAAATGTTAAACATGTCTATACTATTGTTTATCTGAGTAACTGTTGTATCTGTTTAGAATAAACACTGGTACCCCTTCAGCATTATTTAAGTTCTATATACAGCAGACATAGGTAACAATACAAAAATATTAAAATTAGGGTAACTGGATATATATTAAGGTTCCATTTGTAAATTCCTTATTATTATTCATTTAACTTTGAAGTATACATGATTATAACCCATGGAATTATACTTAAGTGTAGGCCATGCTTTGACAATATCTACATACTGTGATATGCTTTCAAAAATAGCTTTAAAATATCATTATTTGTGAATGTATTATTGATGGATTATATGCTTTAAAATCAATTATCAGAGAAGGTAGCTTGGTGTGATAATCACAATAAATACCAACAAAATATTTATAAATGGAACCTTAAATTCATGTTACCAAATTAGGTAATGGCAGCGTTGCCACCTTTTCAAAAACCCACATCAGGATTCAGGATGTCAAAGTGCTTTTTGCAGCAGAGGTGGAAAAGTGGTTCAGGTTCATTTTGCTCCACATGGTCATGGTATATTCTTTATTACAAGGCAAGGCAGAATGAGGAAAACAGGGCAACTGGAAATAATTTTTTGAAAGTCAGATGATAGTGATAGCTTCAGCTGTTTAAATGAATCACTCTTCCCTTTCACATGAGAGTTTCTAGTTCAATTCTGTTTGGCCTGAATAAAGCCCCTACTAGAGAATGCTTTAGGTTGCAAATTTGACCGTTCCACCAATTATAATTTTGAGGAGTGTTACTAAGAGTATCCTTATCAACTAAGCACCTTTTTGAAACAAGAAATGTTTATAATTGATCTTTAATATCCAAAGTAATTTTCATTGTTGGTGTGGCCCTCCATTATTTTGCTAAAATTAGCAGAAGCTCTGTGTTACTAAAGTCCAGTCTGGATCAGAGCAAGGAAGTGTCAACCATACCCCAAAAATAAAACACATTTTTCCTCACTTAAACATAATGACTGATAATCATCATCCCCCCTCTTTTTCTCCATATATATAAATGTATTAAGTAATTACATTTTTATATGTAAACGTCATTCTCTAAAAAAGACAAGTAAACAAACAAACAAGTTTTGCTAAGTTTTCACTCTGCAAAAGTGTTCTAATGTATCAATCTGCTTTTGCTTCAGTGGTGGGTCCGACGTTCACGTTTAGGTTTCATTAGTCCTGGCTGTGAGAAGGCACTTGGGTGGAAGGATGGCTGAAGCACTCCTGGCAGCTGGGAGGATCCTGGGGAGTGGAGCACGAGGAGAGAGGGCAAGAGGTACACAAAAATAGAAACTGGGAGTACCAGGGTGTACTGAGGTGTCTGGGTTGCATAGCATCTACAGTACTTTGCTGGTAATGCAGCAACCATTGCTCAAGCATCTGAAAGAAATGGGAAAAAATATATTAACTGTGGTTGGGGATTTTTTGGTTAGGAAGTCAATCACACAAGAACTCCACCATGACAGACTAAAGAGATTCAGCACAATGCTTTCTGTTCTTCATTTTCCTACAAATGGGAGGACATTTATATAAAAACACATGTGTCTATATATAGAAAGAGACAAGCATGTGTATGTACAGCTATGTATCTAAATGCATATACAAAATCATATACAAGAAAACCTGGAAAAGCATTTTCTGTATTTCAAAACATTTCAGACAAGGCATTACAGACAGATAATGCTCGTTAAAGATATCTGCTCTCTTTTCCATGCCTCCTGAAAGAGGGGTGATCCAGAAGTGTATCTCTGCCTGCAGGACATACTGAAATAGCCTACAGAGGACAGTGAATATACAGAGAGAATTCTAAGCAAGTCTCTCTCAGAAATTTTTACCTCATTTTTTCCAGGTGGATAGTATTAAACATCTGGGGTTCATTATTCAAATTGAGATTATAGTAGGGGCAAGGGGCATTCATGGCATTTCACCAAAGGTTTACCCCATGCTATATTACAGATTGATTTTCATTTAGAAGATGCTTTTCATGTAGACACTTTGTGCTTGTTACACAAGTTATGAAAGGCTTCAGCGTTTTCCAGACATCTTTTTGTAACTAACCTCTGCATTCATATTTGAGGTCAGAGAAATAGACCATCTCTTGAGAGAAGACAAAAAGACCTAATCGTCCACCAGCAAAAGTCGTATCATAGATTGGTCCAGAATCCACCATGACTTGTTTCCCTTCATAAACCAGAACTCTGTAAAGAAGAACATAAATTAAACAAGGAGGATAATACAGTGTCCAGTGTAAGAGCTGGTAACAGCCTCTAAAAACTGGAACAGAATTAATTTTAACAAGGCACCAGAAAATCCAACCTCATTGCAGGGATCACTTCTCATCTCTATCTCACACCCACCTGGCTGGCAGCCATAACACATTAATCAGAAGCAGTGGGACTGCTCCTTAAGTGATTTTATGCATACCATCTGCAAAAGATTTCCCAGTTCTTTATTTAGAACAGTCATTTCTCCTGGAATGAACTGTCATGTACTAGCATTCACTGATAAGCCCCTGTCCCAGTGAACTCAGGGGTTAGCACATGACCTTGTCACATCACTGAGCAAAGCTGTCTTTGCAGCTGTGTGAACAGCTGATTTATTTATCTTTAGGTGCAAGGGCCAACATCAGAAATTGGAAGAATCATCCCTTTAGAGTCAAACAAAACATTAATTGGAGACATGCTGAATCTCAATTTCAGACATTTTAAGAGCTTAATGAAAGCTGGAAGGATTTGGACATAAACAGCTAGACTAATAATAAATTGGAAAAGGAAAACTTGAGTTTTTTGGTCTTTGGTGGTTTTTTGCAATACTTCAGGCATCCACCCTAGAGACAAAAGACCTCGAAAGACAGCACTTCATTTTCATTCTTTATCAGAGAGACTGCATTTCCTCAAACTTGGATCCTCTGCTTCTCCTGGGAGACCTTGAGATAGTCAAGACTTTTAGGCTCTCAGTCTCCTGGGCCAAGTGAGAAATTACTCTATAGTTTGTTAATTAGACTAGTCTTTGGAGGCAGGGATTATTGTCCTGCTTAAATTGACAATACATTAGTTATACACAGCAAGGTGGCTCCACATGAGGGTGAAAACACTCAAGCAGCTTCCCAGAACTCAGGAGTTATGCATAGGTAGATTTCTGTATAGACAGAAATGCATGTCCAGCACTTGTAATAAAGTGTTCTATTTCCTGAACAGTGCAGAAAGACAAGTATGAAACTTCTCCCTGAGATAAGTACTTAATGGATGGTGAAAAGAACAGTAAAAAAAATGACAGATTTTCATGTTCATATAACCCTATTTAATATAACTCTCAAAATATCAAGAACCCAAACACATGGGAAGAGTTTAATAGTTCATTCAACCCACCAAAAAATCACATAGCTTTGATAATGTTCATATGGAATTGATATTTCTGTAGAAATAAAATTGTTTCATGACTACATTAGTGAAAAAATAAATTTATTTTCTGTGAGAGTACCCTAAAGAATGAAGGAATTTAATGCCCCAAACCATAGAATTTGCCATGCTAGATTAATCTAATGTGATAGCAGTGGTTAACATCTTTTGTCTGACACTATGTAGATTTGGTAAAGGAAGCTACAGCTAACAGCAACATGAACAAAAAAAAAAAATCAAGTTTCCTTTTGGCCTGTATCAGTCAGTCAATGCTTTGCATTGCACACTATGTAGATTTGGTAAAGGAAGCTACAGCTAACAGCAACATGAACAAAAAAAAAAAATCAAGTTTCCTTTTGGCCTGTATCAGTCAGTCAATGCTTTGCATTGCACACTATGTAGATTTGGTAAAGGAAGCTACAGCTAACAGCAACATGAACAAAAAAAAAAAATCAAGTTTCCTTTTGGCCTGTATCAGTCAGTCAATGCTTTGCATTGCACACTATGTAGATTTGGTAAAGGAAGCTACAGCTAACAGCAACATGAACAAAAAAAAAAAATCAAGTTTCCTTTTGGCCTGTATCAGTCAGTCAATGCTTTGCATTGCACACTATGTAGATTTGGTAAAGGAAGCTACAGCTAACAGCAACATGAACAAAAAAAAAAAATCAAGTTTCCTTTTGGCCTGTATCAGTCAGTCAATGCTTTGCATTGCACACTATGTAGATTTGGTAAAGGAAGCTACAGCTAACAGCAACATGAACAAAAAAAAAAAATCAAGTTTCCTTTTGGCCTGTATCAGTCAGTCAATGCTTTGCATTGCACACTATGTAGATTTGGTAAAGGAAGCTACAGCTAACAGCAACATGAACAAAAAAAAAAAATCAAGTTTCCTTTTGGCCTGTATCAGTCAGTCAATGCTTTGCATTGCACACTATGTAGATTTGGTAAAGGAAGCTACAGCTAACAGCAACATGAACAAAAAAAAAAAATCAAGTTTCCTTTTGGCCTGTATCAGTCAGTCAATGCTTTGCATTGCACACTATGTAGATTTGGTAAAGGAAGCTACAGCTAACAGCAACATGAACAAAAAAAAAAAATCAAGTTTCCTTTTGGCCTGTATCAGTCAGTCAATGCTTTGCATTGCACACTATGTAGATTTGGTAAAGGAAGCTACAGCTAACAGCAACATGAACAAAAAAAAAAAATCAAGTTTCCTTTTGGCCTGTATCAGTCAGTCAATGCTTTGCATTGCACACTATGTAGATTTGGTAAAGGAAGCTACAGCTAACAGCAACATGAACAAAAAAAAAAAATCAAGTTTCCTTTTGGCCTGTATCAGTCAGTCAATGCTTTGCATTGCACACTATGTAGATTTGGTAAAGGAAGCTACAGCTAACAGCAACATGAACAAAAAAAAAAAATCAAGTTTCCTTTTGGCCTGTATCAGTCAGTCAATGCTTTGCATTGCACACTATGTAGATTTGGTAAAGGAAGCTACAGCTAACAGCAACATGAACAAAAAAAAAAAATCAAGTTTCCTTTTGGCCTGTATCAGTCAGTCAATGCTTTGCATTGCACACTATGTAGATTTGGTAAAGGAAGCTACAGCTAACAGCAACATGAACAAAAAAAAAAAATCAAGTTTCCTTTTGGCCTGTATCAGTCAGTCAATGCTTTGCATTGCACACTATGTAGATTTGGTAAAGGAAGCTACAGCTAACAGCAACATGAACAAAAAAAAAAAATCAAGTTTCCTTTTGGCCTGTATCAGTCAGTCAATGCTTTGCATTGCACACTATGTAGATTTGGTAAAGGAAGCTACAGCTAACAGCAACATGAACAAAAAAAAAAAATCAAGTTTCCTTTTGGCCTGTATCAGTCAGTCAATGCTTTGCATTGCACACTATGTAGATTTGGTAAAGGAAGCTACAGCTAACAGCAACATGAACAAAAAAAAAAAATCAAGTTTCCTTTTGGCCTGTATCAGTCAGTCAATGCTTTGCATTGCACACTATGTAGATTTGGTAAAGGAAGCTACAGCTAACAGCAACATGAACAAAAAAAAAAAATCAAGTTTCCTTTTGGCCTGTATCAGTCAGTCAATGCTTTGCATTGCACACTATGTAGATTTGGTAAAGGAAGCTACAGCTAACAGCAACATGAACAAAAAAAAAAAATCAAGTTTCCTTTTGGCCTGTATCAGTCAGTCAATGCTTTGCATTGCACACTATGTAGATTTGGTAAAGGAAGCTACAGCTAACAGCAACATGAACAAAAAAAAAAAATCAAGTTTCCTTTTGGCCTGTATCAGTCAGTCAATGCTTTGCATTGCACACTATGTAGATTTGGTAAAGGAAGCTACAGCTAACAGCAACATGAACAAAAAAAAAAAATCAAGTTTCCTTTTGGCCTGTATCAGTCAGTCAATGCTTTGCATTGCACACTATGTAGATTTGGTAAAGGAAGCTACAGCTAACAGCAACATGAACAAAAAAAAAAAATCAAGTTTCCTTTTGGCCTGTATCAGTCAGTCAATGCTTTGCATTGCACACTATGTAGATTTGGTAAAGGAAGCTACAGCTAACAGCAACATGAACAAAAAAAAAAAATCAAGTTTCCTTTTGGCCTGTATCAGTCAGTCAATGCTTTGCATTGCACACTATGTAGATTTGGTAAAGGAAGCTACAGCTAACAGCAACATGAACAAAAAAAAAAAATCAAGTTTCCTTTTGGCCTGTATCAGTCAGTCAATGCTTTGCATTGCACACTATGTAGATTTGGTAAAGGAAGCTACAGCTAACAGCAACATGAACAAAAAAAAAAAATCAAGTTTCCTTTTGGCCTGTATCAGTCAGTCAATGCTTTGCATTGCACACTATGTAGATTTGGTAAAGGAAGCTACAGCTAACAGCAACATGAACAAAAAAAAAAAATCAAGTTTCCTTTTGGCCTGTATCAGTCAGTCAATGCTTTGCATTGCACACTATGTAGATTTGGTAAAGGAAGCTACAGCTAACAGCAACATGAACAAAAAAAAAAAATCAAGTTTCCTTTTGGCCTGTATCAGTCAGTCAATGCTTTGCATTGCACACTATGTAGATTTGGTAAAGGAAGCTACAGCTAACAGCAACATGAACAAAAAAAAAAAATCAAGTTTCCTTTTGGCCTGTATCAGTCAGTCAATGCTTTGCATTGCACACTATGTAGATTTGGTAAAGGAAGCTACAGCTAACAGCAACATGAACAAAAAAAAAAAATCAAGTTTCCTTTTGGCCTGTATCAGTCAGTCAATGCTTTGCATTGCACACTATGTAGATTTGGTAAAGGAAGCTACAGCTAACAGCAACATGAACAAAAAAAAAAAATCAAGTTTCCTTTTGGCCTGTATCAGTCAGTCAATGCTTTGCATTGCACACTATGTAGATTTGGTAAAGGAAGCTACAGCTAACAGCAACATGAACAAAAAAAAAAAATCAAGTTTCCTTTTGGCCTGTATCAGTCAGTCAATGCTTTGCATTGCACACTATGTAGATTTGGTAAAGGAAGCTACAGCTAACAGCAACATGAACAAAAAAAAAAAATCAAGTTTCCTTTTGGCCTGTATCAGTCAGTCAATGCTTTGCATTGCACACTATGTAGATTTGGTAAAGGAAGCTACAGCTAACAGCAACATGAACAAAAAAAAAAAATCAAGTTTCCTTTTGGCCTGTATCAGTCAGTCAATGCTTTGCATTGCACACTATGTAGATTTGGTAAAGGAAGCTACAGCTAACAGCAACATGAACAAAAAAAAAAAATCAAGTTTCCTTTTGGCCTGTATCAGTCAGTCAATGCTTTGCATTGCACACTATGTAGATTTGGTAAAGGAAGCTACAGCTAACAGCAACATGAACAAAAAAAAAAAATCAAGTTTCCTTTTGGCCTGTATCAGTCAGTCAATGCTTTGCATTGCACACTATGTAGATTTGGTAAAGGAAGCTACAGCTAACAGCAACATGAACAAAAAAAAAAAATCAAGTTTCCTTTTGGCCTGTATCAGTCAGTCAATGCTTTGCATTGCACACTATGTAGATTTGGTAAAGGAAGCTACAGCTAACAGCAACATGAACAAAAAAAAAAAATCAAGTTTCCTTTTGGCCTGTATCAGTCAGTCAATGCTTTGCATTGCACACTATGTAGATTTGGTAAAGGAAGCTACAGCTAACAGCAACATGAACAAAAAAAAAAAATCAAGTTTCCTTTTGGCCTGTATCAGTCAGTCAATGCTTTGCATTGCACACTATGTAGATTTGGTAAAGGAAGCTACAGCTAACAGCAACATGAACAAAAAAAAAAAATCAAGTTTCCTTTTGGCCTGTATCAGTCAGTCAATGCTTTGCATTGCAATACAGTGAAGTATAAATAAACTCCCCTCTTTCCAAGAAACAGGTAACTTAGTCTCTCCTAATTTGTCTACACTTTGTCTTTCACAGACAAATGAAAATCCCCTGCACAAGCAAGACCTTTGGAGGTAAGGCCTGACTCTACCCCACAAAAAATATCCTTTACAGCTCCAGTAGTCAGCAGAAGATAAAACCGACATGGGCAGTTAATGCTCAGTCTTTGGAACATCAGCTACACAGCTGGGCTGCACAGAAAGTCATATGCCACAGCTCCTTGTGTGCATTACAGATGTGCTCAGGGCCACTTCTGCAGTGTCTTGTGTAAGCCACTACGGGAGACAGGATGCTGAAGTAGACAGGCCCTTGGCCTACTTCCCTGAAGCAGTGCTCATGTTTATAATTAATTTCATTCACTGAAATTCCACAGGCTGGGGAGCAATCTCATGTTCTAATCTTGCTTTGAGTTTTGCTCAGGAATTTTTGGTCTCTTTACAGAAAAGCTATTGAGAAAGAATTCTTTTTTCTCTTCTTTAATTTAAGGGTATTTAGCTGATGTAAATATTGAACCATCCAGACTAAATTAAATACATCTGAAAAAGAAAATAACTTATTCTGAAGATAACAAAATGTTCCAAAATATTGGACAAACTGTCACACAAGTAACATAATTATCAGAAACAACAATGAAACTGATAACATAGCTTTTAAATCAACAGAGACAAAAGTCTTGCTACTAGAAAATGTAGAGGTACAGAAATATTTCTTACTTTATTAATCCTGTTTTAGGCCTATGAATCAAATGCCACCTGTAAGCAGTATAATCTTTCCAGCCAATGTTCTTGGGATCATGCCACAAAGTACGCACCTACAGTAGGAATACAAACGCGTTATTAGAAACACAGCAGGCTCCAGTAACTCCATGTCCACCATAGTAACTGTACATACAGCCAAAGCTTATTTTCTGCAGAGTATGAAACTGAAATTAGTTTAGCATTTGACTGTATGATCAAAAGACTCCTTTTATGGGGTGAGACTAATGGAAATTTCTGTCTTAAACCGTTGATCAGTTATTCATCTGCAGTTTCATAGCTAGAGCCACTGAAGGCCATTGAACCTTGACTTGCTTTATGAAGTCACAGAATCAGCTGAATTGGAAGAGACCCACAAGGATCATCAAATCCAACTCCTGGCCATGTAAAGGACCATCCCCAAAAGTATTGTCCAAATGCTTCTGGAACTCTTCAGGTTTGCACATACACACACCCAGGCTGACCGAATTCTTACTGCACGAGTGCCTCTGGTGAGGGAGAGGGACTGCAGCTTGCACAGATACTACTGCCTGTGGCTGCTCCTTGAAAATTCTCACTCAGTAACAGTCCTATCAATTCCTATCCACATGTGAAGCTCACTAACCTAATTTCCAAAATGCACAAGTTCCTTCCATGGTTGGACTCTATTTGGAACAGCAGCAGTTTTTTTCTTTTTTAAATTTTTTTTTTCTTTTTCTGTCACTGGTTACTGTACATGTATAATCATGTTTAACTCAAACAAGCTGGAACACCAAAAAAGTGAGTGCCAATACAGAAGTAACAAAGGATTTGTGCATGACTGAGACTTCTCACTCCTTCTCCTTTTGATCACACCTCATCTTCCCTTTTACACGTCATTTTCTTTGAAACACAACGCATATGTTATTATTGACACCACTAATAAGGGAATTGAAGAAAAAACTGATAAACAACCACAAAAAGTGAGGCATGAAAGGAAATTCTTTTTGAGACATGTCCCTTATTTTTAAAATATTAGTCATGCATGCACTGTTGGCCTGAAGTTTTAAATCTCTCACCTGTCCAGGGGTGTTTCCTGTGTGCCAGAGAGCATTTCGTAAGTGTTCACCAGTACCAGTTGTTGAATTCACTACTTTGAGTGACACACCAGAATAGCCATAAGCCCTGGTGGGCTTGTCCTCCCAGTAGGTCTGAGTGACCTGTTTCCACATCAGAACATAAAACCGACTGCTGGACTGGTAGCCAAAGACAAAGCCAGCGTAGTCATCGTCGCGGTCTGTGTTAACATAGAACGTCCCGCTGAAGTCGACAGAGGTGAACTCATCGTAGCCTGGGAGAGGACAAAAGAGACAAACCATGGAATTACAATGCTGGGTCCAGTTATACTATCCAAGAGTCCCAGCTACATCCTGAATTTTGGCAGGAGTCGTAAGTGGTGTTTCTCAGATTCCTTACCTGTAGAACAGGAGGTAATTACTCTTGCCTCTATGGAGACTTCTCGAGAGAAATAAGTTGCTTTCAAGGGGCACTGAAGACAGCAGCCACTATACTTATATAATTTTTTGAATTGTGTCTTTTATGTATATTATAGTCAGGGATGAGATGAATGGACAAAATATGTAGCTGGCACATTGAGCTGTTTTCATTTTGGGCATATACACTGTCTCCATGGTTAGTCCAAAGTTTGCAACACCAAAAAGGTGCATTTATCTACCTTTTTTCCCTTTCCTTATCACAGAATCACTGGTTACTTTTCCAAAGATGATGACTGACATCTGATACTCACCTACAGCTATTCCAGGATCAGAGTTAGCAGTCTGCACCAGCTCCTTGCCTTGGTGGCGAATAACCCAGTTGGGATCAATCTGAGCTGTTCCCTTGGGGTCCAGAGGGACCATCTGGAACTTTCTGAAATCGGTTTCACTGATGGCATTGTTTTCAGGACACACATCATAAATATCTGGAACATTGTCATTGTCAAAGTCATCTTTGCAAATATCACCTCTGCCATCACCTGTAAGCAATGTGAATAAGCAAAGGCAATTGTTAGCAATTTATCCACCCCCAGTGTATACAGCGCTGTGAAATCAGGGTGGGAAAAGCTGGAAGTTTGCTATGTCAATGTAATTCACTAATGCTTGCATTACATTTTCAGTTTGATTTGTTCCAGATGTGGATACAACACCACATTTTAATATGTGCTGTGCAAATCAATTCAAACAATAGCATTAAAATCTTAATCTTCCATGCTTACTAAATCTTTATATATTGTTGATCATGTTAAACTCTTTTTCAGACTCTTTTAATTTAAGATTCTTTTTGTAACAATCCCTCTAAGATGCTTCAGATTGCAGATGTGTCACCTCTACATCAAAAGAAAGGGCCCTCTGAGAGTGTTGCAGTAAAATATGCATACATGCCACTCTTTCACTTGTAGGTAGAGCAATTCGACTTATAAAACACAGAATGCTTCAGAAAAATGCATGAGAAAAGAAGGCAGCACTGTATTTAACAGGACTAGCCTCAGAGGCATGAAAAAATTAAATTTTTGATATGAATTACAACAAGTTTTTTAGAGAACAAAAAAATACAGGCCACCTAGCACCACTAGGTGCTTCTGCCCAACACTTTTACTAAGTATTTAAAAAATCCTAAAAATTATTTCCTTTCTTAGTTTACCATTAATATTAATAGAAACCAGGAGATGCGACACACCTCAAATAGCAAGAAGTGAAAGGAGGCATCTATAAAAAAATCTCATTGCCAATGACCCTATTATTCCATGGCATACAATAGCACAAAGACCTGAAAATAACGTAGAAAAGCTTGGCTAGACAAGTATAGAAACAAATTCCCAAATGGCTCCAACTTTTACAAGAGAAACCACTGGCTATTACACTGGGTACTAATGCAAAACCAGTGCTGCCAACTAATTTGTTTCTATCCTCACTTAGCAGAGAATTTGCCTTTTTTTTTCTCCAGTGTTTATGACTGCCCTAAGAACACGGGGATTAACACGGTGGGAAACAGCAATGACCCAGCTCATGCAATACTGACCTACTACTAGATGTTTCACAGAAAAATGGAAAGCTACATGACCATGACTAACAACACAGCATTACCCAAGTATGGAGCTTTCAGACAGAAAGCAGAATGAATTTTAGGCAACGGCCAAAAAGAAAAGAGCAGTTGGAGAAAAGTGAAACATCTAGTATCTCAGGGCTCTCTGCAGCTCAGATACATGGTAGGATGGTTCCATCTTCCACCCTGGATATCTGCCATTGACAACTCCAAATCCTGACCAGCTGAGTACTCCTCCACCTGTTTATCTTAGCACCCATTGGAAAAAAGGGAATTAATTTCCTACTTTGTTTCCTTTGCCAAATCAAAGAGATAATTCACAGAAGAATTTAATTATTCACTAAAAGTCCAGCTGATGTTCATTTGGTAGTGAGTTGCTGCTGACAACACTCATTCCCTGTCAAGGAAAGTTAGAAAGTGTTTGTTTATCCAGTCACATCCAACAGCTTTCTCCAGGGCCTCATCTTTATATGCTAAAACTCACATCTTCAAAAGCATGGGAGGAATTTTTGGCTTTATTTACCCCTTTTCCAAGATTTCTGTTGGACCTGCTGTTAATGACAGTGATCAGCTGGCTAAACTGATAAAATATATGTTTTTTCTGAATCATTAATCCATACAGCAATGTAGTTTCCTTTACAAGATCCAGGTAATGGATGACTTAAACTATCTCAGCCTGGGGTCACCCTTATATTGGATTTATGAAATTAAGGGGCTATTCCAGGGACTGGCAAGTACAAAGATATTTTGGACACAAATTATAGGACCGAAAGGTTATACAAATTAAGAGCTACAACTGACTACCAACCAGAAACTTCCTACTGACAGCAGTTGTCTTACCAGGAAATCAGACAAGACTCAGCATTTTATCTTTATAAATGTACATAAAAACCCATTGTAATAAATTCTGCTTTCAATTTCTACAGCATAGCAATGGAGCAACTCCAGGAAGTTGTATAACTTGGAACAGAAATTGCTTATCTGTATTTATTGCAAGGGTCATTATTGTAAACATATTTGGTGGTTTTCAAAGGATCATAAACATTTTCAAAATTATAATTATAATTGTGAAACTATCACTGATTCATTATTTAAATAATGCCAAGCATAGGGAAGGACTGTTTGAGGTGACAAGCAACATTTTACCAAAAATAATGGTAAAAAGAGCAATTACATATCCGTTTCTTAAACTGTGACATGTATATCATCCAGACATATTTAAAGCAGCCTATAAAGAAAATTTGAGAAAAGCTACTCAGGAGTCAATTAAAAAAAAATTAAATATTAACAATGCTTTTAGACTTAAAAAATCCTGGAGAAATAGTCTGTTTTTCAAAATAAAACAGAGCAATAAACCATTTTCCATTTGTATTTTCAGATGGTAACTTGTTTTAGAAGTGAAACAGCTTGCTTTTCATTTTTTAAGACATTTGAAATTCAAGTTATTTGAAATATTTTCTGAGACTTAATATTTCAATTAAATGTCAAAATAAGAATATTAACAAAAATACTGGGTTTGTTTTTTAAAAAAATTTTTTAAAGGTTTTCTTCTATAATAATGTAGGTGCACGTTTGAGCTCCTGTCAAAGATGTTTCCTAATGCCCTAACCCTCTCCCAAACTGACCAGTTCAGTTCCACCGAATTCCATGGTGTGTCAAATGTCAAAGGCAGCTCAGTTTGATGTGAAGTCTCTCTTCACCAGATGTCAATACTCCAAGATCAAAATCAGAGACTAAGAACAAAATGAAATTCATATGACCTTGTTCTTACCATCTGAGTCCTCCTGCCCAGGGTTGTATCTGAGGCGACAGTTGTCCCTGTCGTCTGGGACACCGTCATTGTCATCGTCAGGATCACAGGCATCTCCTTTACCATCCTGATCGTGGTCAGCCTGGTTAGCATTGGGGATGTAAGGGCAGTTGTCCTGGTTGTTCTGGTGGCCATCTTCATCTATGTCCTCGTTATTGTCACACTGGTCACCAACAAGGTCATTATCTGCATCAGTCTACAAAAAAAAAAAATATTGCACTAACTTTTTTTACTCAATAGAAAAGAACAGCCTGGTACTTAACTGCCCAGCACCTCTCTTCAAGGACTTCTGTAGTGACAAATAGCACAATGACAGCCGTGTTTAAAGCACAAGCATAACTTCAAGCTAGTATGGCTACTTATTCTTCTGTCAGTGGGTAAGATCTGCTCCTCAGGATATTTGCAGGGCTTTATTTGCAGATGGATTAAAGCAATCACCACTGTATTTCCCTTTCATCTGATACAAAGGGATGTCACAATATGAGATATGAAAGTGAGCAATACAGATCCACCTCTAGCTCTCCAGTACGGGGACTCATAGCAATTCCTGTGTTCTGTTCTCTGACCTTGTTCTGATATTACCATTAAGGAAACTGTTTTCATCATTTACCTGGTCTGGATTATGCATCAATGGACAATTATCACACTGATCACCAACTCCATCACCATCTGTATCACTCTGGTCTGTGTTGTAGACGTAAGGACAATTATCTCGTTCATTAAAAATGTCTAGGTGGAAAAAAACCAACAAAACATTGAAAAAATCAAAATGATACAACATCCAACACTGACAGCCATAGACTGCAGGAGTCACCAGTAAAGAAGCAAGGCTCTTAATGTGTTCTGATTGCTACAACATCATTGCTACAAAATGAAATAGTCAAGAATAATATTAGAAAGAAAAATAATGGTATCAATTCCATTTTTCCTGTTATGATAAAGTCTTCTGTATGTATTTTTTCTATGGAATTTCACTAGAATAAGAGTGGGTTATGTCTTGAGAATTTAGTCCTTTTTCATAGAATAGCAGATAAAGGGGTGGGGTATTTCTTTTTAAATAATTTGTTTTGGATTTTCTCCCCCTACTCTAAGAAATGGCACAGAAAACATAGCTATATCAGGTTCAAATTTCTGACGTTTTGTATAAAAACAACAATCAATATTCAGCTGCCTCAGCATTAAAGAACTTAATTTTACCAGAACATGTAGATCATTAATTGTATAGCATGCCAAAATTTTAAAAGAAATTGTTCCTCCTCAGGAAACTCCATTGTAAAACCAACAATCTACTTCAAAATTATAAGATGAAAACAAACAAACACATACTGACATATCTGTCAGGGAAAGATACAAGGACCCTTTCCTATATTACATAGTCCCTGGATATTTGCATAATCTTTCAGCCAATAACATTTGATTGAATTTTTCTTCAAATGCAAAACTACCATGAGTACTAATATAAACCTGATGATCAGAAGAAGGATGGGAAGATTTCAAAATGTTTAGAGGCTAAAGTCAGATAAGCATTGAAAAGTTTAAAACATTATTGAGGAAAACCCAAAGCTAGATTTCTTCAGCTTTGAGTATTTCTGGATCCTCACATATTTGAAATTCTGCAGGGATGTGATTTTTGAACAATATTTAAGTGTTTTTTCCCCGTCTTAATTCTGATCAAATTTCGACTATATAGGAATGTACTGGTGGAGGAAATAAACACTTTTAACAATATTTTAAGACATTCAAAAATGTGTATTTGGATTACTGTGAGTTTTGCATACTTCTCCATTCATAGAAAAGCAGATTACTTTACTATGGATATTGTCTTAACTGCGTGAATGTTCTGATGTTCTTTTCCCTCCCTAAAAGGAAAAGGAAAAGTCAACACAAGTGTCATATTAGACCCTGATTACTTTGGAACACAGATGAAGGAAAGATTTTTTTTTTTTTTTTTTTTAAGATTACACTGATAAAGACTTGCTGTGATTTATTCCTTAGAATAATATGAATTGTAGCTAATTAATAATATTAATTGTAGTAATTTAGGGACCATATGGGCAGCTATACTACACAGTATAGGCAGTATAGGCAGTATAGGCAGTATAGGCAGTATAGGCAGAAACTCAGCCTTCTCTGTCTTCTCCTAAATTACCAAGCTACTAGACCCAATTTTATTCCACATTTAAAAGCAAGTAGCCCATCTTACTGGGCATAAAGCAAAGTGCACTTGTGGAACAGCACCTAATTCTCAAGAGTGAAATCATACCATCTCCATCAATGTCCACAGCACACGAGTCACCCTCCCCGTTGTTGTCGGTGTCAATCTGAGCAGGGTTGTGCACATAGGGGCAGTTGTCACAGCGGTCACCAACTTCATCCTTGTCATAATCAAACTGACGAGGGTTGAACAGGAGAGGGCAATTGTCCTAGGAAGAAAAAATAGCAGATTTCACAATATAAATCACAACTCATGACAGCATTCTGGGAAGTGGTTACTCCTGTTCATCGTGGACAGAGCTCAAAAATCAAATATTAATCCATTATTTTTTCAGTGGACAAGCTGTACCTATACTGAAGGTCTTGGTGGTAACAGGAAGGCATCTGGACAGCCTGGCTCACAGTCTGTTTTGTACAAAACATGTGAATTGTTCCCTATCTCACAGGGAGAGCAACAGGCATGTTAAACTGGATCTGTACTCAGACATTTAAATAAAAGTGCATCACTTCTACGTGTACTTTAAAAATTAAAAAAAAAAACCAGAACATGTTGTAAAGTCAGGCCAACTTCAGCTGCATTTTATAACTGTTGAAAAACAAAAAAACAACTAGAATTGTTACTCTGACCTTTTTTGAAACAAAATAGTGTCAATATTTTCAAGTTTATATCATATATTTTGATTTTTCAATTTAAACAGTATTGATTTTTGTTGTTTGTGTTCTATTAAACAAGACAATAAAATGCAAAAAGTTTTTAAAAATGTTAAAATGAAATATGCTCATTTATCAAAAATATTTTCCCTGAGACTGCTCCTTTTAATGGACTTTTGAAAATTTCCTATCACTTTAATTTCAAAATCTGACAGAAGAATTCTTACATTTCACACATTCCCAAATTACACATGGGCTTTTCCATAGGCACAAGAAAGTATTGTGTGAAATGCGAAGAAGAAAGAAAGAAAACCAAAACTGTGAGTGAGGGCTACATCAGAGTCATGGAATCTGAAGGGAGGTCATAAGGAAAAAAATCTTTAAACTACTTTTTCTCTGCTAAAGAGAAAAAACTCCGCATTTAACAGGAAATAATTTTTTTGCACAATATTTTAAATTCCCCAGAAATACATTTCATATAATCAAGGGCAACATATAGAGGCAAGTCAAAATCTTATGCTGTTCATAAAACAACTTCTAGCTACAATTTAAAAAAAATACATACTAAATCATATCACTTTATCAAATGATTCTTTGGGGTTTTTTTTAAGTTTTCCAAATAGAAACCCCACAAACACAGCTCTTCCCTACTTTAACCACCTGAAGCTCCAGAGCACCTAGGCTCCCTCTGAAAGGAGCAAAGAGGAACAGTAAAATTCTAATACCAATTCACTCATCCCAAACATGTTCAGAAAAGCCAGGGTGAAGCACACTCTGAAAGTGCCTCTGTCTTTTTGTTGAATGTACAAAGGCAATAGTTTTAGACTAAGTGGCTATCTTTTAGGCTCTGCAGGTAAATTAATTTGTCTTCAGGGCAGATCTGAAGGAAAGTATGAACCAGGCTAGGTATTTCCTCCCATCACTTCCCCTTGATACTAGATGTGTTTATAACTGTCTTAAAAACAAGTTACAGTAAATAAAAATAACGTCATATATCTAATATTTACCAGCTTTTCAAACATGTAGACTTGTCATTCTCTCATTACAATATAAAAAAAAAAATCATATACTACTTTCCATTAAACTTTTCTCATGTACATAACTGCACCCAAAACTGATACAGAGAACATAGTTCCTGGGGTTCCCCAGGCTGCTTTGCTTGCACAGCCCTACTCTCCTTTGACAGAGCACAGCTTTACTCTACACTACACATCATTCAAGGAAGGCAGTGCAGAATAACTCAGCTGAAGCTCTGAACAATAAAGTTCACATCTATTGTAATGGTTTTCCTTAAAATCAGATGTTTAGGTCAAATGGACTGCTGACAGATATACATCTTACTTTGTCATCTTCAACACCATCATTGTCATCATCCTCATCACAGGCATCGCCTTTGCCATCTTTATCGAAGTCTTCTTGGCCAGAGTTAGGCAGGAGGGGGCAGTTATCCTGGCCAAAAGAAATAATCAATACATTATGTTTACATTATGTCAGAATAACTTGCCTGGGCAGAGGAGTAGATGTCATACACCAGAGACTATAAAACAAGAGCAACCAGCAAAGTACTTTTGAAAGTGCCTGTCTGTTTGCTGCCAAATATAGTATTCATTTGCTGTCTTCATACTGTAAAGTAAGTGAAATGCAGCTGCAAATCATTCTATTTCCCAGCTGCTACTAAAGTGACATTTCTAGTAAATTTTAAAGGAAACTAGCAGAGAACACACACACCACACACATACATGCACTCTTACAAAATCTACTTTTTATAGACAATTCATGAGATTTGTTTGAACATTACATAAAAAGTGGCCAGGATTGGTTGCCAGAAAAATACAAAAACAAGTCAAGAGAAGATCTTCAGAAACAGTTGTTCATATGGAAGATTCTACACAGCAATGGAAAGTACTACACAGCAAAGAAGGGAAACACTACAAGAAAGGAATTTGAAAAAAGTGTCTTTCTACTTTTCTGCAAAACAGTATCTCTGCACTCCTATGGCTTTAAAAATAAAAGACAAATGGATTTATTTATTTTGTGTCACAGCTTTGTAAAGAATGATTATCTTAAATAAGCAGTTCTTAAGCTACACTGAAAAATAAGAAGTCAAATAGCTTGCAAAACTTTTAACATGAATTTTTAAAAAAATACTAAAATCAGCTAAAATGGGTTGCAATTCTACCACTTGCTATGAATGAACACATCTATGAAAACATGCTCTGTTATTCGCATTTTTACTCACATTCCAGATCAACCTCACCCAAAAGTGAATCTCTCAATAGAATGCAAAAATATTTTTTGTAACACATACTCTAAAAACTGAATATTATAGTAAGATGTTTTCAATCTCAGTGGTTCTAATAATACAGAAAATTTAATAAAAAGAGAACTGGAAATATTCTCCAACCCCCACAATTTTTACCAAATATCTGTGAAAAGTCTTGACTGTCCACCTCAATACTGGTTACCAGTGATACAAAAAAATTTTTGAAACATGAAAGAAATTAGTCACAAGAGTAAGTTAATTTTCAGTCATTATCAGCTCAAGGAAATAAGCTTTTTTAAAATCAAATTATTCAACTAGAATATTTTGTAAAGAATATAAGGGCCTGAAAACTTGTGGTATTTTTAAGGGTTTTTTTTTTGGAAGGCGGAGGGGCCCCCATAAATGAAGTACATGTGTCTATTAGATCAGCAAATATTACACAAAGCATGAAATAATCTTTGGAAACAGTTTTTTTTCTGAATGGGTTCAGCATGTTGTGTTTAACTAAAACTAATGCTTTGTGTTGCATCATGAGTGAACACGCTGCAAATTCTGATGACAGGAACTGAAAGAAGGATATATGAACTGCAACAGCTGGGTTGGCTGAATCCACAAGGAAGAGACATCAAATACAGGGAGGAAGACCAACATTTGAGGCCCAAGATTCCATCCATATCTGAAACTCTTCAGCTGATAGAGCTCAGATTCACATGAGTGACTTATTCTCTCAAACAGCCTGATTTCAGACTTTCCTAGTCTCTTGGTCTGTACATGTTTTAACCACTATAGTAGTCTAGAACTCGGTCATTTTTGCATTTCTTTCCTCATTTTTTTTAAACAGAAGATTTTGTGCTAGAACTTCAAGAATGTTTATAGGTAGATCATTCTAACACAGGGAAGAAGAAGCAAAAATGTTTCAGGTCTGGGAAAAGAAACCCTCAAAAACCTCAGAAGAGAAAGCTTGCTCTTACAGCCATGACTGATCAGCAAAATACTTGAGCACCTGCCTAATGAACATATACAGGTAATCAGTGCTGTCAGTGATCCCACAGACAGGTGTTTAAAACTGAACACTTGCATATGCCTTCTGCTCAGACATCCTCCATCCCACTTGCTTAGTTTGCTGCTACCCTGAATGCCCCTCTGTATTGTGCCTGTCATTCAACCACCAGCAAGGCCACCACTCAGAACCAGGATCCTGGGGACTGTCTGTCAGGGGGTGCCTCTGCCCCTCAGCTATTTGGGCCGTTGTTAAACTGGTGGAACAACTTTCAGCCTGGTTTTGTGCAGCAGTGTAACTGCGTCAGGATGAGACCTACAAGGAGGCTCACCATTTTTGAGCAATTTCTACCAGAAGGAACGTCAGGCCATGAAACTAAGGACTTACTGTGTGCTTCAGATGAGCACAGAACCAGGTCCCAGGGAATACACCACGTGGACATACCCTGCTAACATGCCACCATTTTTAGGCTCCCTGATGCTGATTTTCTCATTGGTCTAGTAATATTTCATTGTTCACTAAAACAGCAGAGCTGCACAGCAAGATTGGATGAGTCTCAGTTGGCAGGTGTAGAGCCAATGGTGGTGGCAGGCAGCTCAGGTCATTCCCCTTGGGAGGGTGAGAGCTGGGACTTCACATCTCTGAAGGGTGAGAGAGGCTGAATCTTTCATCCTGTCCCTGTGAGCCTTTGCAATAAGGAGAACCCTAATTAGTCACATTCATTCCTCCCTTAGGCTCCTATTGTGAAAAATTATTTCAGGCTCTGAATCCACTTTGCACTGCATGTGGTCTGCTTAACTCTTTAAAAGGAAGGGTAGTTCAAAACATCATTTTGAACTGTAGCCCTCACATGGCTGTCAGTGTCTTTTTACAAGCCCTGCAGGTAGGATTTCACACTTGCCTGGGCCCTAAGATCCCTGTTTGGTTCTCACTAGCTGTGTGCCTCATGCCCATGCTTTAGGCAACTCCTGCTCAGTGTGCTAACTCCATTAACAAGCATCCTAATTGCCCATGTATTCTGAGAAGAAAGAAATCCAAAGTAGAAGATTCTGGATTTAATTTTGAGAATGCCTTACTGTATCTTACAGTGAAACACATGTCACAGTATCTCCTAGAAAACAAGCATGCTGTAACTGTCAAAGCTTACTTTGACAACCACCAGCTTCATGAATTAACCGTTACTCACAACTATTTAGGAAAAAGAGAAGATTTTGTTAATGCATGGCATTTTTATCAATCTTTTTCACCTACCTTCACACAGTGGTATGTAGCATTCGCAGCACAGACCAAGTTATTATTAGGCCAGCCATCCAAATCCGAATCCTCACCGCAGATGCGTCCATCACCAGCATAACCTGTCCTACATTCACATTTGTACATTGGATCACTGAAATGGCCCAGATAGATGCACTCTGCAGACTTATGGCAGCTGTGTGTCTTGTCCTTGCACGGATTCTCAGGTTCACAGACCTATAAACGATGGAGCATATTCACTGAAACCTGATAGTCACAGCCAGCTGTGTGTGCCTCAGCTTTGTCAAATCAGACCAGTTATTCAGAGTTCTGAAGACAGGAACTTTGTTCTGATTGTGGTTAGTAAATCATACTGCTCTGTCAGATCACAACTCCAACAAATACGTACAATGAAAATAATGTACAATGAAAATAATTAAAACAAACCACAGAAAAAATTGGTTGTTATTTAAAAAAACAATTACAGTGGTTAAAAATTTCAGAACTGTATCTGCCTTCTTCCAGATGTCATCAAACCCCAGAAAGTAACTGCTACAGAAAGGAGATTCTACTCACCTCTTTCCTTTAGTGTTCTGCCTGACAGTATAAAAGGACCATCTTATTTTCTTAAATCAAAGAGACCCTAAGGAATTCTTGTGTTCACCTCACATAGGTTTTTGTTACCTCTTCCTTATCACTATAGTTTTCACTGACACTATTTGAAAATCTTACACAGATGGTTCACATGTAGAATTCACAAGCTGAGCTAACCACAGATTCATGCAACAGCAACAAAGAGAAGGCATCCCATGACTTCAGCTCTAACATTTTTGTCTTGTCTAGGAAACTGTGGTCTTCAACCTCACTTCCACTTCCTGCTGTCCTTCACAACTGATAAGTTTTGGCCCAATGGAATTTAGGAGTGAGAACTTCAGACATGTGTCTGATAACACTGACATTAACAGTGTTATATTTATGAAAAAACAATCCTAATTCTTCAGTTTCCACTCTTCAGAACAGGTATGTAAACCTCAGAGAAAGGAGAGCAAATTAGAGAAATGTTTGTTCCTGGAATTTTAGGCTCATTTGGTACAACTGTGCAGATGCCTAAAGAAAATCAAACCCTTAAAAAAGCCAATCCCAAATTCAGTGTTTCGTTACTGAAATCAAAAATACTCTGGAACAACAATTTTTATTTTAGGCTATGTTTGTTTTATACCCAAGTTTATCATATGCCATCATTCAAAGATATTTCAGGTGAGAATTACTCAAAGCCATCAAATTCCCTTCAACATCACTTACTTGCTTCTCTGTCTTGGCAACTTCAAGCCCTACTCCATAGGGCTGACTTCCCTTATAGCGTGGAGGACATGGCAAGCAGTGGAAACCCGGATTTGTGTTTACACAGCGATGGACCTGATTCACTTTAAAGCAAACATCTGACACAGCTATACACTGCAGGTAAAGAAAGAAAGAAAGAAGAAACCAATTAGATGGCTGAATAATGCCCAAATAATGAATTTTTCATGGTGATTTCCGGATGTTAATGGAAATAAAGTCAGTACCTCGTCAAGATCTTCACAGACAGTACCATTGCCAAGGTATCCTGCTGGGCATGCCCCACATGACCAAGACCCATCTGGGTAACTGTTGCATTCTGCTCCAGGAAAGCAAGGATTTGACAAACACCCATCTGGCAAAGACACACAAAACTGTAAATTAAGTAAAGAGCATAAAAGGCATGTAGAACTTCATTTAAGAAACAGGTATTCTATGATCATTAGCTTAAACTGCACTTGATGCAACAGACTCTTATAAAACCCCTAAAGTTAGGGTTAATAAGTGCATTTTAGACTAACTACTATTAATTTAATATGGAAAGATTACAGATTGCTGGATCTAGTTGAATACATTACAGCATATTGAATCCCTATTTAAAAAGGCATACTTGTTCAAGAAAGTCATACGTGTTCAAGAAAGTCGCTATCAAGAATACATATAAAATCCCAGTAAACAGCACTCAAAATAGTTAAACATCCTCTACTGAAACAAAGGTATAATTAGCAGATTCCTGTAGTGTCACTTCATAATTACCCATTAAAGAAATAACAGCAATAACAATTACTCAGACTGAATAGAGAATGACTACCAACCAATTGGGCAATCCTTCTTATTGCACATATCATGCTGCTTGGTATCTCCCACGCATGGCTTCCCTCCATACTGTGGCTCTGGGCTGTTGCAGAGGCGAGACCTCTCACGAATTCCTCCTCCACAGGTAACAGTGCAGGCAGACCACGGGGACCAAGGACCCCACTGGCCATTCACTACGATATGCAAGAGAGCAGAGCATCACAGGCAATAAACTGGGGACATCTGGTGCCAATGACAACAACCCTTTGTCAGATCCCTGAGTAGAGGCAGTTTCTCACTATGTGCATAGAAAGATACTGGCAGATGTTTGCACTGAGATAGCAACATTTCAGAAACAAACAAATGAAAAATACCCAGCTGCTTCATAGGCATTTCTTGGCCAATAATTCAAAACAGCATGCCAAGCTGACTGGATATGCAAAGAGAAGAAAGGGAGGAAAAATTACATAAAAGGAAAGTGACAGTGTGTGGAATGAAAGGTCTCTAAAAAAGGTTTAAAAGTGTAGATGAATAAGAAAGAATTATAATAGCGATTACTTGTGTTGAATGTGTAAAAAATACACAATTTCAAAGAAATCTGACTATTGGGGGATTCTATGTCTATTCCTAACAAGTACAAAGACAACTTCCTTTTAGAAAGGAAGTGTTTATTTTTGATATGCAGAGATATATTGCTAAAATGGAAATTTCTTAAACTCTTAATATTTAAAGCCAAATTATAATTTGGAAGGTTTACAAAACTTCTGAATGCATTTTAAAAGCACTCTTGTGTGTTAATTTCACTCATAAGATAAAATTTTCTTTTCCACCATAGAAATTCCCTGCCATTTAGATCTGAATAAAGAGAAGGAATTCAGCTGGAATTCAGTGGATCTGAATACAGAGAAGGAATTCAGCTGTGTTACTTTTGATTCATGACTACAGATATACCTGGACATGGATCCTTCTCACACTTCTCCGTTTCGCGCCCATTTCCCACACAGGTTTTCCCACCCATCTGGGGAATCGGAGAATTGCAGAGGCGGATGCGGGTGATGTTCCCCACTCCACAGGTGACTGAACAGGAAGACCAGGGAGACCAGTGACTCCAGCCACCATCTTGACGTACTGCCAGAGAAAAGAGCAAAGCTCAAGCTAGTGGCCCACCTGCAGCAGTAATACAAACTCTCTTGTGAAGTCACCCTTCTAATGAGCCTCTCACCACATCTGATGAACGTCTCGTCTCTTTCCCACAACTTCACTTAAAAAGCCCAGCATGCCAGCTCAGGTACTCAAGAACAGCTTTCTTAAGAATTTCAGTAACCAACATATGACTAACAATGGTATTAAATATTTTACTTAAAAACAAACTTTTCCAATGAAACAAACACTTGATCAAAATGCACACCTGGACATCTAGCAGCCTCAGCTGCTAGATATTACCTTAAGTATTATACTACCCTGGATATCACAGGTACCTAGGATAGTATTAACTACACTTCTGGAATATCATCCTTGTAAGTGCCCTAAATATAAAAGTTTAATATTTTGCTTGATTCCATGATTACTGTAATCTTCCATGATTACTGTGTTCCTAAACACAGCTAAGTTAATGGGATGGCCCAACAATCAGTGAACAGCAGATGTAAACACAGCCCTGTATGTCATGGCTATGAACTAAGTGTTGCCTCCTAATGGAATTCCAAAAGAAGACTTCAGTTCGTAATGTTGAAGAAAGCATCACTCATCATCTTTTTTTTTTTAACTTAGCTGAGCCTATTACATTGCCACGAAAAGGAGGAATATTTGAAAGGGGAGAAATGACAAATAATCCAATGACAGCTACTTTTATTGTGCACATAGGATCTCTCAAGTACATACTGTCCTGACTAAGCTTGGTTTAGCTTTGAAATGTCCAAAGAAGTTTTTAAAAAGGAAGAAATTTTATTGCTTACTGCGATGGTCACATTTCTTAAAGCTGCACATCCTTGTTTGGATGTGTGGGCCTGTACAAGCACTCCTGGTGACATCACATGACCTTCCTCGCATCTGAGTCCCAGAGCCACAGGTAACTGAGCACTTTGTCCAGTCTGACCATGGTGACCAGCCTTCCTCACTGTCATCAGCTGTAGAGCAAAACGTAAGAAAAAGTGCCCAGTTTTGAAAGATGCTCTATTAACTTAGAAGATATTCTCTTCCCTTTTTCTGCAGAATATGTACTTTAACATTTAGATCTCTCCTTTTCTAATTTTGCTTTCCCAAGCTGCCACTGAAGTTACAGAATTATGGTGTAATATAACGAGAAGTTAGTTCAGATAAGAATCCTGGATCTTCATGAACTTCTGTGCAGTGTATTTGCACGAAGCACCGATCTTTGGAGGAAGAACATTTTATTTCTAGAATGGACCAAGCACAAAACTGAGTACAAACTGCCTCTGGCTTCAGAATATAGGTCAGTATGATGAGATGTGGCCCCACCTTTGAAAGCAACATGATCAGGAACACATTATAAGAATATGCCCTAAGCTCTGAATGGGTAAAAAAAGGTGAAACATGACTGGGGAGAAGCATGCTTTAAACATTTTATGCCCAAGGCAGGTTATCATCTTAATTCTAAGCAACCAGTATAATCAATGACAACAGACCAAGTCCTTCAAAGTGTACCTTCAAGCACCCAAGTTAATTCATGTGATCTTTGTATACATACAGGTTTTATATTTGATCTTACCTGCCTTGACATCTTATTTGTTTTGAGCTTTCAAAAACTACTAATAGTGACTTTAAATAATGCCAAAGACTATCTATCCTTCTCCTTGGCTAAATACTCACAGTGAGAGCAAACTGGACAGCATTCACCTTCAACAAAAACTGGATCAGCACAGGAGACTGCTGGGCAGGTGATCTGATTGCACACAATTTTGGAATCCTAAAGGCAAAGAAATCAATTAACTGATTTATGCTCACAGATAGAGGTAAATGAAGGTGGGCATCTGGAGAAGTTTCATGTGTGGAAATGTTTTGATTTGTTCTGTCATGGACATGGGGACTACTTCTTATAAATATCATTAAGTCCAGCCAAGCTCTAAGTAAATATGACCTGACCCACTCTCCATTTCTGCAAAGAAGAATGTTTCCAAAACCTTACCTGGCAAATGCACTTGGTGCAGCTATCTACAATCCAGCTTTCGTTATCTGAAAAGACACGGCCATCCTGCCAGCAAACTGGTTGGTTCTTCAGTGTTTTGTTAGGCCCAATCAGTTCCCACATAATTTGGTTCTCTTCAGACTAGAAGATGAAGTTAATTAAAAACAAATTGTGTATTTCATAAGCAAACTGTTATAAACAGACAAAACTGAAACACAACTGGACTTAATTCTTCCATCAACAAACGTATTTTTACATATTTATGTACATAAAGAAGATGATCTCAACTATTGCAGTCCCGCATAGCAATTCTTCTAGCAATGGACAAGGGTAGTCACACAATACTAAGGGAAATATGGTTTAGCCATTTTGCTTTCCTCTAGTATAGCTCATCTTCAGGTAAGAAGATTTTAGTCCTGACACATATGGCATACTAATAGAATTCCTTCAAAAATAATTAGCTGATTCAGAATAAGAAAAGAGGCAAACTTCAGCGAAACATCACCATCATACTTCAACTATGAAAATCCCACACATTTACTTACAGTTGAGGTACCCCACGTAGCCACTTACTGATGTATTCATAAATGGTGTCAACATGGTAATAAGGCTTTAACAGTATGCAGGCAAGGTTGGGATTGCTAGCTTTCAATTTCCCAGCCTTTAGGAGGATTTCCCCTGTGTATGAGTGCATGTGTGTGTGCTCTTTTTAAATCCCGTCTGTGAAAACCAAGCCTTGATGAAAGTGTTATACTCAAGAACTACCAAACTAGTCACCATGAAAAGAGGACATCTTTACAGGTGTTCATATGGAATACAGAAATCCCTATTAACTGCCCCGGCATAAAACAAGGAAGGAAGGAGCACTGCACAGCAGACCAGTGTCAGCAGTCCAGACTTGCAGGTACCCACCACTTTTTGGAGGTTATCAGCCAAGTTGTTCACCACGATGCGCAGGCCGGTGAGCTCTGTGAACATCGACCCCAGCTCCTCGCAGGAGCGGTCACAGAACTCGGCCTTCTCCGGTTTCTCACCCACGTACTCCGTTGTGACAGCAGGGCTCAAGTGGAGGATTTCAGTGCTCTCGTTGATGGTGTTCACTTCAGCTAGTAGCAACAGAATGAAAGACAAAAGCAGCATATACAAAGCTCTTCCACAGATTACATATTCCTGCTGAAATCACAGATTGGTACCCATGGGTAGGGTTTAAACACATCTATTTTGGCACAGCTTCATGCTTATTATACCCATGAATAAAAGAGAGGTTAGATGTCAGCTGGTTCCAAATATAGGCTTTCCCTTTTCAAAATTAAGAGCCAAACTGTGTCTCACATGGCCCTCACTTTAAAATTGTTGGCACTGCAACGCATTCATTTACGAAGAAGGCTAACAGAAGGACAGAGTATCAAAACAGCAAACCCATTTTATCCACTCAGACATAAAAGGTTTCAGATTTTTTCATGACCTATCACATTTCCTCAAGGCAGAGAAAAAGGCAGGAGAAAGAGTTTCCTTGCAGAAAGTTCTGTCCATAAATTCCATGGCTGGATCCATTTTGGACCATTATGCCATGTTTACCAGACTTTGGGCTGCCCTGTATGGCACTGCCCAGTGTTAAGCTCAGAGGAGCTGTTATAACAATAGCTTCATTCTGAAGTGAAATGGAGGTCAAGCTAAGATCAGACAGAGTATTTGATTTGTCACTCCAAATAATCCTCCAAAAGGGAGATTGTAATTAAAACAGAACTTTGCATGCATTAGACAGGGAGAACTGTACATGTTCTATTATAATTTTAAAAGACATCTCTGTCTCCAGTAAATTCCTGAAAAATAACATAACAGAAAGCATAATTTTAATTAATAAAAAAAGCACATAGATAACTAAATAAAACAATCTATGTTCTGTTAAGCATTTAAATCTACATCAGATAAATGCCTTATGGATTCCATGGATGCTTTCTCTAAGGACTCTATGATACACTCAAATTTGGTATCAGCTATACAGAAATCCATACTGCCCTATCTCTCAATAAAGACTTATGTACCAGATTTAGTGATATTGGAATAGCTCAAGGTTACCAAAGAGAAAAGACAAGCAAAGGATATATCAATTTAAAAAGAGGAAATCAGCACATGAACATGTGTCATAAAACATATGCTTCAAAGCTCCAATACCATTCAGTTTTGACAAATCACTGAAGGTGGTAAAGCTTCAGAAACATTAAGGGCTTGATTTGATGCTTTACCATAAAATGTAAAGTTTATATCTAAATATAAAAGGAAATGAAAACAGAGAAAAGTATTCTTCATTCAGTTGGAAGGCTAAAAATAAAAGCACAAAGAACTAACCCTCAATATGATATTAAGTGATTACTTCTCAACCAAACTTAAAATTATTGGCCTGATGTGCTTTTAAATTAGCTATGAAACATCTGCCACTAGCCAAGGTCTACAAAAAATTGTTTGCAGTTTTCCAAAGTTGAAGCAATTGTCCAGCTTCATTTACAGGATGGGAGAAAACCACATAGCAGATCAGAACTCTGTGTCATAACAGTTTATTTCAGCTGCTTTTTGATTCCCTGGAAAGAATGCAATTTTCCTACCACATTGAAACACTAGATTTCTCAGATCCCCCCACAGCACTTCTCAGATCATTAATTTCATATTTTTCAAGCCAACATGGAGTGTGTCTTGACCGGAACATTCTGAGGACATTAATAAAGTTGCAATCTCAGCAGGAAACATAAACCAAAACTATGTTAGAAGAACTAAATCCTCACTTCCTACTGGTACTTGGCAGTGACTGAAAGAAGATGCCTGGGGATCACTGGGAAATCAGTTCTCTGCTGCTGGCTTCCTGCTAATTTCCTAAGGACCACATGATTATCTTTAAAATAAGAAACCAGAAGAGCAGAATGTGTATCCTCTCCCATATGCAAATATAATTCTGTTGGTATAACTCAAGAAGGGATTTTATTGATGTGCCTACTTAGGTGTGTTTTTGCCATCTTTCCCATCCAGTGCAGTGTATAAATCCTGCCTAAAGGATTTGCAGCCACCACACTACAGACATACTTTCCTACCCTCAACCAAATAGCAAGCCACCATTTCAGCATATGTCACATTCCCATATTAGGCTTAAAGATACATTGGGAAAACACAACACTGTCTCCTTTTGTGTCCTCAGGGCTGAGGGAACTTCACTGGTAACATCTGCCTCACTGTTATGGGACATGAACACATAAATATGTCATCTTAATGCCTCAGCTCAACGAGTGGGCCATCAAAATGGGAAAATATGTATCTTGCGGTCAGTAACATCACTCATGGCTCTTCAACTTAGCACCAAGTTTCAATACTGTTTAAACCTTTCATTAATGACTTGGATGAAGGGACAGATGTGTCCTCAGCAAGTTCACTGATGACACGAAGCTGGGAGGAGGGACCAATACCCCAGAGGGCTGTGCAGACCTTCAGAAGGACCTCGAGAGGCTGGAGAGACAGGCACAAGAGAACCATTCTGCCCATCTCAACATCTAGAGTGTTGTCCAATTCTGGACTCCTCAGTACAAGAAAGATATGGAGCTCCTGGACTGGGTCCAGCCAAGGACTGCAAAAGTAATTAATGGATTGGACTCTCCCTCTTATGAGGGAAGGCTGAGAGATCCAGGCCTGTTCAGCCTCAAAGAAAGACAATGAAGTGGGGACCTCATCAATGTGTATAAATATCTAAAGGCAGGTCTCAAGGGGACGTAGCCAGGCTCTGTTCAGTGGTGCCAAGCAATAGTACAAGAGGCAATGGGCAGATACTGATGCACAGGAAGTTCCACCTGAATATGAGGAAGAACTTTACAGTGTAGGTGACCAAGCACTGGAACATTTGCCCATAGAGGATGTGGAGTCTCCCTCACTGGAGATATTCAAGAATCATCTGGACACAATTCTGTGCCAAGTGCTCTTGGATGACCCTGCTTGAGCAGAGAGGTTACACTGATGACACCTTGTGGTTCTTTTCAACCTGAGCCATTCCGTGAGTATGTAATTAAGCTGGATAGGCAATGTCAGAATCTGACATGCACATAACAAATCTCTCAAGTAATTTTGATGGCATCACTGTGCTGTTAGTTCCCTTCTGTTACTGCACAAGAAATTTCCATCTTGTAGGGTTGTCTTGGTGTCTCAAAGTAAAAGTAATAATAATGTGAATTTAATTATTTGCTAAATAGTTCCCAGGAACAATAAAATAAAAAACTCCAAATCTGTATAATTTATAGAACTGAAAGTTTGGCAGTTGACAGATGTGATAAAAATACATTATGAATATTTTATCTGTTCATTATTAGCAGCTTATAGCTGTACAAGAATTCCTCTTAAGGTATGTATGAGCATGAAGAATTCAATTATTCCTTTAGGCTCCCATCCATTTCCTCTTCAATGTAGAGTAACATCCTTTTTCTACCTGTTGATATTTCAAAACATTTAGTACTCCTTTGAAGAAGTCACGATCTGTTATGGTTTAATTTCTGGGTTTTGCATAAACAAGGGAAAAGTTGAGTTCAATCTGCTTAACTGACTTTCCCTATGTCAAATATTTTAGCAAAGTAACAGAAATAATGTCATTTCAGGTGACAGGAGTTTCAAACCAAACCCTGAGTCCTGACTACCTTGTACACCCATGATATTCCTCTGACAGATTGAGCTGGCTCTGATTCCTGACTGAGCTCTTGTCAGCTACAAGCACTGGGAAGTAAAACGGTCAGCACCTCCTATGAACTTGAGTACAAAAATTTAGCACATATTTGACAAATAATCCTGATTCTTTTATGAGGAATCCTACACACAGAGTGCTCCCCTCCTGGCGGCGTAAGTATGAACTGGACTAACAAAAACACATGTCAGCCCTTAACATACACGCCTTCCATATCTCTTCCTCTGAATTCTTATTTTTACTTTGATTAACGATACGTTGGGAGTCAAACCCCAAGCTTCTTTCAGTCAAAGGTATTGCCAAGGAATTCAGTGTCTTTAAGAATGCCAGATTAGTTTGTGGGCCCATTGACAGTCAGCAGCAGAACTCAGAACCAACACTACCTGTCTTGTGTGCAAAGAATCGCAGAAAACGCATGTAAGAAAAAATATATTTTCATACATATGCTTTTTTCCTTCTTTCCAAGAAATTTCTACTAGTTTCTTGCTCAACACTTTTTTCCCAACTTAAAAACAGAGGCTCAGAGTTATAAACCTAAGCAACCATACTAAAATAATAGCCTAGAGAGTAGAAATTACGTCATATAAACAGAAAAGTTCCCATTACCACTGAAAAGAAACTCATTCTCTTTTTCATTTCAAAGGGACCTGCTGCATGGTTTTAGGGTAATAATTCAAAACTGACATGCCTAATTTTCAGATTCAACTGAACAGTATTAACAAGATAACAAAAACCTTACTTGACTGGCTTCTCTGGCATCCTTTCTTACGCAGAACATCCTCTATCGAAGTATCAAAGATTAACTGAATATTTTGCAAAAGACCCTGTAATAATAATTTTTAAAAGTAATTAAAAACAGTAAGATCAATTTTTCAGTAACTAATAACTGATCTGTCTGAATCCCACGCTACTGACTGGATTGAGATATAAGTAAATATATAAAAAAACAATCTAGGCATTAATCAAGGCAATAAACCAACACACAGAAAAAAAAGTGGTTATAGCTTTGATATATACAGTTTCAGTATTATCAGCCACAAAGCTAGGTATGTTCTGAAACATGTCATAATAAAAGATATTAATCTGCTATGAGCTCAAATGTTCATTTTCATAATGAATTTTAGACTTGTCCTAAGGTCAAAGCCCAACTGTCCTGCACCATCACACTTCCATCCTTAGCCAGTCATTCCCATGCACCATAGTGCCTCCTCAATTGTGCTGACACTACGCTGAGACAACACTCTAAAACCATAGTGGTTTCTCTTTCATTTGGGAAAAAAAACAAACCCAAAACTCTAAGAAAAAAATTAATTAAAAAAACAGATTGTTTCAGTGAGCCACTTAACAGTACAGCTTCAGAACCAGTTGTATGAGCACTACTGATAGAACAACTTAGTCATGGAGGCAGGAATGGAGAGGCTGTGGGCAAGAACTTCTGATATCCCTGCCAAAACTGGTCATCCCATGGAACCAAATTCCAACATTTCAGGCTCTGGCTGAAAATTAGATGGCACAATATGATGAGAGAAAAAGGTCTTTTTGAAATTTTTGGAGCCACGCGTTCAAGTATGACTTCAGCTGTGACTGAAAAGAAGCCATCCTTAAAAAAGCTGGGCCAGATCACATCACTACATTATATGAGCCAGAAGGTCATTTTCATTGGATAGAAAATCAGAAAGCTTATAATTGCTTCATCTCAAATGTTTTCCATCAAAAGAAAAATAATCTCATTAACAGGATTGACCAGAAATTTTTATTCTACTTATTTTTTCAAATTTTTCCTCTTTTTTTAATTTAAATTGAAAAGAAATGTTCGAAACGGCAAAGCAGGGTGTTCTGTTACAGGATGGACTAATACACCACATGGTTCAGCTCCATTAAAAATTCTTTTTTTTCTTCTTTTTTTACATAAAAAATAAAAAAATTGACATGTTCTTATGATTTGAATAGATATATTTCAACAGGAAAGCAGTTCTTCAAGAAATCTCAAAAAATTCTACAAATCACCACAAAAATCCAACATCTCTAGAAGTCTTACACCTGGAAAAGAAGAGTGATGGTTGCATAGAAAAGCCCAAAAATTGGTTTTGCACACTTTTCCTGGATTTAGACTTTGCTTTGCCAGGCCTTTGCTTTCCAAAATCACACAACACAGATCCAGCAATTAATAGAAACACACTCTGAAGAAAGTCTGCTTGGGAACGCCTGTGACCCCATCAAATCCAAGAGGCCTTTGGAAAACAAAACTGTGCCTACTGCATCCTCCCCAAGTATGTGCAGTTACCTTCTTACCACACCAGAGACCCAAGCTTCTGCAGGTCACCTACCCTGAAATGATTCTCCCGGGTGGACCCTTTCGCCACGTACAGCCTGCTGCTCTCTGCTTTCAGCTGCTCGTAGAAAGGCTCCTCCAGGATGAAGCTGTCAATAAGGTCACAGCCGACATAGAGGTTGTAGTTCTCCCCTGTTATCTGCACGGTGAGGTTCTTCCACTGTGAGTCAGCAAGGTCCACGTCTTCCAGGGAAATCACGTTCTGGAAGCCATCCACCCAATAGATGAGGTCCAGGGTGTTGGCCCGGCCATTGGAAATGATCTCAAACTGCCTCTCACTGATGCCGGGACCCTCTAGAGCAAGGATAGTGCCTCTAGATTGCCTGTCCTGCCTCAGGGTGGCTGAAAGGATAAAGCCCTCATTCTGCCGTACGAGCTTTAGGATCTTTTTTAATTTCTCCGGCTTACATGGAGGTATATGGTCAAACCGGATGAAACGATATGCTGGCATACTGGGGTCGGGGCCCCGGAACACCTTTGCTCCAACTGTCTTTCGGTTTATGTTACTGACTTGGAGTAAATCAAAGGTAGTCTCCTCTTCCTTGTCACCATCTGAAAGAGGTAACAGCGTGTGACAATGCGTCTGCAGAAAGTCTGACAAGAAACAGCTCTGTACACTTAGTAACTCAGACATTATAGGACAGACATTAAGGAACAGCAGAGTAAACCCAGTAGTTTTCCACTTCCACCATGCAACTGTTCCTACGAGCTGGCAAGTGAATCTTGTTTTCTACCTGACATTTTCATTTACATGGCAATTCTCTCCTTCTACGTGTACAAATACTTTTCAATATATACTTATACATATGGCTTCATATTTTATAGCACTATATAATACATACTTATAAATATACATATATATATGCTATAGGCCATGTATATGCCCACACATGGATGCATGTGGCAGTTTTTCACATATATGAATGGATAAGGAATCTGAGGCAATTTCTATATTTTTGATTACCAGCTAATGGAAAGTCAAATTATGAGAATCCATGTGCCTACACAATGACTGAAAAAAAAAAGAGATTTGCTTTTTAAAGAGTGCAACCAAGAAATCAGATGCAAATGAGGGTCTGGCACTGTGCCAATTTATATTCTACTTATATTTGGTCTGTAGATGTCTATTTCTCTACCTCCATCTTTTTAATATGTTCATCCCACTCAGTGATTCTGTTTATGTTACTTTCACCATAGATTTCCATCACATAGAAGAGTATAATATCAATTATTTCTGGGATTATATACATTTTAGTCAATAATTTCTAAAGAAATTTCGAAATATATTGAGAAATCTTCATTTAGCATTGACAAGGTGTATCTACCAAAAATACGCCAGGCACTTCTAAAAAAATCATTTAGGATTACTTTGCCCACCATAGTTCCGCTAAGTCAACATCTTACTTTTAACTTTGAGAGTTACTCTGTATCCAGTTAAGAAGTGTCTGCACTTACCCTGAGCATTGGAAGAAACCGACAGGGTTATCAAGACAGCAAGCCACAACAACCCTCTCCTCTTCAGCATAACTCCTACGAATAAACCAAAAAGTAGTAAGTATTAGAGAAATAATATTTATCAACTATAAATAGCACAATTTTCCTCATGAAATGCCATGAGCAGCAATTATACATATAAAATCAGACTTTTTATTTTGACTGATTCTTGTAACACTTATTCTGGGTCTGTTCTTGATAGCAGAAGTAAAATGGGACATCATAGGAAGGAAAGAGGAATTATAATATTTAAAGATCCTTTTTATGGAAATACATACAGAAAATATACATTCTTATTATTTTCTCCATGAAATTTCAGTAGATTGCATAGAGACCATATGACACTACAGGAGATACAGCTTAATGCTAGCACATCTTTACTCTGGAGCACAACATTCAGCCAAAAATCCTTTTAGGATAATGAGATCTAAACTAGATGATGGTTCTGAGTAACAGGGGTACTTCTCAGAACTTTTTTCAGTGCCATGATACAAACTCCTCTTTTCCATATATATATATATATATATACATACACACTCCTGTGTACCCAACCATAGCTGGATAAAGTGACTCTTAACGTGATGCTGGGTTTGCCCTGTAGCACTGTGCAGTTATAAACCACATAATTGCATCTCCATATGTGTCTCAACTCACAATGAATGGAGCAGAAGCATTCCCCGGAATGTGCAGAAATCCAGTTCTCTGGGTACAGCCAAATAACTCCAGCACTGCCAACTCCACACATTTTTGCAAGGACTCAGGGATGCCGCCAGCGCTTCCTGTCTACATTTCCTTTGTTCTACAGGGAACTCTCATTACCTGGCATCCCCAGGGTACCACCGCAACAGCCAACTACCGGCAGCCGCCAGGACGCCTCCTCACCTCTCGAACCCAGCGGTTCCCGGCGGGACATTCCCTGCCTGGACGGGGGGCGCGGCGACGGCAGGGCTGCCGCGGGCAGGTGCCACGCACCCGCCTGCCCCGAGGCTGCGCCCCTCACCTTGCAGCCCGCGGCCCCGCGGGGTC
>VZRX01010502.1:81358-97272 GCA_013398075.1 Notiomystis cincta
AAAAAAAAAAAAAAAAAACCTACCCAAGAAAACCAGCATAGGAAGTCATTAACTTTGCCCATCACAATTTGAAATTCCAGTAGAAAAAGGTGTTGATGTTTCAAAACTCAGAAGACTTCAAAAGGCTCAATCTGTCACTACAGCAGAAAATGCCAACGCAAGCACTGTTCCCTTTCCTTTTGCCATGGAAGCTCCTTCCAAGTTGGCTGGCCTTGGCCTTGCAGAGTAGCAGGAGCCAAGGAGCCTTCCCCTTTCTCACAGGGTCCAGGGGACTGAGCCAAGCTAGGAAGGAGAGGGCTTTTTTCTCTTCCTAAGACATTTGGTTTTCAGTTTTGCAAAACCTCAAGAATTTAAAAAAATAGCTAATGATGTTCACAAAACCTCAAATTCTAGTGGGTTTACTCATTCCCCCTGCTATATTAAGGCTTAGTCTTTATATCTATATATGTAGCTGTATGGTGTGTTTTCCACAAGACTGAATTGCATGGGGATAACTCTCATCAGGAAGCTGCTCTGGGATTACAGTTGGAGAAGAGAATGCAGCAAAGTGTTTGAGAGACCATGAAGGTATCTTTGAGATAGTTTCATGAATTATTTGTACATTTATATGAATAGCCTTTTTACAATAGAAATTTCTAAGTCAATAAAATGGCAATAAAGAGACAAATTTTATTGTGACAGCTTTTAACCAGCTGCCTCATAACAAATCTTTCCATCTCTGTGAGTGTTACAGGAATAAAGGATTGATAGCATATTGTTTTGAGCTGATGGGTTTATATATAGGATGATGCTCTTTGAGAAGACAGTTTTGATTGTAGTCTTTCCATGACCGTGAAAATGCTTACTGCTCACTTTCCTCTGGCCACCTTGGAAGAGGTAAACATCTTCTTTCCAAGATTCCTGATGGAAAGTCTCAGAGAAACAAATATGCACTCTGCTTCCTGCAGCGAGCCAATGTACACGTGCAAACATTGCAATATCGTTCACGTGTCTCAATTTCCCTGCTTTTTTAGTGCAAAGGGCAAGTGAACAATGGTAATTAGAGGGATTAAAAAGTCAGATTTGCTAACACATAGGAACACAACTGATGTAACTGATGTAGAGTTCATGCTGTTTTCTGTAGCATTTTACCTTTCACTGCATTTTGCTTCAGACCAGCACATCATGTAAACATCATACAAGGTAATAACATGCATTACTGAAAATCACTGGAGAATGTCAGGATTCTGGTATGGCACTATCTCAGAAAGAACTGTGATTTGATGGATCTCCACCAAATATTCCATGGTTTTGCCTGGGAGTTTATCAGTGACATTCTGACTTAGCTTGACTTTGGGGGAGACTTGAGCTCTCCTACATTAGAAGAAATCCCGATAAAGTGGAATATGCTATAGATGCTGTAGGTTTTTTCTTTTACTGCTTTTCTGATAAGATCAAAACTTCATGGTTTTGGCATAATCCAAAAGACAAACTCTGTGACTTTTGCTGGGTGAAATTCTGCCTTTTTTCTCTCTTTTCGTGACAAAAGCATCCCCACTAGTTGAAATAGATCTAGTTGCATGAGAATTATAACGTCCTTCAGGTTTCATCCTACAGTCCTGGATTTCACCTAATGCTGATGAACATTCTTACTGAAATGCTGTCAAAAAGACATGAAGAATTTTTTTTTTAATTCCTGTGGTGGAGTTTGATTTTCATAATTCACTATACTGAGGTTCCAAAACCGAAACAGATGACTTCAGATTAGTATGTGACGCGCTCATTCAGTTTTTTGAATGAGCACATAGGGTCAGGAAGAGAGACTTGGGTGGTTTCTCTGACAGCATATTGTAAGTACTCCAGCTGAATGCACATTTCAAGTCCTGGAATAGAATACACAAAGAAAAGTGAATTCATCTATGATGAGGGAGAGACTTTTGACAAAGCTTTATGTATGCTTCAGTTTAAATTCTTGTGCCAGATAAAAATGGGCATCATAATCAGGTACTTACTCATCTGCTCTTTGTTTCAGAGGAAGAAATGTTTTGGGCTTGTTTTAAACCTTCCTTAAGTAATTTGCAGGTATAAAATATATCCAGATACAAATGCTAATGCATTCTGTCAGAACAAATGGCCGTGGACTGCACAAGCACCAGCTGGTATGCTCTTACAATGAGCTTGTCAAAGAGGGAAATACTGCTACCACCCGTTTGCAGACTTCATCTTTACTCGAAAAAGAGCGTACACAAAAGCTTGTGCAGTGGCTTCAGCAGGACTACTTGGAGTTTAAAGCAAAGTGCATGTTTAAGTGGCTTGCTACATCAGTTCCTGCATGATTTAACTGGTGTCACACGGTAAGTTATGGAAAGAGCCATACATAAGTAGAACCCAAGGCTCTTAACGCATGGTCGGAAACTTGGATCTGGAAACTCTTTTTTTCCCTGTTCTTGCGGTACATATGAGAAAACAAGTATCCATCTACAAACAGTTAACTGTGTCTTAACCATTTTACAGAATTTTGGTATTCTCTCCCCACATGAGCTGCGGAACATACTAAGACTGCCAAGTATTTTCAGCTACCATAATGGAATATTACCCTACCAAGTGCAGTGCAAATAAGCACTAAAAATGCTCAGTAAATCCCATGTTGCTGCTCTGTGTTAAAAAACCCAAACTTTTTACCAGATTCAGAACAGATTTATTACCCAAAGATCTGATTTTATTACAACTTTGTTATGTAGTTTCACATTCTATCACAGAGGTATTGATGTTTTCATTTAAAACAGGAAAAGAATAAGTCACTAAAGCACTGACTTTTAAACAACTAAGACTATTATCCAGGCTGTAATATTACAATTTTTATTATATTTGCATTACTGTGCTTTCTGTATGTCGAATGGGATTTGGTCTGTTGTATCTACATACGTTCAGAAACAACCCAGTCTCAAATCTTTTAGATGATTTGGATTAAATCCTTATTTAGAAGTAAAACATACTGAAGTTAACAGTAGCTTTAGCTGAGAGGTAAGTGAATACAACTAAAATTATAACTTCAGTGGTCCACCTGGATTCTAAAAGTTGTTTGGGGGAACAGATGCCATTTATTTCAGGAGGATGTAGAGCCAAACTGCTTTTGAAGGCTTGAGCCTAGTTTCTTTTCATTTGGTTAGGTGAAACAAAATACCAAATGCTTACTGAGAGCTTAATAAGCTATAACAAATGTCTGAATGATCTTAGTCTAAAAAGATTTTTTTTCTTGCAATGAGACCCACACTTTCTTTTCACCAGAGCCATGATTCCTTCCAGCAAGGGCCTGTGCATCTGAACCCTTCTTCTTGGCCCCCTTTTCTCTAGGTACAGCAGGTTGGCTTGCTGACAGCAAAGTACGGCCTCACCAGGTACAGTGTGTCCCTGAAACACAGGATTCACAGAGTCTAGAGAGACTGGGAGGCACAGCTGGGTAAAGAAACTGAATGGAAGAAAGTTCCAACAGGCAGAGATAAAAAGAATTGAAATTGATTGAAAAAAATTTGAAAGGCCACAGAGAACAGTCTGGGGGTTTGATATCTCTCCATATGTTCAAAGTTCCCACAAATGGAGTCATGAGTCCCACAGGATGAAGTGAAGAGATGAAAGAAGGCAATTCATGAAACTACTACTGCTGGCTGTGCCTCTAACTGGGAGAAAGAGCATCATTAAGCTGTGCCTGATAATGATTATGAAGATTAAAGCTGAACAAATAATTTCCATATTATTTTTTTCCCCCTGTAATATGTGTTTTGCCTCTTTTTCCCCTCGTAAGAACATCCGCACTCTGACCACATTTTCCCCTAGAACATTAATTATTTGGGTGTGTTCATATAGCCACTACTTGCGTTATTAATAAATATTTAAAATCCAAATCATCTTGCTTAGCTGTAAATGGTTAGAGGAGTCAGAATGCAGCATCTGTGCTCCCCAGTTAGCACACCATCACTTCCCAAACAATTTGTCCATATATATTAAAAGTGGGACCTTTTACGGTATTCATGCTTACAAACATCCATTTTGCTCTGAAATATACCTGAAAGACATCATCTACATAGAATTAAATAATTTCAAATCCCCCTCTGAAAGAGTTCAAAGGTGAAGAAAGTTAATGTTGCCGTTACATTCCACGTTCCACTGTGGTTGTCTCTGGTACTCTTGAAAAGTGAACATGGAGAAATTTGCTCTGATGATACCCATAGGCTACTCAATTTGGTTTAGGCATATAATGGAGTGCTGGGAAAATATTTCTTATATCATACACCAGGAACAAAGCCATGTAGTTTCACACACATTTGTTGCAGACTTGCCACTTCTTGCAAGTTACTAGCCCTTAATTTATTTATTTGTTTGTAATTAATTTTGTGTTTGCAATTGCCTTCGCATCAGTGATAGACTACAAGGAAACTGCAATTTGTCCCCCTTCCTATGAAACATTCTCTTGCTATCTGTATACTTGTTCTCTGACAATAAAAAAATAATAAGCTAAATAAGAGTGATGTTTTTTAACCTATGCATGGTTTACTGGCAATATTTTTACTTGTTTACTTACCTTACAGCAATTAACTGTGTTTTTTCCCAAGTGATACTGCTGTCTTAACATTGCTTCACTTTCCTTTCTGTGAATGCTTACAATTAGGTGTTGGAAATGGAAGCACAGGAATTCTAATGATACTTGGTCAGATGAAGAGCCACATTAATATTTATTATTATCTTGCATTTATTTAGTTAGTTATTTTGTTTCTTAATGTTTGCTTCTATGAAGCCACAATAATAAAAGCTGTTTCTACTTCAAGAAAAGCTCTCCTGAGCATAAAGCTTCTAATTTTTCTCTCTATTAACTGTGGAATGCATCTTAAATTTGTGTGGCAATTTGCATGGTTCACAGCAGCAGGGAAGAGAGTAGTACAGATGATGATTGTGGCACTTTTGCAATTGGATGGATATTTTTGCAGATGTTGGGACAATCCTGTGTGCGTGTTGCTGGTGGTGGAATCCTACATGTTGGTGAGGTTAGTGTGGTGTTCTGTTAATGCATTTGTGTGAGCACAAGTGTGTGACTGTTCCAAGAGGTGTCCTTCATTGCATTAAGCTGGTAAGCTCCCTGTGTTACACTATGTTGAAGATGCTGAACTTCAGACTCAGCTTGGGTACAAATATGTAGCTTTACTTCTTTCTGTTTTGGTTAAATGTATACTACATGTTAATCCTCTCGTCAGATACTCCTTGTTCAAATACAGCAAAATGCCTTTCATTTGCTTTTAATTTGAATTTAATACATTTTTCTCAAAAATAAAATAGCAAACAAGCAATTATTCACTTAATTTTAATTTTTCTTACTGTTATTCCTCATTTTTCTGTGCCCACTTAAAGGTCTAATCCTTTGCATATTTATAAAACTCTATCCAAAAACCATCTAGAAACCAGCTCAATAACAGCCTTCAGAAAAAGTTGTGCCTGAGGCAGTTTCCTAGCTACTTATCTGCCAGCCTGGATGACTCTTCATTCAAAATTCTGGCTCTTGTAGCAGTCTTCACATCCTGCGATTTAACTGATAATTCTCCATTTGCCACTGGGTCTTAATGTTTTGCATTTTCCTTCTCCACAGTGTCAGTCTTAGAATAAAAGGTACCATGAGCTTCCTTTGGTAAATAGATTTTGTTTTTATCCAGCTTTTTCCCTATTTTCATTTGCTTCTTGTTTCTATATTTTTAAGTTCATTGTGCTTTCCTGAAAGGTGATTTTTTAGCTATTCTCCTTTATGAAATATATATTGAGTTTACCCATTTCCCATGAGACTGTCCCAGATGAAACAGATTCGAATTATGTATCTCTGGGTTTGGAACCTCCTGTGCCAGTTCCTTCAAAGTCCTGGTACAGAAATTATTAGGTAATGTAAATTTTGTGCATGTCTGACTCCGGGACTCTGGCCTTTTCTTCCTCCTCAGATGTTATATTTCTTTTCAATACCCTTTATTAATTTCCTTTTTCCCTTTTTTTTTTCTTTTCTTTTCCCCCTCTTCTATTCAAAATCAATGTATATTTTTGTAATAGGAATATCAGAACTGGATATAGATTTCCAGTGAAATATGTAATAAGAATATTTTCTCTATTCTATTTGGAATTTGCCTATGTATGTGTGTCCAAGACATAAGTGCTTTTTCATAATACTGTTGTAGTGCCTGATGAATTGTTAAAATAATCATTGAACTATGACCCCTTACAAATCTTGATTAGAGTCACTATGTTCTCAAATTTCATTAAATTAAATTGTGTATTCTTAAGGGACACCACCTCAAATATCTTTGTAATCTGAAGACATCAGGAGTTTTGGTATTTTGTTTCAGGTACATGCAGCTATTGAACATGGCTGCAATGAGAAGAGCCCCTTATAGGACCTTTCTGCACTACTCTCTTCAGCCACCCACAGTGAAGATATTTCACTTATAACTATTACTGCAATCAAAACAATTATTATGCTCTATTTACAGGTGCTTTTTATCTATGGTGGAAAGATTCTTGAGACAACTGACAAACTCTTAATATACACATCAGCAGAAGAATTTAAATTTTGCTCAGAAAAGCCTTGAATTATTTTCTTGATCCTGCTCTCAAGGAAAACTAAATTTCTGTCTTCAAGAACATATTTTTGTACTAGCTTTCCTACTGAATTTCTTAATAAGTGCTGTCTTAGAACTGAGATAGAAGAAGTCAACTATATTTTTCTTCCAAAGTAAATAATGTAATTTTGATCAATTATTTTGTTAAATTATGCAAATGCTCCCTCCTTCCTTTGGGCCCAGAATTACTGTGGCACTTTGATGTACTTGAGGGTGGAAGAGGGAAGTACCCATCTAACAACCTCTGCATCCCAAAAGTATTGAAGTGCTTTTTACATAAAGCTGGTTATATATCTTTATTTATTGTTTCAGACATCCAAAATCATACTAAAATGCCTTTGGCCCCCACATTCAAAAGCAATTAGCAACTGAGCCTCTGTTTTTTAAGCAACTCAACACACCTTCAGAGTGACTAGTTCCTATAGTGTAAGTCTATGGAGATGTAATTCTATAATTCATTAGAAACAGGCTTTTATGAGGGGTTGGTTTTCAATTTCTTTATAAAACTTTGGAGGGAAAGTGATATTCCTGCCACTGAATTTGGCATCCCAAGATGAAAACAACATGGCTGTTTGGAGTGGCTCCTCTTAAAGGCTTTTAGACTTTGCTTAACATTTCAGTTTTCTCTATGGCTTGCAACATATTAGTGTGTTAAGAAGATGTTTCTAATAGTCTGTAGTCCTGTTCAGGTTTGATCTGGAAGAAACATTCCTAGACAATTCATTTCTCTTCAGACATAAAGTATGCACTAAGGCATATTCCCTGTATCAACCTCTCACTAAACTGTAGCTACAACTTTCAATAACTTATATCTGTGTCAGTCCCCTTGAGATCACATTCTTACATGTAATGAGGAGCCATTTTCAATGTTACAAAGTTTGTGTTGTCAAATTCAGTGAAAGTTCGTAAGATATTTAAAAGTTGGTTATTTTTTACACAATCAGAGATGGTTAACTAAGTCATATTTTGTGTCCTTTCTTAATTTCTCAGTGCTCTCTTGTGATTTTCTCAGATTTATTTCCAGTATTAGTGAGTTAGTGGAATATTATTTGTGTCTGCATTTTTGTGCCAAAATTAGATTAGGGTTCTTTGTTTGTTGGAAATCAACTTGTTAGTAATTAATAAAAATCCAGCTGCCTGAATTTGTTTAGAGTTACTATTTTAACCTCTTGGGTTGAAAAGTAAAACTATAGACCACCTCTAAAAGAATGCATTTCACTCTGTAAATGGAAGCAGTGCCATCTCTTTATCCAGCCTGGGCTTCCTTATATGGAGTAGGATATAGTCAGCCAAATACTGCTTCCACTCTCTTAAACCACCTTCTGAAGGGAGCTGGTGGATGACACATAACCAGAGGGTGAGGTTATTTGCATCACATGTCCTAAGTAGTTTTCACAGAGTTGCTTTTTCATGCTGAAGTGTAAACTTGTCTTTCTACCCTGCTTCCTCCTCATAGGTGTGCATCACTCCAGTGTAAATAGGATGTAAATCTGAGTTATGTCTGTGTCTCTATTGTTATGTATTGCTTAAAAGACTGCTGTGAGATGATCAGTACATTGACAGCTTCAGCACATCACAGAGAAACAGCAACAATTAAATTTAGAGGGTTGTAGTTCAAACAAGCTTGAAAGACAGCTGGCTAATTATGTGAGTAGTGAGGCCATAGGTGTACAAGTTGCTCATTCACCATTGCTACCATCTCATTCAAGACAGTGTCTATTACCTTTAAACATAAAATAGTGACTACTGCTCCTGGTAGGACACAGTCTGACTTTATCTTATAAATCTGCAATGATTAGTTTTCACAGAAAATTCAGTAGCTTCCAACTGCCTTATATGAAGTCAAATCTATGCAAGAATGCAAAAGAAAATTATCTCAAATTATTGTTGGAAAAATGACAATGAAAGCTATTTTCTGAGGCTTGGCTGGTTAAAATGCTGATTTTCTTAGAAATTCAGTCCCAGATATAATTAAAATATCAGCAGACTTCTGCATCACTGAGGTCTGTGTTAGGTTGAACACACAGCCAAAAAGAAATGTGTTTTAGAACTTTCATAACAGAAGGTCAGCCTGAGATCTTCTTTGATCTTTACTGGATTGCTTTATAGGCAATCTATTTCACAACTGCATTTAGTCATCTGTCTTCATGATAAAAAGCACATTTGGTGTACGTCTGTGCATTGTAAAAGTGGTAAGCAGGTCATGGCAAAGCACTATGGAAGAAGAATTTTAAAACTAATGGGACAACTGTGCTTCCTGAGAAAGAAAAAATGTCAAATAGGGAACTAAAATTTTGGAAAATTCCAACTGTGTTGTGTTGAGAGCTGCCCTAACTATAAAAATATTTTTTTATCTCTCTTAACTCAGAAGCTGATTATACAACTCTTAGCTATATGGCTTCAGTTTTTCTGTGGTCAGCAGAGAGACACAGGCATTTCCAGAGGATGACTCCCTCCCTTCTTAAAAGCTAGTCTGAAATGAACAAGGTCCAAAATGCTAACCAAAGACCAAAATTAATAAAACACAACTTTAAAGGTTGCTGTGACAGTAAATGACTGAATTGTCAGAGTTCACACATTGTTTCAATAAACCTGAACAGAATTTTTTCCTTAGTGTTGTCATTTTGAAGGCCCTGTGGGTCTTTCCTGCTTAATCTCTAAGAGTTAATAATTTGTTCTTTGACTACCAAGTTGTTACCTGCTCTCACAATTCAATATGTGGCCAAAAGAACAAATGAGAAAAATGCAGAGACTGAAAATTAATAGTGAAGAACAAAGAAAAAATGCCTAAAATCCCAGAACGAATGGATGAGGACACTAAGCCCATCACGCAAAATAAAAGAATGTTCTAAGTCCAGGTGTAGATCTGGATATTTAAGCCAATGCTGGATTCAGATTCTGAAGGGAAGGTAATTTCCCATTGACCTTCTAAGCTCTGAAAGAGTAACATAAACCCAGACAGTCAGGCTGATGGGGTAAAAAGTGCCAATTATTCCAGCTCTTGTACCACATCTCATTATTGACAGGTTCTAAAAGTGATGCAAGACCCAGTGAAAACACCAGAAATTCCTTCATGTCAATCATTTACCCACAGTTTGGGTCATCAGTACAGACTTCTGCAAAAAATTGCAGATACTAAAGAGTGGGGAAAGCAGTGGCTGAGTAATGATGCAGGCTTTGGACAAGGATGGTCTTACCCTTTCCTGCAGATTTCACACAAATATCTCTTGGGAGCCATGAACTCAGATTCCTAGAAGTTCAATTCTTCAGTGAGGATGCTAAAATAAAAATTCTCTATCAAGTCAATGTCTCTCTTGGATGTCATTTCTTGTTCTCTTGCTGCCATACTCCAATGTCTTTCTCTTAAGGAGGTGCCATTATCTTTCCTTCTTGTATGGCAGCATGGATATCCTTCCTGCCTCCATGTCTCCTGTCTAGCACCCAAATGTCCCTCTATCTCCTGACCAGCACTACTTTCCTCTACTCCTGACTCCCCTGATGTGATCTTCAAAATAACTCCAAAACTACTTTCTCAGCATTTCCAAGTATGCCTACTTGCTCTTTTAATTGAATTTTGATATTTTATTCCAAAAATGGGCATGCAAAGCTGCTTCTAAATGATGTGTTTTGTGTGAGTTGAGGATATCAGATATAAAATGTGCTCATTCCAACTTTAGAAACAACCTTCCCGAGTATTTTTTTCCTGAACATTTCTAAAAAATATCTCTGGGACAGCCTCAAAACCAGAAAATTTTAACTGAGAGTATCAGCAAAGGAAAAACTTAAAAGCTAGGAAAAAGAGAATCAATTAGCCTTAATGCTGAAATGTTGATATCTACACGGCCTGTGACATTTCTATCACGTATATAGCAGTTGTTACTGGAGCCCTTGGGATAATCCACAAGTATCAGATTATCTACACTACCAAATATTAAGCAAACAGAAAAGATTTATGTCAGTAGGAAACAGAAGTTGATCCTCACTGTGTAGGAATGTTCCTAGGAAGGGAGGATCAAGGAATTTTTCCTAGTCCAACCATGATCTGTTGAGTGATTATTCTAATAAGAAATTTATCTCTAAATCTTTGCCTAGTCCAAAAGGTTGAAGTTAAGTATGGGTAGGGGAAAAAAACCTTGAAAAACCTGACAAAAACATCCTTGACTCCCGTACTGATTAAAAAATTAATTTGTGCTTATTTTATGGATAAACGCAAACTGAACTGGCATGAATACAATTTCCTAAACCTTAAAGCATGAAAGAAAATCCACAGTAAATACACAGTTCATGTTTCAAGCAGACAAAATGAATATAAAATGTAATCCTCATTGTATAAACCTCTGGAAGTACAAGGAGTCTTGCAGGAAATCTTAGATATTACAGAAAAAACTGCTCACAAAGTGTAGCTAATCCTTTATATTTTTCAGGAAAATTTTGCATGCCTGACATTTTTTCTTGACAGTTCTGTGTATTCAGTTTACATAAAAATGTTTGGCTAAAAGTAAAGTCTACAGGTGAAATGTCTGATGTTTCTAGCACCACAAACATATTAGATTTTGTTTTGTTGGTTCTTTCACCCATAAGACTTGGGAAGTCTCAGATGGTTACTACTAAATTGTATCCCGGAGCCTGACATGAAAAGAACTTCTCAACTTAAATAGACAGCCATAAGTAACTCCTCATTACAGCTGCATTTGGCAGGGAGTGGGAAGAGGTCACCAAACTATACATCAAACTGGGAAGTCGTGCCAGGAAAACATGCATTTCTATAGTTGACACAGCAGTGTGCAGTATCTCAGCACTATAGTATATGGAACAAATTCTGGTGTCCCTACTCAGTTTTTAATCATTTTTTAGTCAAAAATGTCACAGAATGAAACAGGAACAGTGCCAGAATAAAGGCTGAGTTATAGTTGGGATTGACAGTGGTTTACTGTTTCAAAGATGGCTATTCCAAGTACTCCAAAATTCACATATAGCCCTGGCTGTTTGGAAAATTGTTGGACTCCTGAGGCTGAAGGCAGCATTTGTGTCCCAGGTCCAAGGTTATTTAAGCAATTGATTCCAAATTGCCCCCCTCTCGTACCCATGGAACAGAACACAAAGCCACTTGATCCTTCATTTTCTATGTACAACTAAGCCTCAAACTTTGGCTCAACCTTTCTCAAAAATGAACCAAGTCTTTTTGGATATGTCTCAAGCACATAATGGCCATGGTCTTTTAGGCAAAGAGGTAGTGGGAAGGGGTTCACATAAAAACATGCTCAAGGTTTAAGTTAGAAGCTCAAAGCCAGCCAGGAAAATGAGCCTAAAGAAGCAACATGATAATCTTGAGGCTTTGTGTGTGTCAAGTAGCAAAGGAGCTCCACACAGACTGACTCAATGTCTGTGAGGCTCAAAGAGACAGGTAACCTAAACTTCATGTTTGACACCTCTGGAGAACCTGCAGTTTTCCTGCCACCTGCCAATGGGTGCATTCTGGGAAGTTTCCCATGATCATGTACAACTGAACCGAATGTGTGTGCATCTGTGTCCTGAGCCATGGGTTGTCCAGTCTGGGCAATGACAGAAATGAGTTATGCCTACTTTCTGGCCTGCAGGCTCGATTTCTTTTCCAAAAAAATGAAAAAATGAGAATACATGAGGTCATAAGGAAAGGCTTAGAACTTGCATGGATCTCATCCTGATGCTGTTTGAAACTTTAATTTTATAGACTCATATCATATTTTGAGTTTGAAGGGACCCACTCAGATCATTAAATTCAACTCCTGGCCCTGCACAGGACCAGGAATCACTCCACATCTTGAGCACTGCCCAAACAGTTCTTGAACTCTGTCAAGCTGGTACTGTGACCACTTCCCTGGGGAGCCTGTTCCAGTGTCCAACCACACTCTGAGTGGAGAAAATTTTCTTAATATCCTAAAACTTCCCTGAAACAACTTCAGGCCATTCCCTCGAGTCCTGTCACTGGGCACCACAGAGAAGAGATCAGTGCCTGCCCTTCCTCTTCCCCTCACGAAGAAGTTGTAACTCCAATGAGTGCTCCCCTCATTGCAGTCTCCTCTTCTCCAGGCTGAACAGACCAAGTGACCTCAGCTGCTCCTCATATGGCTGCTCCTCAAGGCCCTTCACCATGTTCCTTGCCCTCTTTGGGACACTCTTAAGAGTTTAACGTCTTTCTTACATTGCGGTGTCCAAAACTGCACACAATATTCAAGGTGAGGCCGCCCCAGCTCAGAGCAGAGCAGGACAATCCCCTCCCTTGCCCGATTGGTGATGCTGTGCCTGATGCCCCCCAGGACAGGGCTGGCCCTCCTGGCTGCCAGGGCACTGCTGGCTCATGTTCAACTTGCCACTGACCACGATCCCAGGGTCTTGCAGGTACCCTGCAGGATTCTTCAGGCCTGCTCTCCAATCCCTCATTCCCCAGTCTGCTCATACAGCCAGGGTTGCCACATTCCTGGGGCAGAATCCGTCACTTCCCCTGTTAAAATGCTTATGTCTGGTATGTGCATGCAGAAAAATGCTGAAAGCCTGGAGCATACAAAGATGTCATAATGCAGCTACAACCCAATGCATATAAAATCATTTTTGCAATTTTAGGCACAAAAGACTTTTTCACAGCATTGAAGATCTATATATAGATTCTAGTTTTAGAAATGCTTTTCAGGGAAGTTAACACTGATATACTAGCTGGCATTATCCTGGTGTACTTACTGACAAACAGAGCTGAATATAAACAAGGAACAAGTCACCAGGTTGTGTGGTCAAGGAATCCATCATACAGACCCTGCAGAAAAAGCTCTTCATAACTTTTCCAGATGCTTCTCAGATATTTTCTTGGGGTGTACAGTGCAAGAGAGTGCTCCAGAGAAAGAAGAGAGTGGGTACATTAATTGCATTTCTTTTATTTCAGAGGTTGAAGTTTATATTACATTGAATAGCAGCTTTTATGTCCTAAGCTCTGTAATAACAAAGTTCAGAGAATTTTCTTTTAAATATAGTTAATACCATAAAATTTTGACACTGTATCTGTTCTGAGTTTTTTTAGAAGTGTCTTGAAGGAAATTTGATCTTGTAAAAAAATGTATCATTTGTCCCTGAGTTCTAACCAGTCAGACAGCCACTGAGGAACTCCCATGGCTCTTTCAAGTCCATGTAATTTAATGTAATGTAAATAAAAATTTTAAAAGTCCATGGAAAGTCAAAAGTCTGCAACTAGTGTGAGTACCTCAGTCCCCTGGTTGTTATGTAATGCATATTTTAATTGAGAAAAAATGTTATTGGTATTTATCATAACTGTATGTTTATACATTGTGGTTAGCCAACTGTGAAAAATATCTCCATCAGCTATTTCCTCTCTCTGTCATGGTTTGCAAAAAGTCTTCTGGAATATTTTAGACAAGAAATATGAAACTACTTTTTTACATATTCCATTAGGACTATTTCCTCAGTCCAAGAAAGTGGTGGAGAATAAGTTGAGCAGTGAGTAGACTCATCTAGTCAAATGTTCATTGGCTAGTGTTGGAAATCTCGGAAAAAGGCTTGACAACTCTGCAGAAAAAAAAAAAAAGAGATGCATATCTAAAAGGATTTGACTGGGGAAGGAATTAAAGATGTGAAGCATTCTCCATTGTCTATAGGAGTTCTTTGGCTGATGTAACAGAAAGTGCATAGTACAAGCAAGTTTTTTCATTGACTAGCTTTTTGGGTTTGGCACAAAGAAGTCTTTACTGATGTGCAGTGATTGATGCTGTACATGAAAAGAGTAAAATTCCCTTCACTTTCTCTTTTCTGTCTGCATGAGTGATGACTGTAATGACTTCTCTTTTGTTGCCTCCTTGAATTGCTCCTTGCAGTTGCCAAGATGCTTTGCACTGATTTATCAAAAGAAAATCTTCTCTTTAGCATTCAAACCTAGCAAAAGAAATCATCTGAGGTTGGTTCAGTGGTTTACAGAACAAACCAGAGTCCTCAAAGGCTGAGTGTTGTTTCCTTGCCTTCTTCTCTTACTCATTATAATTTTTGATTACTTCTGATTCCTTTTCTTCTCTCAGTTCTACATGTCACAATGGCAGATTTAATAAAATTTTTGAAATTAAACAAAGAAATGCTTTTGGACCTGCACAGCATTTATTTCTCATTAAACACCTCAGAGAAGTTTCTGAGAAGTGAATTGTTTGACGCTGAGAGGAATTCCCTGCTGGGAAAATGACAATGTGCAGAAATGACACTTGCAGCTTCTTAGTTCTCCCAGATGAGCTCCTTCTCACAGTAACACAAGGGGCAGAGTTTCCAGATGTCACTGTCTCCAAGGGAAATGAGAACTTCCGTTTACATGACCCGTAAAATATGTTTCACTGCAGTGCACACTGCTATGCCAGGAGTGCAGTACAGCATCAGTTCTGTATCCCGTAGCCTTAGGGGATGACAAAATACAGGACTACAAAGAAAATCTGTGGTGAGTGAAGTACAGTTCAGTGGTTCAATTCATGTTACATTGAATCTCAGCATTTGAAATCAATTGAGGAGGGACTGATAATAGTTAAACCCTGGATGCCCTTTCCAAAAAGAAAACAAAATAGTTCATTAGAAAAAAAATAAACTAACACCTGTGCTCTCTGAATCTAACAAATGAGCAAATGCTTCTTGATATTCTTGATACAGCCAGTACCAGACATGTGACTGCCATCTACTAGATGGCCTGAAGGCTGTAAAGAAAAAGCACCACTTGTGTTCTGGATAAGCTCAGCTAAAGCTGTCTACACTAACTTAGATGTCAGGTGAGGCAAATGCACTTTCAAGTGCTATATTTTATATATATAAAATTATTGTAAATACAAGCCAGCACTTTTTTGTTATAGTGACTGAATTTGCAAATGGCAGAAGGAGAATTTTCCCATCTAAAACCTTCAGTACGACTTTATTTGCCTTTTCTCTAGTGACTGTGTCAAGGCTGTTTCAAGACTGTGTCAGTCTCCTGCAACTGAGGAATGAACTTGATGTGCATTACAGAAAAAGTACAGATTTCTTTCTTACAAGGCAGTACACAGTTTCATTTGACACCATTGGATCTCCATATTCCACTTAAAATGATCTACTTATTCAGCACATCCCTCTGAGCCCATTTTGAGAGTTAGCCCACAAACATGGTCTTTAGAGGGCAGATTTTTCTCTGCTTCCTGCCCAGATTCAGGATTAGTTTTGTCACTTAACAAAAGGCTTCCTGGCTTTTGAAAAGACTGGAGGTTTAGATGTGTTCAAAACTCATTTTGCTTTTTTTTTTTTTTT